>OY294045.1:10243715-10601432 GCA_958510825.1 Brachypterus glaber
GAACTAAGTATTTTACTAAATATTCCGTCAATATATTTACTTATTTATTTATTTATTTATTTATTTATGTATAATTTACTACAGTCATGGAGAGCCCCAAATAAGGTTTTGTCTTGTGTTAGGGGCTCTCCAGTAAATAAAGTCTGAACATTTTTCTCAATAAGTATAGAGCCTCAAGAGGGCAAGTAGCCCGAAACTGCGATACTGTCTACCAATATCACTCTGTACGATGATTGGAAAATAAATTCATGGAATATTTAATTAATATGTATTTTTATAATTTTAATTAAAATAAAAAAACCCGTCATTATAAGTACGTTACATCTTAAAACTAAGTATGTGTTGTTGTTTTAAACTTTCTCCAAGTAAGTGTTTTATCAACTAAAGCTGTAAATCTTTGTTTTATAGTAATTTTATTATTAAAGTTTGCTTGCACAAACATCTAGGTGAGGGTATTTTATAAAACACGATTTTTTTGAACTCCTCCCCTTATTTCGTAAAAAATACAAAAATAATATTCTGTACCAAATTTCAGCACAAAAACATTAAATTAAGGCCCGCTCCACTTCATTTAATTTTCTTAATCAAATATGACTGGTATACCATGAAAATTAAAAAAATTACTCCCCCCTCACGTGAAAAATACAAAATAAAATACTGTGCTAAATTCTAGAGAACAAATAAATAAAATTAGGGTCCATCCCACTTCGTTTGAAAATATAAAAAAATAATTAAAAATAGTTTTTATAAACCACGATTTTTTTTAATCAAATGTGTCTGGATTATCATGTCATGCAAAATATGTGCCAAATTTCAGCTTAAAAACTTCATTTGAAAATTAAAAAAATATTAAATATAATTTTTAAAATCGAAAACTAGATTCTGTGCCAAATTTTAGGTGAAAACAAATGCACTTTGCCACTTCATTTGAAGATAAAAAAAAATATAAAAATAATCGAATTTTTTGATTGAGTAGGTGGATGCCAAATCTATTTTTTAAACTAAAATTTGACACAGATTTTGCATCAAATGATAATCCAGACACATTTGATTAACAAAAATCGTGGTTTATAAAAAAATATTTTTTATTGTTTTTTTAATTTTCAAACAAAGTGGAGTGGACCCTAATTTTATTTATTTTTTGTCTAGAATTTAGCACCGTATTTTATTTTTGTATTTTTCACATGAGGGGGGACTAAATTTTTTAATTTGCATAGTATACCACGCATATTTGATTAAAAAAAATAAATGAAGTGGCGGACCTTAATTTAATGTTTTTTGTGCTGAAATTTGGTACAGTATATTATTTTTGCATTTTTTACGAAATAAGGGGAGGATTTCAAAAAAATCGTGTTTTATAAAATACCCCCACCTAGATGTTTGTGCAAGCAGGGGGGACTAAATTTTTTAAACTTCGTGTTATATGAAATACCCTAATCTAGGTACACATTATGTTACTATTTTAAGCCGCTCCAGAAACAGACATAATTTATCACCAATTTAAACCTAAAATTAACTTTACAAAATAGCTGTAGGTCGGGAATATGCCATCAATCCTTCACTGTTTTTATTCTGATTCTTTATTGTCAGACTTACTTTCACATAGAAATCTGTATTAATTGCTTAAAAACCACTCCTTCAAGATATTTGGTGGTCAAATAGTCATTTAATGCACCACAAAACTGTTTTGGCAATTTAGCAAAACTTTTTTATTGATAATTTTGTGAATCCGAATGACAAAATTTGTATATAGAGTTAAAAAACTGAGTTTAAGTTAAAAATTCTGTGTCTGATTGGTCGACCGTCAATTTAATCCAAGTTTAAAGTTAAACCATTGTTGGTGTAAGTGGCCCTAAATAATTAAAAGGCATAGTCTGACACACGGTAAAAAACCTACAACGTGTGAACATGTACGTAGTTAGATTTTATTTTCAAGCATAATTTTTTGCCGCGTTCTTCCGATTCCGATATAGAATTACTTTTTGTTTAAAAACTCACAAATGGTGCGTATTTTGGGCTTAGGTTGGGCTAAAATACTTAACAAAAATTTTAGCCCTTTTTACATACCGGAACATACTTTAATTAATTGTGTCATGTCGTCAAAACAAAAATAATTTTGCACGTTGACTACTAAAGTGGGACCAAAGAAAAGGGTGCTGTGTTCACTGCTCCTGACTATAATACTAAAATATTTTGTTGTGTTTTATTAGTTTTTAACCACAGTACTGGTTTCTTAAGTTTCAGTATGATTATGGAGTTATTTTTGAGGTATTTATACTATAATAACATTGTAAGCAAACCAGCAGTTTCAACGATAACTCAAAGCATGCAGTTCCATGGGACAGTGTTGTCCCAGACAAGTAATTTAGTGTGGCTTTCAACGTGTTAAATAAGTTTAATTCCATGGTATGATTTAAAACTACTACTAAATAAGTATATTTAATTAATATTTAACAGTGTTTTTATTATACATTCTATCTAAATGTTATTATGGTGGTTTTTAGGTAAACAAAAATATTACTTTTTTTCAGTATGCTAAAGTCACATATAGCACAAGAATAATGCGTTTCATTTTGTTTTTTATTTACAAATAAACTTGGTACACAGTTTTTTATCATTTCTTTTCATCATTTTGCACTTTTTTAAATAAAAACATGTTTTTCTCATTTAGCCCAAAAATCCTTCTTTAATATGAGACTAACAATGTTGGTTCAAAATTAACTTTAAGTTAGTTTGATAGAAATAAAATTTATTTGTCACAACCAAATAATTCAATTGGCCATATCAACCAAATACTTTGTTGACACAAATAAACTGTTTTATCAGTGTACATTAAACTTGACTTAAGGTAATTCAATTTAAGGCTCCTAATGTATATAGCTGTAACAGAATATTCAAATATTCTAGTAATACTTTTTTAAGTGGAGTGCTTAAAAATACATCAAATTGTTTCGCAACGTATAAAAAAGAATAATACGTTTCGGGATAGATAAAAATAAATAAGATAATTTTTACGTTAAATTACAGTAAAAAATGTAATCGAAACCTTCCGCTTTGCAAAGTAATCACTTTTTTTCATAGTTACATAAAAAAATTCCCTTTGGAAGACTAACTTTTGGTTAAAATAAATGAGCTCTATTTAAATTTTCTTATTTTTTTTATCTTCTTTTATAAATATTTCTATTGTGGCATCTAATTATTTTTTTATCAAAAGGTTTGGAACCAAACCTTCCAAAAGGCTTGGAACCAAACCTTTTAAACTCAAAACATTCCCGAAACTGATAATGAAAATTATTGGCGCTTAATCTTATATAATGTTACACAACTAATTTTGTCGCCTCACCAAATGCTTGAAATTGATTTGTTTTTGAAATAACCGCTTGCCGGCATGCCTATATGATATAATAATAAAACCAATAAATAAAATCCTCTCAAACAACTTTTCATTTGGCAAGACCTAAGCTAAACCTTAAAAAGTTTTTACTTACAAATGAGTTTAATTTATTAAATTTTTCATTAGTCACTGAGTAAGCCAAGTTATTAATTCTATTTATTTAAATAGAAATAATAAAGAATTTTCTTTGTTATTAAGGCCCATTATTTTCTGGAAATAACTTCGTCCTTAAAGGATTATGAATTTATATATGTTCAGTAATTGGTGAGTAGAATAGTCATTTATTTCCGGTTATAAATGATTTCTATTTCGGTATGTAATTATTTCTTTATCAAAAGTTTACATTCCTCCAAAATTGATAATGAAAATTCTCGGCCCTTAATCTTGTGTAATTTAACACCATTAATTTTGTCGCATTTCCTAAATAGCTTGAAATTGATCTATTTTCGGAATGACCCTTGTCGACATGATGTAGGTAAAGCATTTGTACACAGCCTGTCATGTCCTTTCTATTTATATATCAAATGATTCTTCAAATATGTATTGGTATCTTTGTCAATAGAAATTTTACAAAAGATCTCTCGACAGGATAATATTATTTATTTCATTGTATTTTCAAAGGATCTCTATTGCACGAATTAAAAAATAACAACAATAATAATATTGTGAAAGTGTAAAATAATGTGTTTTAAAATCTTCATCAGTTCGAACGTTCCTTAATTATTAGGTACTGATTTATTTCAAAATGTTTATTATTTCCTCAGACAAAAGAAGGAGAAATAGACTTATAATGTATATACTAGTATGCAGAGTTTGTTTACATCCAACATATTTAATATTTATATTTTACGCCACTCCGTGAAACAGTTATTATTTATGATGAACCGATTTTTCTCTCTCACAATGCTAGTCTAACCTTTCTTTCGTCTAAGATTATTTCACTTTAGAACTCTTCTGATGAAAAAGTATGTCGAAAAGATTTGTTGGTTAATCTTGTAAACTTAAGGTGTCCAATTTACAAAAATGTAATCAGTAAAGTTCAACCTGATCGTTTTATTAAGATAATGATAAACGTTCTTCAAGAGAGTATCATTAAATAGTGCACGTAGATTAATTCAGATATTTCTCGTACTAGTTTTTTTTTAGATTATAAACTATAATAATTATTATATAATTAGGAAAAAAATATTATTTTCATTAAACCGCATCTTCTTCTCATATTTTCTATTCTTGATACTTTGCTGGTTTAAAATCCGGAATGGTTAAATATATAACTATACAATGTGGAATTTTAAGTCAATGGTTAAGTCGTATTTTGAGCGGAACATAATTTGATCTAATTCACATAAGTGAAGTTATAACCTTCTCTGTCAAAGAGCGCCATCTTTAAAATACTAAAGGACCATATGTCAAGTAATTCCTTATTTGAAAGGTTTTTTTATTCTGGTTTCAAAAGTGTTTCGTTTTTGAAAATTGGATCAGTAGAGTTTAACATATATATCATTGAAATTGATATTTTTAATAAACTTTAGCTTTCTTGTGTGATATGATACTTGACCCATGACCATATGAACTGTTTTTATTATATTTATAACTTTTATTCTTTGATTTTTCGTATTTAAAAAAAATGCCAGTCAGAAAACATTTGCTTAATTAAAAAAAAAAGAAATTTAAAAATAAGAATGGAAGTTAATACAAAAATAGCTATTTTCTATTTCCTAAAATATTTCTATGTTGACCTATTTCTACCTATTATATTTCAAACAGCTGTATTTGAGATGCATTCGATAACGTATCTTAATATTCTGGGTATAAATGCTTAGTTATTTCTATTTATTGGCTCAGAACAACATACTTGTCATTATATTCTGCTGGCGAATAGATAGTCTTGCAAGTCTATTAAATTAAGACAAAACCCACAAAGGGTTGAACCACTTTAAAATGCAGTATCCGGTTTTATCTGGTGGGCTATCCGACTATTTCCTGTAAGTTGTGCTGCAGTCAATACGAAATTAAATTTTGGCAAAGAGTTTATACACACAGAGAAATTATTCCTAAAAACAAGTACGTAGTATTCAGCTCATGTGGCTGCATTCACATTGTGGATGATCAAAAAATTACAGGGTATCGAGAAACATGTCGACAAAGTTAGGTTAGAAATTTAGTTATACATGTAAATGTAGTTAAATTACGTAAACACAATCCAATCCTCCATGATCCAAATCACCAAGCAGCACTACAGCAACCACGGGGTACCCCAATTGACAGGAAGAAACGGCTATTTCGGTAAGTGCAAATTTACTTTCCTATCTGACACATGTTTCCCTCAAAAAGATATCCTTACGAGAGCCTCTAACGCTCACATTGCTGACTGCAAGCATATTAAGTACTCAAATCAAATGTTTTGTTAACTGAAGTTGAATACGTATCTTGGACCAACAGGTTAAAACTTAAATCACGTAAAATTCTTGAATAATAAAATACCTTGTACACACAGAAAAATGTTTCTTAAATCAAGAATATGTTGATTTGTATATGACGAAGATAATATATTCTCCGTTGATGTATACCATATTCTTATATATTCTTACACTGATAGAATAATAGCGTTATTAATACAACAACATAGTGTTATATATGCGCCAACCATGAATTGTACTACTAGTATAGTACTAACTATGACATAAGATAACATTTGTTGTTGTATTTATTACAATTTTATGTTGTTTACCTCTTAACTCTACAACTGGTTATTGTATTCTATAACATATTTATGTTAGACATATTACAAAATATGGTTGGCGGGTATATTACAACAACATTTCTATCAGTGTATGCAAAATATTGCTTTAAATATGAAAGGATAATAATATGGTATGCACCAACGATGTTTTCTAAATAAAATTGTCCTATCTATTGTCTTTACTAGACGAATAAGTCAGGATTAGGACTAACTTTACATATCTTAGTAATTTGATTGGACTTTTTAGAACAGTGATACTGGCCATATCTCAAAACATCTAATTTGCAGATAGGATAACTTGTCCTAGCAGGGTAGTATTATTAATGAGAGCTTTTCTTATATAAATGCTTTTTACTACATTTTTCAGGAGACCAGCCAGAAACCCCGAACAAGCTTTCTACGAAACCTCTTGATCTATTTCACGGTATCAATTGGCTGTTCTGACCGCTAAAACTCTCGCCTGGGACTTCCCCAACTCCTCAACCGCCCTTACACTCGTAGTGGGACGTGTTTCGTAATTGGATTGTCCCACATTTTAATCATCCCGTGATTTATTTCGGGAAGTTTTCCCGATATATCATAAAGTAATATTCGAATAATTAAACATCTGATAAAGAACTTGTACGGTCACGTTGTCCGGGAATTAAGATTTTGTTTAACTTTCAAATAACCCAAATATTATAAATTATTTATAAAATATGACTTGTACAGGATGATTTTGAAATAGCTACACTCCTTTTAAGGATATTTAAAAATAAAATCAATCGAAAAATTACATGTTTGGAAACCAAAAATGTTAAAAACCAACATTTAAATGATGTAGGGTTACTGTAGATCAAGCACTAAAAAAAAATTTCAATAGATACTTAAAAAAAAAAGATTCAAGGGAGATGCGGTCTTCTAAATACAAAGGAGTCATGGTACCTACATGGGGAACGTTTAAGTATTACGTAACGCCCCTGTAACTCTATTTTCCTATACCATTAACATGGGCGTAACACTCAAAAATGATCCCCCCCCCCTAGGAGCGTTACGTATTACTTAAACGTTCCCATGTAGGAACTTTTTCTTCTTAGCTTTTAATGTAGAATTTCCATGCATTATTGAAATTCAAGTTTTTAAAATTATAGTGCTTAATTTTTAGTTATCGAAACGTGTAATTTTGTCTTTAATTTTTCTTCAAAGAGGTTAATCCTACGGTATTGCAACTAAATTGTATTGCATTTTGTAGATTAAAAATTATAAACAATGACATGTCTTTGCAGTTCAAGGAAAATCAAGTGGCAGCTATCAATTTTTTATAAAATTTACTCCTACTAGAAAAAAAAATTATTATTGCGATAGGTGAAGAAAATTGATTTCACAGTCTGAAAACATAATAAATAATGGAATGCTCTACGGCTAGTAGTGATAAAAAATAAATTATTGTCAATTTTCTCAAAAAGCACCCTAACGATGCCCCTGAAATTGTAACTGAAAAAAAAATTGGATTGAACAGAACTTTTTATTTAAATTCATAAAACTACACCGTGACTGTTTTTTATTTAGTAAACGAGGTAATTAATGTTATGATTTAATCAGGTTTTGTTAATTATTTTGAAAATCATTCCAAAATAAACAAATAAATTAAGAGCGAATGATACATACTGATTAAAATATGTGAAGAAACCTGAAATATATATGCTATAAATACATTGTTACGGTGTTTCAAATTCACTTATAAAAATCTGAATCTATTTTTACTAGCCATTTAACTTGTACTTCCAAAAGATCGCTGACAAGCCTCCTGTCACTTTTTATTTAAACTTATTACAACACTCATTGTTTATAATAAAACCGATTTTTTATTTTTCCTATAAATTTATTTATATAGTTATTTATAACACAAGGGCGAAAAGTTACATTTTTCGATTGAGTAGTTTTTTAGAAGCCGAGGGCCGGCCGATCTGGCCGGCCGGAGGGTAATAAACCTACGAAATCGAAATTCAACTTTTTGCCCGTGTATTATTCAACATTTTTTATTTGATTGTGACCAAAAGGTCACATTTCTTTATAAATCTTACAGTAAAGGTAAAAGATCTTTTAAAAAGCCTAAAAATAACAAGTTTTGGTTAGCGGGCGAAAAAAAAAAGTTCAACTTTTCGCCCGTAAAACATAAACGAAACGTTAAAATCAAAATCAAAAAAATATTTAATATATCTAGTATTGTGTTCCTCTAAAAAAAAGTTAGTTTATTGCTGTGTGTAATTAGTTTTCTTGTGTTTTTGTTTGGTTAGTCCGTTTGGGAATTTTTTATTACGATAACTTGCAAAAACCAAATTTTGTTGTCTATTTTATATATTATAATTGCACCCCCGTTGGTCCTTTTTCCTTTTTTTAAGATTCAAGTTTTGCAGTTTAACTCCTCATTTATTTTATTTTAAAGTTTACCTACTTTTTGTAGATATCTTTATTAGGTTAATAAAAGAAAAACGTAACCATTGAACAAGAAAACATTGTCACTTATTTTATGTGTATACAGACGAGATATCTGGGGTTGCAACCCAACCAACCGGTTGGTGGAACAATGTTAAATGTTGAAACCCGACTAAATACAGGGTTATTATTTTAAATGGTACACCCCCCGTAACTTTTGAACGGAATGAGATAAAAACTTCAAATTTGGAATATGTATAACACACAATAAAAACTCCCATTTGCCATATTTTTTATTCGGTAAACGGCGCCATGGGGGACAATATTTTAAATAGCACCATAGGTCTTGTGATACGTTATTTTAAAGAGCCTAAAATTCTCTATTTAACTTTAACCATTTATATTTTAATATTTTTTTTGAAGATTTTTTTTCTTCAAAATTAATTAAATTTTTAATATTTTGTGAATAAATATTGAAAATTTTACATGAAAATGACAAATAATGAGCCTTAACATGATAATACACCATGTGTTGACTATTTTGACCTTTTTGCACAAATTTTTCAAAATATATTTTTTTTAATATTGAAAATTTCATCAATTTTGAAGAAAAAAAAACTTAAAAAAAAATTTAATTAAATAGTTACATGGTTAAATAGAGAATTTTAAGCTCTTTAAAATGAGGTATCTCAAGACCTAGGGTGCCATTTAAAATATTGCCCCTCACTGCCCCCCTGGCGCCGCCTTCTTGAATAAAAAATTGAAAAATATTCCTATTCCTATTTCAAATTTAAAGTTTATATCTCATCCCGTTTAAAAGTTACGGGGAGTGTACCATTTAAAAGAATAACCTTTATACTACACAGAAAAAAAGGATATCTTGAATCAAAGCAAAACGATCTTGAACCAAGGCCGCCATGGCTTTCGATATGTTCAACGCCATGACTGTCTTGGATCAATATACCACTTAAACCATACTTAAGATCATATTATCTTAGACCAAGTATGTAATTATCTTGATTTAAGATCATATTATCTTTATCCAAGTCTTGGTTTAAGATAATATAATCTTGAATGAAGAGAATTATAATCTTGATTTAAGATTATGATTCTCTTGATTCAAGATCATATTGACCCCACAGACAGGTTCCAGGGTTAATACAAAAAACTTGTTGCAACGCCATTGCAAAATGGCACTTATAGGTATAAATTATTTAAATCATCGTTTGAAGGAGAGACAATGATACACCTTTAAAGACAACTGACGGCAAAAAAAAACAAACCTAACTTCTCTCCCGCGCATATCTTGAACTACTGCGCAAATTGTCTGCCACCCAACAATAACAACGGGCGAGTCTACTGTATATGTACGTGGGGTGAGGTCGGCAAACTCTTTACCGTAAGACAACAGGGGATTTGAGTCAAGATAATAACCTTTTTTTCTGTGTCGGGTTAAATTGGTTAAAAAGTGGAAAAATTCAGAAAGTTTAAAATATAACCCTGTAAGTCCATCAAACAATCGAAATGAGTCTGTCTCACCTTTGTTACGAAGGCACAACAAATTCGACGTCGGAATGACGATCAAGTCGCCTCATAATTTATTTGCGTGCTGGGATGACACTGATTCGTAACCTGCGGAGTAAATGGACTTTTCGCGTATTCCTATAACGTGTATGAATTATTTCGTGAGGGATGAGTCCATAGAAATGGGCAGCGGCGTATTTGTCAAAAATTTTACATTTTTATGCGAAAATTGTGAGTTTAGTATATTCTATAACTAGTATGGAATAGACAATATTCCGCGCGAGCGGAAAGTTTGTCATACGAGCCGGTAGGCGAGTATGACGGTCCCGCGAGCGCGGAATGACTATTCCATACGTGTTGTAGACTATACTTTTTCTTCGACTGCAAATATAAAACGCTGTATGGCTTTAAACTGCGGACAAGGTTAAAAACCATGTTTTTTGTGAGTCGACATTATAAATGCAACAAAACACATATTTTTAAATAAAGCAATTAATGTTATTTAATAATTTTATTCAGACAGTACTTAAAAAATATTTTTATTTAATTTTAGCACATATTTACAAATTATAATGCAAAAATTGAAGGTTATGTCAGATTGTTGTGACATATATCAGGTTTAAATATTTAACAATAGATGAAGCAGTTTTAATTTTTTAAACTAAATTGATAAAAAACTGGTCAAATATTAAGAAAAACTAATAAACTTTATATAATTTTAACGCAAAACTTTAAATTGCATTAAATTATTCAATATTTCATGGTAAAATATATATATTTTTGCTAATTTTGCTACACTTTTCTTTACTTTTATAAACAAGAGATGGCACAACATGTGCTCATTCTAACACTTGATATGGAATATTTATACCGTATCTAGCTAGAATTGATTCATTCTGTGTTTGAAAAGTGTGTGTATTTGCTTACATTCTAAAGCAGTCGTAGAAAAAAAAAATCTTCTACTTAATAATGCTAACCAAAAAAACGCGCCACAGGCAAAGTTGTATAAAATCTTGCATTTTTACCCCATCCCCTAATTCCGCAACTGGTTACGGGTACCTACGCTTAGGTACGGTTTCACTAGAATCGAGAAATCGGGATTTCTCGTCTTTTGTCTCGATGTTGAGAAGAAATCAAGAAAAAGCGAGCGTCGAGTCATCGCACTATGTCGCCTAATGAAAAAACGCGCCGCAGGCAAAGTTGTATAAAATCTTGCATTTTTACTCCATCCCCTAAATTCGCCACTGGTTACGGATACCTACGCTTAGGTACGGTTTGACGAGAATCGAGAAATCGGGATTTCTCGTCTTATCTTATAAGCTTAAAAAGCTGGCTGGATGGATTTTTTTAATATAAATTTTTAAAAAACGTCAAAAAATATCGTAAAAGAAATGCTTATATATTTCAATGGGCCAACTCTAATATTTATGCAGTATTACTATTCGATATTAAAGAATAGTTTTGCGAATATATCTGATAGACGACGATGGACGAACAAAACTATTCTCAAATTATATGTGCCACAGACACGTAGAAAAAAGGGCCTCAAATTTATCGCTAGAATTTTAAGTAAAAGATGTTTTTTTTGTATATATTTATAAATAAATCTTTAAAGACATACTTGCTTCTTCCAAATTTTAAGCAAAAATATTAGTTTGTTTAGAAATTAGGATGGTTTTTGTGTAAGCATGTCAAAATAGTTTTTTCAGTAACCGTTGTGCATCGACATGAATAATTGCATTGGTACATATTCCCAAATTTATTGCAAATAAACTTAACGAGTTTTTGTAATGTAGTACAGTGAATAAATTTGAATGGTTTTTGATCTTTATTTCTTAAATAACTTCCGATTTCATATCCATTTGTAACTGAATATTCAGTTTACTTTTTACTGTGTAGAATATTTAAATTTCTCTACAAAATCAAACAACCAAAGATTCTCTTTTACTTCAGACTGAAACTAATATTTACGTGAAAAAAAATGTTATGTTTTTACTTCATATATTATCTATTTCCGTACCTATTCTTCAGCAAGGGGCAAGTTTCCGTGGGATCGCCCTATACAAATCTAAATTATTTCTAGAGGTGAAATGTGAATGAACAAATCTAGTTTTCCGCGACGTTTCGACGACAGAATGCAGATTGTGTTGCTAGCAACAATAATTTTGCTGCAATTTGTAAATTAAAACATGTCTAATATAAACTTTTTAACATAAACTTTCTGTAAAATACAAAATAGATGGCGCACAAGCTTACATATACTTAATGAGTCTGGAACATTTTTTCTGTCAGCGTACAGAGATTTTCCTTGGTACTGACTAGTGCCAAAGGCCCGAAACTGCAGTCCGTACGATTATAAACAAAATACACTGACAAAACAAAACTATAATACAATATACTAATATACTATCAATTATAATATGTAGTTGTGGTATATGCGTCAATCCGAGTCAATCGTCAATCATTACTTATAGTAAGATAATGAAAAAATCTTGCTGTTAAGAACACTTAGGTAAATTGTCCCTTTCTCTTCAGGGTAAAAATTAAAAATAGAAATAAAAAATTATATAAATTTAAAATCTAATTGTCAAAAAACTGATAGATGAAAATTAATTAAAATAGGTAAAGGTGTATAGATGTATAAGTGTATAAAGCATAGGTATAAGTGTTTAGTTAAGATATGTAAATAAGTAAAAAATGAAGATATGTGAATAACCAATTGACAAAAAATAAATAAAAATATACAAAATTCATTATTTAATAATATTTAAGTATATTTTACTGAGATATTGGGTTTCTCAGTAAAATATACTTAAATATTATTAAATAATGAATTTTGTATATTTTTATTTATTTTTTGTCAATTGGTTATTCACATATCTTCATTTTTTACTTATTTACATATCTTAACTAAACACTTATACCTATGCTTTATACACTTATACATCTATACACCTTTACACCTTTACCTATTTTAATTAATTTTCATCTATCAGTTTTTTGACAATTAGATTTTAAATTTATATAATTTTTTATTTCTATTTTTAATTTTTACCCTGAAGAGTAAGGGACAATTTACCTTCGAAACGTTGGAACTGTTTATATATATTAAGTTTTTTTATTAAAGTGTTCTTAACAGCAAGATTTTTTCATTATTTTATATAAAAAGAACAAGAAATATTATATTTACTTATAGTAAGAAATACTACAAAGGAATAATTACATTTAAGTAATTTAGTGTAGTTCACTAAAAATAGTTCTATAGGTAATCAAATAATTTTTTACCCTGAATTAAAATTATATTTACAGTAAAAAGATCCCACTGGTGGACATCAAATTAGATATCTCATTAAAAGTATACTTTTAGAAAGCACTTTGTTGTTTTTCTTTGCGAAAATTAAATTATATTCTTTAAGTGACAAGTTTCTAACAGATAGGTACTTATAATTTTATAACCGAAGGGCAATAACAAAATCATAATTTATAATCAAAATGCGTTTTCTTTTTTTTTATTATTATCTTGACTTTGAGATTTGAGCCATAATCTATCGATCTATCTACCTATCTATCTAATTAATCTAACTAATTAGATAATACACTGATAAATAAAAACCATAATTAATACAATAAATATACTATTAATTACATTTTGTAGTTGTTGTAGTAAGAAATAGAAGAAAAACAATTAATTATAAAATATTTTTGGGCAAAGAATCTTATTAAACATAAAGAAATACAAAGGAGTAATCACATTTAAGTATAAAGAACTTTCACTTTCGGGTTTAGACCGTGTTAATGGATTTTCACTTTCCGACGTTTCGTCTCTAGTAGTAAGAGACGAAACGTCGGAAAGTGAAAATCCATTAACACGGTCTAAACCCGAAAGTGAAAGTTCTTTATATCTTAATGGCCGTGAAAGCTTAAAATCTAAAACACATTTAAGTAATTAAACTAAGTGTAGTTTTATAAAATACAACTACAAACATGTGTCGGATCTGGCGTTGGAACGTGATTGTGCCTAAAAAAGTCATCCGCCGGAACTGAGTATTGAACTCGGACCTTCAGCGTTGTAAACAGATACACGCGACCTCTAGAGCTAAATATGTATATATTAATAGTGTCTGTAGTTTAAAATAAGTTTTGACTTGGTGTAATACCCAACAGATGGCGGTAGCTGTAACAAAGATTATGAAATAGATAGTGTTTAATATTTTAATAATATTTGGCGAAATGCCTTTCAGTGTATACTTTTTAATTTTCCTTATAAGAATATTTTGCGTTAAAACAGATTTCTACCACAAAAAATAAATGGTAATAATAATTTAGTTTGCAAATATCCGGGAAGTTACATCCCTAGTCTTAATTTCCCTACCCACTAACGACCCTACTTTCCAAGAACTCTTGTCCTGAGCCGACAAACGAGGTTCGGATTCCCCGTTAAACTGTAGGTCCCCAGAAAAATCATGGTTGATAGAAAATAAGTATTACCGGGGTTCACAGACATCTTCCCTCGCATACTACTATTAAATTAAAACAATACTTTCTAGACTTCTAAACCGGTAGTTCAAATGTCCCATTTGACTCATTCATTCGCCTTAAATCTAACTGATAAATTTATTGGGCACGATATTTTCGTAGTGCTTTTTAATTAGCGCCGACAAACCTACTCTTATTTACGAAGCTGCAGCTTTTATGGCTGTACCAACAACGAAATTAAGCATTTTAACGCTTGAACTAGTCGACAACCAGACGTTGAATTTAATTAATTTAAGAAACTTTAGTTTTAAATCTGCTGTGAAATTTTTCTTTTTTTGGAAATTATTACACCATCCTTAAGCAAAAATAACAGAAAAAATACAGGGTGGCCTATAAGTCACTTTACCATTTAAAAATTAAATAACTTTTTTGTTTGTCAATTTTTTTATTTATTTCTTTTACAATATACAGGAAATGGAAAATGTCGGGAAAAGAGCCTGTGCTTACAAAGCGGAAAATGGACGTCATTTAAAAGACATTCATACATAGCTCAAAAAAAAATTTCCTGTACGCTATTATGGGCCACCCTGTACAAAAACTAGATAATTTAAAAATTCTCTAACATAATAAAGAAAAAATCGCAAAAAAAAATTAACCGACTTTTGTCTCTAAAAAGTAAGAAAAAAAATAATTCGGTGCCAATTACGGTGCCACCCCCTAAATTAAATGCTAAAAATTGAATTGAAGTTGGCACCGACTTATTTTTTATTTTTTACTTTTTACTTTTTAGAGACAGAAATCGGTTAATTTATTTTGCCAAAAGTTTTTATTTTTTACTTTTTAGAGACACATAAATTGTAGATTTGAAACGTCATCTAAGCTAAATTATAGTTGTCCTTCCATCTCGGCAAGCTGCTGACGTCACAACGCACTATTAGTGCGTTGTGAAATCATCATCTTAAAGATAAATTTCTAAAAAATAAATTTAGTAGTATTTTTATTTTAGCGCCCAAGAGTCCAACCAACATTATTTTAAACGAAATACTAAAGAAAATCTTTGTTAAACTTTAAGCGTTAAGTAATAATCAAATAACGCCTTACTGTATAATCACAAATTTTATTATTTTCTCTTGGTATTTAAATATTATAGTTCCACAGAATCAACTTTAACGCCATTTAAAAGATTTTTAGCCTGCCGTAATATTTTAGTAAACCCTTAATCAAGTTATCCGGCTTATCCGAGTTATCCGATCATTTTCTAAAGATTTGGTTTGTATTAGAACCAAATTAAGTGAAATTGCTTTAAAACGATTAGATTTATGTTAATTATCCGGCTTACCCGGCATTATCCGAGCGTAAAATTATAACGGGACCACCTCATGAATGTCCTCTTTAAGTTGCAAAAATTTTCATCAAATTCCGTTCATCCGTTATGCGGGAACAAACATAAAAACAACAAAGTCACACGTCGAATTGATAACCTCCTCCTTTTTTGGAAGTCGATTAAAAAAACAAAGTCCGACGTCGAATTGATAACCTCCTCCTTTTTGGAAGTCGGTTAAAAAATTGACATGAAATTAATTGTACGCTTTTAGTTAAGTGTAGGTTTTAAGAGCATACATTAAAACTTACTCAAAACTTATAAGTATAATGTATAATCCAAAGTTTTTTAAATGTACTTATGCTTAGTATGTGCTATGTAAAGAACTAGGCCATTTTCTATAAATATATCATACATAATTTTTATTTTTTCAATAAAATCGACAGAATAATACAACATGTAGTATAAAATGTTAGATATATCTATATATATATTTTTCGAGTAAAAGCTAATTTTTTTAATTTTTTTATAATTTTTTGTAATTTAAACTATTTTAATTATGTGTAATAACCACGGGTCGGATCAAAGTAGCCATTTACCGGGGGCATGCAAAAATTAGAATAAAAAAACTCTTTTTTCGAGTAAATAGGCACTTTAAAAGTCCAAGCGGAATGTCATGTCGACGCTGTTAATACTCAGTGAGTTACTTGGTCATGGTCCATGACTTTAAATTTACAAAAAAAAAATAAGTCCTTCTCCATGAGTCATGGATCATGACATTCCGCTTGGTGAACAATAGTTTAAAGTGTCTATTTACACGGAAAGAAATTAGTGGGCTCTGCGCTATACATTATAAGATATTTGGTAACAGTGGCAAATTATAGTGATTTAAGCTATAGATTATAAGGGATACAATAACTAATAATGTTAAAAATAAATTGGAAACGATTATATATATTACAGACACGATTATATTTATTACAGGCACTATTATAAATTTACAGAAATTTTATTATAATTTAAAAATTATTAGCACGGACAATAATTAAATCTATTTAAGCTATAAATGCCATACTATTTGTTATATTTTATTATTCACTAAACAATTAAAGTATTTCATATAAATTTTTACACTGACTGCCATAGTTGTAAGAGAAAGCCTTGTATTTATATAATAAGCGATTATAATTTGCTTGGTATGTGTGTTATAGCGCTCCTAGCTATAATTTTTTTTTCCGTGTAATTAGTTTAAACTTTAAACTTGTTCTGCACTGAGATAAATTTTTACATCCACGTGCATGGGTAATTTACTTGCAGCTGCTGCTCATGTGAATTTACACTCGAAACGTTAATATAAATACGGTGTGTATTATATTTTTACATCCAGTGTGTAAAGTTTACACCAATATTATGAATAGTTTTTTATGAATAGTGTTTTTGGAAAAACTACTCAACAGAAAAATAAAACGTATATTCGTAATCAGCGCTACAAAAAGTACCAATATAAAATAGAACCAGAAAACATTTACAAGTCTTAACAACTCAAAATTTGCAGGCCAGTGTTACCGCCTAAATAAGTATAATATTAAAAAATGTATGTTTTAAGGATATTGTATTAATCACACTTTTTAAATATTTACTTTTAATCAACACTTACCAATTATTTCTTTGAAAAATCTAGCACACACAAAATTATACATACGCTCTTACAAACGTAAACAATTATAATAGTCAACAGCCACCAGACTCGATGAAGCAGGGATTCTGGCTTCTCGAATCACGTGACTAGCTTAACGCCCGCGATTGGCTTTTTTGTACAACAGAAGTGTGATTTTTACACTTCGGGTGTATTGGTATGTATATAAAAATACACTTTCTTGAGCTCCGAGTGTATTGTTGCAGGAGGTATGTATGTAAAAATACACACTCTAGGGCAAAATCACCTCACTTGTGTAGTGTCACATCAATGTTGATGTACATTTATTTATATATTGGTGTAAAACTTACACATTTATAGAGTGTATTTTTTTACACCTTTTCAATGTAATTTCTTTCAGTGTAAAGCCACTCTAAGATGTACTTTATATCATATTACGTAGTGTAATACAGTTTTATAAACCTAGTTTTATAATTTAACAAATGACTCATTAAAATAATTGTTTTTTGAAATTTTTACCATTTATATGCATAAGTTAAAGTTTACAATAAACAAAGGCGCTTCTGTTCCTTAATGATACCCTTAAGAATTTTTACTATATAACTTCTTTTCTTTAGAAAGCTATGTAAAAACAAACACGAAACTTTTCAATTTTTGCTATGGTATATTGTGCACCTAGGCGAGAAAATAAAGGTTTTTCGGGTCGAAAACCCGACACTTCTTGAGACCCGGAAAACCGGTTTCTCACCATGTGAAATATTATATTTTTAAAATAATATTTATTCTTAACCTGTTTAATTATTAGTTTTTGAATATTTTTATTATTTTTATGGGTCCAAAACACAGTACAATATACAAAACCAACGATATTCTTAATATGAAACCAACGATATTCTTAATATAAACATCAGCAAACGGAATTTGTTTTAATAATAATAATAATAATAAAATAATTTATTTCACAAAAATGAAAATTACAATACATAAACAAGATTTACTTAAAATATGTACAGCAAAGAACATTGAATAGAAATTAGTCAAAAACATTAATATAAAAATAAAGATTAAAATAAAGTTTATAAATAATTATATATTAAATATTTAAAACTTACTCTGGAACCTAAACCCATGGGTTTGAACATATTGGTCATATTCATTTAATGTATATGGTTCTATATCACATATATACTTAAATAGTTTATTTTTAAAAGATTTTTGAGTTCTTATGCTTTTTAAACTTAAAGGAAGAGTACTAAAAAGACTGATGGATGAATAGTATGATCCTTTTTCATATAATGCTAGTCTATGTTTGGGAACATTATAATCAGAAATTCGGTTTGAAACTGGTTCTGCAGAAACAAACAAATGTTTGTTTTTTATGAGAAATAAAACGCATTTGTATATATACAAACCAGTGACAGTGAGAATGTTATTAGCTTTAAAAAGTCCTCTGCAGGATGTATCTCTACGTAGACTTAAAATATTACGAAGAGCTTTTCTTTGACACACAAATATAGATTCTATATCTTTACATTTACCCCAAAACAATATTCCGTAGCTTAATCTACTTTGGAAGTTTGAGAAATACAAAATTTTCAACGTATTTATATTCACATACTTCTTTAGTACTAAAAGAGAATATGTTACTGTATTTAGACTTTTACGCAAACTATTAACATGTGAAACCCAATTTAAATTTGTATCTATATGAACACCCAAAAATTTAGCGCTTTGTCCTCATTTTGTATACGGATAGACTACTAATAATTTAGTAGATAAATAAAAATACCAGTGGCCCTCAACATTTTGAAATTTATTTAATAATTTGATTATAGCTTTATTTTTTTAAGTAAATCGTCGTATGAGAACAACAAGGTTTCAACTGTATAAATTATAGATTTGAGTTATGAACAATCCAAACTTTAAATCATGAAACTTACTTTAAATTTCATAATTGAGTGGTGTATTTCGCTGGGATGGGCTTATATTAGGATAAATTAGTACCTATAATACACATTTTGTTGATATTTTAAATATTAGCTAAAATAAATAATCAGTTGGAACTTTAATAAACCAGAAATCTATAAAAAGTAGTGGTATAACAGTGTTCTAACAGTGGTACAACAGTGTTCTAACATTTTGCGTTAAATTCACATGTTTTTTGGGTGTTTGTTTTAATAATTTGTACATAAATGCAATATTTTGCATAAGTTATTATTGATCATTATTAAAATCGATAATTAATAGTTGTTTCGCTTCTGTCTAACGTTATTATTGATGAGCAGCATGGATTTAGTAAAGGTAAATCCACTACAACAAACCTAGTTCTGTTTGTTCAGTAATTATTGGATGCCATGAACAATGGGTTTAGTATTGAAACAATATATACAGATTTTTGTAAAGCATTTGATACTGTCAATCATAAAATCCTTATTAGGAAACTTAGGGCTTTGGGTTTTAGGGGTTCTCTATTAAGGTGGCTAGCTAGTTACCTTAGTAATAGAAGCCAAATAGTTATAGACCTAATTTAAGTTATAGACCAACAAAAAAGACAAACAGAGAGACATTTTAAAAGATACACAGATATCGATAAAAAACTGGTATTAAATAAAAATACCTGTAAAATGCCTAATTTTGGATATATTGAAACGTAAAGTTATAATAATTTTGTATAGGCCGATCCCGGCAGTCTAGTGGATAGCACATCTGGCTTCGGTGCTAGGGATCGTGGGTTCGAATCCCACTTAGGGCATGTGTGTTGTCTTTATCGAATATTTTAATGTATATTGAAAAATAAATAAACTGTAAAAATTTAACAATAAAAATTGTATAGCTATAGTCTTAGGAAACGTTCAAGTATTACGTAACGCAAATTGTACCAAAGTTCATACACTTCATACCCCGGTTCTCACGTTATTATAGATTATAGAGATTCCATATTTTGGAAACCCCCCCTAATAGGGGGTGTGTTAGGGGGGGTAGCCAAAATATAAAATCTCTACATCCTTGAATAACGCGAGAACCGAGGTATGAAGTGTATGAATTTTGGTACATTTTGCGTTACGTAATACTTGACCGTTCCCTTATGACTACGAAGTAGTCCCTAAATTTCCTTTTTACATTTGGCATCTTTACACGTCAAACAAGAATTCAAGTTAAGTACTGCAAAAAGTATAAAAACAGATTTTATTTTAATATAAGTAAAAATTTAAATTTTAAATATTCAAATCTTGTTATGGAATCATATCTGGTCATTAAAAGTTTTTAAATATTGAAAAATTTAAGAAAATATACGTTAAAATACTTTAATTATAAATGCTAAACATGTCCTATTTGAAGAGAATCCAAAGCTCTGAAACTTTTAATGCAGCACCATACTCTAAGCACATCTATTTTATTTAATGGACTTTCAAACCCCAAAAAAGTCCATATGTAAATAGGCTTCCGCAATTTATAACACAGTATCTGCCTTATTTAAATCGGAACAAATTGAGAAGATTTATACCGGATGCAAGAGGACTTCCGACCAAAAATTAAAAAAAAAACTCATTTTATCCAATACATACAGATAATGAGACAATTACCAGCTTTATTTTAAATAGATAAACTCAATAATAACCCCCGCGTGGCTTTTACTTTATTGAGTGGATAATTATTTGTTTTACCCACTCAACTGTCACTTGTCAAATTATTTTCTTGTAAATGTCATTAAAATTTTTAATAAAAATATGAATTCCTAAGCTATTTATTGGATAAAACCTTGTATGGCACTCATGGGTAAACCGATATTGCCCTCTCGAAAATTAACCTGCTTGGCTGACGCCTCGCAGGTTAATTTTCTCATGGGCAATATCTAACTTTACCCACTAGTACCATGAATAACTATTATCCAATACATACAGATAATGAGACAATTACCAGCTTTAATTTAAATAGATAAACTCAATAATAACCCCCGCGTGGCTTTTACTTTATTGAGTGGATTATTATTTATTTTACCCACTCAACTGTCACTTGTCAAATTATTTTCTTGTAAAAGTCATTAAAATTTTTAATAAACATATGAATTTCCAAGCTATTTATTGGATAAAACCTTGTATGGAACTCATGGGTAAACCGATATTGCCCTCTCAAAAATTAACCTGCTTGGCTGACGCCTCGTTTGGAGGTTAATTTTCTCATGGGCAATATCTTAGTTTACCCACTAGTACCATAATAGTTATATATGGTACTAGTGGGTAAAGTAAGATAATGCCCATGAGAAAATTAACCTTAACGAGGCGTCAGCCAAGCAGGTTAATTTTCGAGAGGGCAATATCGGTTTACCTATGAGTACCATACAAGGTTTTATCCAATAAATAGCTTAGGAATTCATATTTTTATTAAAAATTTTAATGACATTTACAAGAAAATAATTTGACAAGTGACAGTTGAGTGGGTAAAATAAATAATTATCCACTCAATAAAGTAGAAGCCACGCGAGGGTTATTATTGAGTTTATCTATTTAAAATAAAGCTGGTAATTGTCTTATTATCTGTATGTATTGGATAAATAACTATTATTATTTGAATAAAAATAATAGTGCTTTTAGTGAAAAAACAATTATATTAACCACGGTAGAGAAGACTATTATATCCTCGCACTCTTAAATCCCTTGTTGCTACGCAGCTCGGGATTTAATACGCTTGGCTATAAAAAATGTCTTCTCTACCTTGGTATATAATTACTATTATTAAAAGTCAATTGTACCAAATCATTTAAAAACAAAAAAATTATGGGGCGACACAATTAAAAATTTTCCAGGAAAAAATACAACTGCTGGGAGTATACTATAAAATACACTGTGTTTGCAGTCCTTTGGTACATAATAAAGGGGGTGATTCTACATCCGGAAATAAGCCCTAAGGGAGCTACGGCCCTCCGAAGATGAACATGTTGAATTGGGAACAAAAAGGGACTAATAAAATTTTAATGCTGCAGGGCGATTCCTCATTTAAAGTTAAACAAAAAATTATTCTGCGCCGAAACACCTAAATTTAATATTAAATGAGTAATAACCTTTCAAAAGGTAACATTTTGGTGGCACAAAATCTTACTTCCTCTAAATTGCATTTTTTTGTTTTGAAACAAAATTACACCTAAAAAAGTTTGGGGCAAAAATGTGTTAAGCCTAATACATTTTTCCGTTTAGGGACTTTTTAAAAATATAAATTAACATGAACTATTTGCCTTTATTAACATGCAAAACATCGTCACTCTAGTTCAAAGGGTATCAGTTATTAATTAAAAACCTTATTTTTAGTACCATTTTAAAGGGTTGTAACTCTCTTAGGGTTCGTTTTCGGACCTTTTTTATGCTTTTTTCATGTTTTGTGATGTATAATCATCCCCTTTGTTATGTACCAAAGGACTGCAAACGCCGTGTATATCTTCAGGGTTTGTTTTTGTTTAAAATCGATTCTGAAACACTTGAATAGTAATTTAGTAAATAGTCGGTTAAATTCTGGAATAGTCAGTTAAATTCTGGATTACAGTATAATACGAGCAATATTTCAAACGTAAATCTTTTAGTATTAATGGCCATAGCCTATGGAAAACATTGGAAAAAAATAAATTAAAATGTAAGCCTCTTACTCGTTGTCAGACACCACTTGAAAAATATAAAAATACAAACGACGCGGCGTGTTTTTCATCTTTTAATTTTTTACTTTCTAGCGACCTCGGAGGGAAGAAAGTATTATCATGGCGACATTTTTTTTCCAGAGGTCTACAGCTGTACATGCCATACCGTTTAACATTCATGACTAAACTTTAAACTCAAGGTTTTTGGGGGTTAAAAGCGACACTTTTTGTTCATGTTTTACGGGCGAAAAGTGTAACTTTGTGGCTCTAGGGCCAAAAAGTTTTTTTCACCCTCTAACTAAAACTTGTTATTTTTAAGCTATTTAAAAGAAGATGCTTTACCTTTACTGTAATATTTATAAAGAAATATGACCTTTTGGTCACTTTTGATCTTGAACTAACCGTTCTTTTTGACCAGATACAGTGATTATAATCACTTCATACAAAATAAAAAATTTTCATAACACAATCTCAAAATATATGTCAACTGATTAATCTGTATTCACCCACTAAAATAAATTAATAACACAAAATTTCAATTGTAAAATCACTTTCAATATTTATAATATTCATAGAACGGTTTCACAAGTATTATTTTCACAACAGACACATTTTAACAGAAATTAATCACCAAGCTGTAGCTTTTTTAATTTGAAAATAAAACCGCAAGCAAAAGAAACGATTCAATTGTTTTTGTAGCGATTTGATTGGACAGCAATTTGTCATGGATAACTAGATAAGTAATAAGACAGTAAAAAGAAATATATTTTGCATTTTAAAATTATGTATATTTTAATAATTTATTATAATTAGTATCAATCGAATACAAAATATTGTATAATACACGGGCAAAAAGTTAAATTTCGATTTCGTAGGTTTATTACCCTTGGTCCGGCCCTATCGGCCGGCCCTCGGCTTCTAAAACCCTACTCAATCGAAAAATTAAACTTTTCGCCCTAGTATTATAAATAAATAATATTTTTCAAAACGGAAATATATTCTATACATGTTTACATTATTAGAGTTTGACATTTTCATATTGGTATTATCCGTAGTAGGTGAATGCGGAAGAAGGTTGGCGGCCACGGTTTATTGAGATATAATTTTAGATGAACTTTATCCCGTATATGCAAATTACTTCCTCTGAAAATGTTAAGCTCAATTTTAGATTTAAATTGTTTTTAAATAAATAATATTTATAGAATATTATTCTGAAACATGGGAAAAGTTTTTTTACACTTAATTATTGCTTCTCTTTCCTACATGCTTAAAACTGTTTTTTATTTTATACCGAATTTTATACATACAGGGTGTTTCCTAAGTTGATACTTCTTTCTTAAGTAACTGTGTATAGAAGTCATTAAAATAAACAGCATTTTCAAATAACTTTTTTCAATTTTTTGAAAATTGCATTAATTTATTACAAAATGCGTCCAATAAGGTCCTGTAACTTGTATATAAAGGTTTTTTTCACAGTTTTTAATGTAAAATCATCATGCAGTATTAAAATTTTTATTGGTGCATTTTTTAGTTCCTATTTTTGATGGTCAAGACGTGAAATTTTTTCTTCAACTACAATTTTCTCGATAACGGTTGGCCTTACGGTGTTACATAAAGAGTACCTTTTTAATATATATTTTCGCACCCCCATTTTGCACTTCCCTGGTTAAAATTACCAAATAAAAATTACATAAAATAAAAGCCTATCAATGTTAAGTGTGTATAGGGTTCCAGAGATATTAAATAAAAACTACTTTTTAGATGTACCCTTAGGAGGGTCGTAGCTCCCTTCATCATCATTTTCGGAACAACCTTTATAGGAAAATGTTGTTTATTCTAATGGCTTCTACACACAGTTAAAAAAGAAGTAGCAACTTAGGACACACCCTGTATATCTGCGATTTATAGTATAAGACAAGTTATCTTAAAATAAAAACTTTTCGCAAAAAAAATGAACCGACTTCTATGTCTCTAAAAAGTAAAAAATAAGAAATACTTAAGTCGTTGCCAATTTCACCATTTCCTAAATTAATTACTAACAATTATTTTTTTATTATTTTATTATTGTTTGCTGTGAAATTTGCACCGACTTAACTATTTCTTATTTTTTACTTTTTAGAGACATAGAAGTCGGTTAATTTCTTTGCGAAAAGCGTAAAGTTTTTATTTTTTACTTTTTAGAGACACAGAACTTGTGGATTTGAAACGTCATCTAAGCTAAATTATAATTCTCCTTCCATCTCGGCAAGCTGCTGACGTCACAACACACTGTTAGTGCGTTTTGATGTCATTATCTTAAAGATAAATTTCTAAAAAACAAAAGTAATATTTTTATTTTAGCGCCCAAGAGTCCAGCCAACCTTATTTTAAACGAAATACTAAAGAAAATCTTGTTTTACTTTAAGCGTTAAGTAGTAATCAAATAACACATTATGGTAAAATCACAAAATTTATCATTTTCTCTGGGTATTTAAATATTACAGGTCCAGAGAATCAAGTTTAGCGCCATTTAAAAGATTTTCAGTGTGCCGCAATATTTGAGTGACGCTTTAATCAAGTTATCCGGCTTATCCGAGTTATCCGATAATTTTCTAAAAATTAGGTTGGTAGTTCCATATTAAGAAAATTTTTAAGTGAAATTGCGTTGAAGTGATTAGATTTATCTTGATTATCCGGCTTACCCGGCATTATCCAAGCGTCAAATTAAAACGGGACCACCTCATGAATGCCCTCTTTAAGTTGCAAGAAGTTTCATCAAATTCCTTTTATTCGTTCCAAACTTATGCGGGAACAAACAAAAAAAAAAGTGACACGTCGAATTGATAACATCCCCCTTTTTGGAAGTCGGTTAAAAAATAACCTTAATTACTCTTAACCAGTCTATAATTTCTTACATATTTTTGGGCGCTGAAAAAAAAATTTGATGGTGAAAAAGCGTGCTGACCCCCAATGAACCTCACCTCTCCCTTCTTACGGAAAAGTGGTGTCAGATTTCGCTGAATTTTTGACTTCATAGTTCCTATTTTTATTATTATTCTAGTCAAAATTGTCGACTCCCAAAAATCAATAGTTTAGTTTCACTTTAGAAATCTCAAGCACTGGGTTTCTGTGCTTAAGTTTAGGTGCTAACGAACTTTAAAGATTGCCTATTATTTTTCCTACGATCCTCTATAAAAATGACATTTAGCACACTCTTTTGTTCTTTAGGAAACGCCTCATATCGCACTCGTTTGATATTTTTTAATCACACTCGTGTGATATTTATGTATGGAGGTTTGCCCAATTTTATTTAGATATATTTACCTCGTAGATTCTACGAATTTTATTCACCTTGTTTTATAAACCATTTTCCACCATTCACCACGGCCTTTTATATCTTTTAAGTGTTTTAATCCAAATATTTCTGTTTTTCATGTCAAAAATAGAAACTATATAACGTTACTATTTTGACCATTACTGTATAGACAGTCTAGATCTTATAAAAATTACTTAATTTTTTATTTAGTTACCTTACATTACATAAAAAACATCAAAATACTTGCCTTAATTGGCAGCATAAACACAGAAATCTAATTTAATAAGCAAACTCAAGTTTACATTTATTTAGGAATAGGCAACCCATTAAACAGCTATGTATTATTATATTAAATATAAAACCAAGAAAACTAAAGCTAAATGAAAATCATATTTCCTGTTTGACATACATATAAATTTGTATGCTATTTATAATTATTTTGTTC
Source organism: Brachypterus glaber (assembly GCA_958510825.1). Lineage (NCBI taxonomy): Eukaryota > Metazoa > Arthropoda > Insecta > Coleoptera > Kateretidae > Brachypterus > Brachypterus glaber. The sequence goes on from OY294045.1 coordinate 10,270,609, forward strand.
TTTGCTTTTCTTAAAAGTTAATAAAAATAAGAAAATTTTAAAATAAGAAACTTCATATTTTTTCTGGATCGTAGGAAAAATAGTGTACATAACTCGTTGGAAAGTGTATTTCATACACTCGTGGGTTTTCCTCACTCGCCTGGCGGCCCGTTCGTAAATATACTATTTTTTTTGTTTTTTGAAAAAGCTTTAGGGGTCAGTGAGCTTTGTCACTGTCAAATTCGTTTTCAGCACACAAAAACAAATTCTCTCTAAAATAATTGATTAAATAGGATATAATTATTTTAAGATGTAAGTTATCTGTTTATAAGCTATATCGTTGACCCACAATAAGATTTATGTATTCTGGCACTAGTTCAAAAATGATTACTATAATTTTATTCATGTTTAATATCGCTTTAAAAATAGTTTACTCTCCAGGTTATTAAAATTATTTTCAACAAACCTTAAACAAGTTGTAAAGAAGTAATTACTATTAATATTACTACTAGGGTAACAATCTACTTGGTACTTTTTAGGAATATCTTCCTAAATAAACTATTTTTTCTATTTTGTGACTCTTATAAGCTCATAATCACACGCGTGTTCTTATAGGCCTATTATAGGCCTATAATAAGAGGTTGGTACTTTTTAACACTAGCGTCTACGTTCCAAATGCAACTCGGTGTTTCGCGCTGTTGCCAAATATATGGTTTTTGGTTGTTTTGGTTTTTTTTTTTGCAAAACAACCAAAAACCAAAGATAAATTAAATTGCACAATTTGGCAACAGCGCAAAAGACCGAGTTGATTTTGGGACGTAGACGTTAGTCTTTTTTTCTTTTGAGTTGGCAAGACAGGACAAAAGGATATCGCTTGGCGTTTTCCGTGCAAATATCAACATCGCTTTTAGGTTTAGTTTTCTAAAAAATTGTGTTTTAAGTTAATTTTTACCTTGGTACAATTGTTACTTGGGTTCTTACAGTGAAAAAGAGAAGGGCTGACTATAAAAGAAATCAAAATATCGTTTGTTCTATGAATTTCTAACATTGCGAAAATTGTAATGCCAACCCAAAACAAAAATCCCTAAATCGGTCATCAATTTAAATACGTAACTTTTTTAAATTTTAGAGCAAAATAGAAAAACTTTTCGCAAGCGGCTCGTTTTCTAAACTTGTAATCGTGCGCTAAATATAGGTACTATTAATTGTTAATAATTAAAGAACTTTTAAAACCGTTTTTTAAAATAAATAGTAGTATTAATATTATTAATAGTAATAATGGTAATAATATTAATAATAGTAATAAAAGTACTAATAGTCATAATAGTAATAATAGTAATAATAGTAATAATAGTAATAATAGTAATAATAGTAATAATAGTAATAATAGTAATAATAGTAATAATAGTAATAATAGTAATAATAGTAATAATAGTAATAAAAGTAATAATAGTACCAATAGTAATAATAGTAATAATATTAATAGTAATAATAGTAATAATAATAATACCAATAGTAATAATAGTAATGATAGCAATAATAGTAATAATATAGTAATCATTTTCGCTATATTCAAGCGCGCTCTCAACTTTACGCTTTAAGCTTCATAAGGCAGGATGCGTGCAAGTGAGAGGCACAATAGCCTATAATTAGTCCTTTAAATACAATGCATTTTAAAAGTTGGGCCTATAGTTAGGTCCAACTTGCAAGGCTTGATTTAAAATTTTTACTGAACTTATCCACTGCTATTAAGGTCAGAAAAGAAACCGTTTGGCCATAAGTAAAATAGTTTTGGCTTGCCGAAATTGTCTGGTTATATGATATTTCCACATTGCGTCAATTTTTACAAAAAATGAGTTATTTAAGTGTTGTGTGTTGAATACTCACATTTCATGCTTTTTAAAAACTTCTTGTGAAATTATTACCGCATGCCATGAGTATATAAATCGAACTGCCTTGCGTGGCTATTTTTCCAACTAATCATCGAGGCCCACCGGGAAGTTCACAATATCCTGGTGGGCTGGCACTTTCCTGCTTTTATGATAACTTCGCCAAGGCGATATATGTATAGGCCGTAAATTTCGAGGCATTCGCATTTTTTCATGCGAATATTTGTAATATACAGCTTAAAGTTTTTTCTTAAACGCTTTTAATTCATAAACTAGATTATTTTTTAACGTTTTTATCAACCAATCATTTAACAATATTTCTGACCACGTATTCATTTCTGTCCAATCATATTACAGTTATACTGTAGAAAATTCTAGCGAGAATCGCTGTAATATTTTGTTTTTCAGTATTTCTCTTTACAAGATTTCATACCTAAAACTAATTAATAATTAAATATGAATATATTACTATTTATAATTATTGTTATTACTTTATTACTTACCAACAAAATACCTCAAAATATTCTTTTTATAAAATGTAATGATAGTTTTTATAGGTTGACTTTTATGAAGATGCTTGTAAGCCTAGCGCAGTACCGCGCTAGTCAGTACTTCAGTAAGTGACTAAACTATTGACAGAACCATAATTTGCAATTTAAAAATGGACAAAAAAGATTTTAGTTTAGTAATTGAGAATGGAATTAAATTAACAAAATCAAAGAATATGCCTGTAAAAATATTAAGATAAGTAATAAAACAATTTATATCATTTTGCGATGAAAAAAAAGAATCTTCCTAATTACACAAGATTCTTCGAATTATCGGGAAAAAACACAGTTTTCATTCAAATTTGCTACCAAAGGAAATAATTACTCCAGAGGCATCACCCCGGTTGTAATTATTTTCAGACGGCAAATTTTCATGAAAACAGTGAATTTTTACCCGCATAATTCTCAGCCTCTTGTGTAATTATATACAGTGCGGTCCAAAAGTCACCCCCCCCCCGTTTTAACTTTTGAACGAGTTGAGATATCGAATTCAAATTTAGAACTTATAAATAAGACAACTTAAACTATCTTTTAGCATATATTTGATATTTTCAGCACTTAAAATGTGGACAGGAGGATATGGGGGGACATTTTTTTAAATGGAAAGGGGGGTCGTGTGATACATCATTTTAAAGCTTATAAAATTCTCTATTTAAACTAACATTTTTAAATTTTTTAAAAATGTTTTTTAAGGTTTTGATTTTTCAATTTTTTGTGCTAAAACATTCGATTTTTTAAGTTTTTTTTAACATTTTTATTTATGTCAACTAAAATTAGTTTAAAAGTATAATTAACATTTTTTTATGATGAAATTAGCCATGTTTAAAAAATTATTTGTTTTTTTTAGAGGAATTTTGACATTAATACCCATTTTCAACCCCATTTTAAAGCCAATTTTTTTTTTTAATTTAAAAATATAAAGTTAAATGGAGAATTTTATAAGCTTTAAAATGATGTATTACACGACCCCCCTTTTCATTTAAAAAAATGTGCCCCATGCCCCCCTGCCCACATTTTAAGAGCTGGAAGTATTAAATATATGCTAAAAGATAGTTTAAGTTGTCTTATTTAAAAGTTCCAAAAGTCGATATCTCAACTGGTTCAAAAGTTAAGAGGGGGAGGGGTGACTTTTGGACCGCTCTGTATAAAAACATTTATAATATTATTCAATAATTTTGGACTTAGGTACATCATTAATCACGTTAGCTTGTTAAAATATGTCACAGCTAATCGAGTTTCGCCCTTTATCACGTTTGTTTGTTTGTTTGTTTGTTTGTTTAACCTCGTACTATTCTACTTAATTAAGCATCCCCTAAGTCCAGGACTTGTGTGGGCTAGTAGTAGAGGGAACCACCGGCTTATACTGACTTTCGAACCAGTTTCTAGGGAGTGTCCGTTTCACTTATCGCCTTCGACAATTTCAATTATTAATTAACTGAAAAAAGCAAGTCGGCGCCAGTGAGAATCGAACTCACGATAGTAGACTTGCTATACATACGCGCTAGCCACTACGCTATGCCTCCCATAATAACGTGGGAGCATACTTTTCATTAAACCTTTATAAATCTAAATTTAGCTAGTTTACTAAACAAGTAGCTAATCTAACTGCTAAATGAGGTATGATAATTTTCTCCAAAACAAGGGCGATTAATTTGCCTGTATTTCCGTATGCGTAACTATGGCTTTTCCAGTGATGAATTGGTTCAACAAATTAGGATAGAATTTACAAGTCTTTAAATTATATCTACTACATTAACAAATATCTGTCTGTCAATAACACCGGCGCACTGAAATAAAAAGATCAATCACTCTTAACCAGACTATACAGGGTGTTTACCAAGTACGGTACGTAACTTCAGGGTGTAATTCCTTACCCAAAAATAAGAAAAAAAGTTCCTATAAACATATGTCCTAAAACGACTCGTAAGGGAGCTACGCCCTTTCAAATGGGGTTCCAAAAATTCAATTTTTATTTAATAACTCAGGAACTTTTTGTGTTGTGTTGTTTTGTGCAACTAGGATTGGTTGTGGTCTATCTCTAATAAGGCCTATCAGCCAATGGTGTTTGTATGTAGTTACTTTAACCAGAGACGCGTTTGGACGTCCGAAATGGGGGGGGCCTTATCACTTTTTTGTCCAAAACTTTTTTCTAAGTAACTTTTTTGTGGATTTATTATCAGAATAGGATTCATCAGGTAAAGACACATTAAAAAGGTACTCTTGTTGTAATACCGTAGGATAAATCGTTTTTGAGAAAAATTCACTTGAACGTGAAACTTCACGCTTCGAGGACGGAAAATTAAATACCCCTCGATCTCGAGGTAGTTCATACAATAATCTTTTCTTCACTTTTTTAATTTGGGTGCCAGCGAGATTTTTACTGTCAAATTCGCGAAAAAAAAATCTTTTACGGTCCGGGAAATTTGAGACCACGATAACTCAAAAACGCTTTGTGATACATATTTAAAATTTGGACCCTAGGTTCCTTATCCAAAGTTCGTGGCTGGGATTGTTTTTGTTAAAAACTGGGTGGGATAAGGCGTTAAAGGGGGTAAAACTAAAAAGGTATTATTAAATATTGTTATCCTGTGATCCTTGTGATTAGTTTAAATAAATTTAAAAAGTTTGAAATTGAAACGGTTTTTTATTCAGTACACTAGAAATTAAAGTGTATAACTTTTAATTTAAACAACCTTTCATTGAAAACTTGAGAGGTTACGTGTCTAAACGCTCCTGCTACATTATACAAAAGAAATTCCAAAAGTTTTAAAGTAGTTCAACATAAGTAATTTACCTTCCAAGAGTCTAAAAATGTTCCAGATATTTTTATTTAAATTTGCCTTTTAAATTGAAGTTTTTCAAGAAATTTGTGTATAGAAAACGTGGTTGCTATGACCAGAATTTAACATAAATTATAGAAAGAATAGTTATCGATAGTTTTATTATTATTATTATTATTATTAATTTATTTATTTTCTGTTATTGTTCTGATTTTTTATTTCAAAAAATAGAACGGAGACGAGCTATTGCTGGAACCGTTTGTCATGTTATATTTAAGGCAAAGAACTTTTACCTCAATAAGTTATTTTAGACCAATGTTTATGAAGGTGTCATCTTTTTGTTTGTTTACATAAACGTACGCGATACTGCTTCTGGTGTAAACATAAGTATCGCTGGTTTTGACCTTTTGGTGACCGGAGGGATGTTGCGTAATTTTCACTTTATCATTATGATAAATCTTTATACCTACATTAAAATTTTAAAAAACTACTATACTACGACACTATAATTATGTTTGATAATGTAATATAATTAAATTTATTAAAATTAAACTACTAGTTCATATAAAACTCAAATAAAACTAATATTTCTTAAAATTTACAATAAAATATCTAAAGCAGGTGTTGCAACCGGCAACACTGTATTGATTGACTGTGAGTTTACACATTCTTTTTCTCTCTTTACGCGTACTAAGTGTAAACAATAGTCGCTCCCCACCAGCCCCTCGCCGTAGTTGGTTCACGCTTCAAACAAAGCATACGGTAGATTTCATCATGTTCATTCTTGAGGTAAAAGTTCTTTGATTTGAGGTGTCTAACTTCAGCGCATGTTGCATATTTATTTATGACTTCAAAAAAAAAATAAAAATTTACTTTGTAAAAAGTTTTGTACATAAAAATAGTACAGGTCAATTTTTTGCCTCAGAAATCAGAACAACCCCTTAACTTAATGAAAACAATCAGTAAGAAAATGAACACATTAAATTTCAGGAAACGTTCTGATAACACGTGTTTGCTGTTTGCTGTTTGCTGTTGCTGTTGCTGTTGCTGCTCTCTGAAAATCTCGACTGAAAATATTGCAGTTTCCACACAAGCACTGTTTAGTAAACAGTGTTTACTTTAACTAAATGAAGTTTAATTTACAATAACATGTTGAAGCCACATAAAGTTGTTTAAATTAACTTTAAACAAATTAATTTAATAAATAAACTAGGTCACAGTTAATTTTTAGCGAGTTTTTAAACCAAAATACAGGGTGTATTTGAAATAGCGTAGGAAATTTTAACAGGTGATTCTTCATGATAAAATATGACAAAAAGTTCCTATAAACATATATCTAAAAATGCGTCATAAGGGAGCTACGCCCCTTTGAAATTGGCTAAAAAAATCGGTTTTTATTTAATAAGTCAGGAACCCTTTGAGATATATTAACGAGGTTTTGGACGTAAATTAATCCTAATAAGGCTCATCTTTGTATGTCATTTTCACGTACTTATTTAAACCAGGGGTGTGCGAAACGGGTGGGCCTTATCAGTTTTTTGTCCCAAACTTTTTTCTGTGTAACTTTTTTGCAATTTTATTTTTGAAATATGATTCCTCAGGTCAAAATACATAAAAAAGGTACTCTTGTTGTAATACTGTAGGATTAACCGTTTTCGAGAAAAGTTAATTTGAAGGTGAAATTTCACGGTTCGAGGACGAAAAATTAAATACTAAAATGTCGAAAACCAAAATTTTAATGATGGATTTAAAAATTGATGCCGTTGTATATATACCTATCAGCACTATCTACTAACTATCCCAAGTTTGGTCAATACAAATTGAATTCAAAAATCTCATTCACTTGGCTTAAATGATAATAATTTGAATTAAGTTATTATTTTTGTCTGGGTTAAGCTTCGGTTTCCTCCAAAAGTCGCAGTCGCTGACGACTGCGACCGGGTAGCCGCGACCAGGTCGTCACTACCCTACCTGTTTTCCTCGGTCTCGCCAGTCCCCATTCTGTTAGCTGGCCATTTTATAAACAGCTGTTTTTTGTTTGCGAGTTTATGCCTTTCATTCAGTATGAAAATCTCAAAAAAGTCGGTTCTTTTAATGTTTCTGAATTATCAAGCGGAAGAGAAGAATCTCCTCTTAGTAACATTACACCATGAAGAAAAAAGGGTAAAAATTGATGAGATGTTTCGGCTGACAGAGGTGGAGGGATTTCAAGCAATTCTAATTGAGTGAAACAGTGAAAGATACTTGTCACAGCGCAAAACCACCTGTTTCACCTTCAAATTCGTGACGAAATAGTCGTGCGTCTGCTCCCGGAGCGGTCAAGCGTAACGACTCGGTAGCAGCTAGGAAAACAGGGACATTTAAAATGCATTGGAGATGTCTCAACGACTCGGTCGCGGCTAACCGGTCGCAGTCGTCAGCGACTGCGACTTTTGGAGGAAACCGTAGCTTTAGGTATATTTTATTTATATTGTAATTTCAATTATGCGCAAATTAAAGTTAAATGAAATATTTACGAGTTTATGCATTATTGTAAATTTGTTTTAAAATAAATATTTATTCAAACCTATAGGTTTAATTAATGCATTTAAATATAATTTATATTCAAATTTATTGAAAGTATTAATTTTATATACGTTTTCCATTTATTAATTAATAAAGATTTTCACGCAATATACAAGGTGATCAGTAACTAGAATTAGTCAGGGAGTGTGCAGAAGCCTTGGAATAGTTAGCAAGGACCAAAAACGTTCAACTGGTATGGGTACCGGGTCATAGTGGAATTCCCGGAAACGAGAAGGCAGATGAACTTGCAAGACTCGGATCAGAGATGGCCTGCACGGGGCCGGAACCTATATTGGGTGTTACAATAAAGCAGGTAAAGACCGCTCTCGATGAGTGGGCTTATACCAAGCTAAAGGAGCAATGGAGGGCGGTCGACGGTTGCCGGAAAGCTAGGGACTTCCTGTCTGGCCCAAGCAAATCAAAGACCGACTGGTTGCTGAAAAAAGGAGGAACTGCACTCAGAAAACTTGTAGGGGTCCTCACGGGCCACTGCAAGCTAAGGATGCACATGGCAACAATGCGGATTCTAGAGAGTCCGCTATGCCCAGTGTGCGGAGAGGATGAAACATCCTCTCATTACTTAGCCGAGTGTGTCAGATACGACAGGATCAGCTTGCAAGTCTTTGAAACTCAAAGACTCAACCAAGAGAAACTAAGAGATCTCCCCTGGGCCAATATCCTGACCTTTATTAAAAGGGCGGACAGGTTCAAGGAGGACTCAAATTAGTAAATGGCTGGGATTGCCTGGGGTGACAAAAAGGGCCAGAAAAGGCCTAGTTGTCCGGCTTTGGCCAACCCAAAAATTTAATACTACTACTACTAACTGGCATTTAAGAGGAGTTTCTACATCCAAAAATATCAAAAAAAGTTTCTATTAAGTTTGGTCTGGAAATTAACCCAAATGGACCTACGGCTCTTTAAAACTGTACTAAAAATAAGGTTTTTAATTAATGAATCCGGTACCCTTTAAGCTAGAGCGACGAGATTTAGCATGTATACTAGTATTAATATGGGCAATTAGTTATGTTAATTTATTTTTTTTTATTTATCTAGAGACGTGCCTATACGCACAAAATGTGTGAGGCTTAACACAATATTTCCCAAACTTTTGTATGTGTATTTTTTTTTATTTTTTGTAAAAAATATAGATCCCTTGAAGGGCCGTAGCTCCCTTAGGGCTCATTTCCAGACCAACCTTATTATGAACATTTTTTTGATGTACATTTACCCTGCATCATTGAAATTTCGGTTTTCAACATTTTAGTGTTGAATTTTTCGTCCTCGTACCGTAAAATTTCACCTTTAAATTAATTTTTCTCGAAAACGGTTAGTCAACAGTGTTACAACAAGAGTACCTTTTTTATGTATTTTGACCAGAGAAATCATATACCAAAAATAAAATACAAAAAAAAAAACCCTTTTCGTGTTTGCTATTGGTTGTGTTAGCCGTTGACAAGGCTGTTTTTTCTAAATTGTAATTATATTTACGCATGCGCTAGTATATAAAAAAATTCTGTATGTATAAAAACTTCTTCACGTGTTAGTTGCTTCCAAATCAAAATTTATCAGCATTATAAATGATTAAAAAACATAAAATTCCCTTCTTACTCCAATATAATCACATGTTCGTCATTTTACTGCACATCATCCATACAATCACTATAAAATATATAAAATTGAATCCAGGGCATATCTAAGATAGCAAATAAATAAATAAATAAATAACTATACTAAAACACTTGATGCTAAAAATTAAACGCGATTAACGCATTACCTATGCTCGTTGCTCGTTTCACGGGTGAAAAGCAACTGCAATCGAAAATCAATCAAATGAACCCAATCCTTTGTCAGATTCAACATTTCCAGAAAACTTTTCCATTACACGGTATATGTAAATGCAATCCTTTTTTGTAGAATAAATATTTATCAAAAAATATTCATCATGTGTCGTATTAAATCTGCTAGTGACTCGTGCACGCTTGTACATGTAAAGCCTTTTTGACTGACATTTATTTACCTCCGCGGTTATATCAGCTCTCTATTTACATAATGGCTATGCCACGTGACTATTAGGTTTTGTTTTTATTGTTTTGTTATTTCTAAATGCACAGAAAAAAATATTACTGCCAATAAAACAATAATTTATCACAATTTTTCAAATAAAAAAAAATCCAATTTTTACATCGGCACTTAGTGCTACTAAGAGTGCCAACGTATTGAAATCTTCGCCGAAAAGTCTAAATCCTTGACCATGTTTTTTTCGCATTTCTCGACATTTTAGAGAGTCCAAATCAGCAAAGAAAATTTTTTCGTCCGTCTGTCTGTCTGTCTGTAAACTCGATAACTCCATTTCTAAATAAGATTTCCACAAGCGGTTTTTTGCATATTGTGTCTTTTCCTATTTCGAAGAGCAGATTAGATTTTGGGGGTAAACGATTGGGGGTAAGGGGGTAAAAATAGGGTAAAACTCCTATTTTTAGCGTTTTTTTGGTTATAATTAAGGCAATTATTTTTGTATTTTATTAATTAAGCACTTATATGAAAGATAATTTTAAAATTGGTCAAAAAACGTTACAAACTATTTTTTCCTAAAATGCATTGTTTTCGAGATATTGGCGTTTAAAGCAGTAAAACGGTTTTTTAGCATGTCTCGCTTATTTATAACCCGATTTCAAAAAAATATATTTTAAATGAAAGCTGTTTTTAAACCTTATAAAAAATGGTACATACAGTTTTTTGCTATAATATAACGTTTTGGAGATACAGACTTTCAACTCCGCGTTAAGTAGAAAATTAAGGGAAAACAGAACAAATTCCTCAGTTTTTTTTGTGGAATATAGTCATAGGTAAGTAACTCTATAGCCCCAAAATCCCCTAACTACATAACCTCAAAATCTCTTCACTTCGTAACCCCATATACTATATCCCCTTAATTCCGTTATCCTATTCTGTGGAGAAGTCCGGTTAAAAAAATTCTCCACAGAATAGGATGATGGGGTTAAGAGGTTATAATATATGGGGTTACGAAGTGAAGGGATTAGGAGGTATGATGGAAGTTTAGGGTTATACAGTTACTTATTCATAACTATGTTCTACAAGAAAATATCGCGTAATTGTTCTGTTTTCCCGAACCAGATTTTTCTACTTAATGAGGTTACGAAATTACGAATTTGGAGGAAGGGGGTGAAAGTGGTATGGAGTAGATAATTTTAGTGGTTTCAGTAGTTTTTCGAGTGTTTTTTGAGGTTATGTCAAAATCCTGACGTGTAAGGGTTAAAAGGGTTGCGGATTCGGTTTCAGCGGGAAAAAATACATAGGAATATCATATTGGAAGACTCACAATTTTTTTTTGTGGGCCTGTCTTATAAATTATAATTAATAATGAATTACAATTTTAACATTTATAAAACAAAATTATTATTTATTAATTTATTAATACAGTCATTTTAAATTGTCCCTTTAAATAGGGACAAGCGTGACCGCTCCAATTAAAAAGGTTAAATATCAATTAACTGTAATAATTATTAGAGTTAATTGATTATTATTATAATATGTTAATTTTGTTTAAAGCCTACTCTGGCTAATAACAAGAATTTATATTTCGAGTTGCATTTATTATTTAATAAAACATACTTTTTACGGTGCGGTACGAAAAACCATAGTAGATTACAGGTCGACTCGGAAAAGACCTGTATACTATTTTATTCGCACCTGTTTTTATTTAAAGATAAAGTACTACTTTTTGGAAACTCATATCTTTGAATTCAAATGAGGAAAATAATACTATAATACTCTGTTTTTTAGTTCTTTTCATATTTACCACGAATTATTTTTCCTGCATTTCACAAGAGAAGCACAATCATATAAAACTGAAGTTTCACATACGTGTAACCCAAAAAAAACAACCACAAAAAGCATTTGTTGATAGCTCACAAGGCACCGTTTATAACATTTATTATCCTTTTCAGTCTCAAAACTAAAAAACATTGACTAAAACTGTACATTTAGGGTTTTTAAACGAAATGTATTGGATTATATTCGTGTTTATCAAAGTACTTTGGTGTTTATTATGACAGCAGTTCAGCCATTTTGATATTTTGATTTATAATGGAGACCAGTAATAATTAGTTTACTGGTCTCTATTTTTCATTACAGATCAGGTCCACGCGTGAAAACAGTGGGACAAGAAATCACGTAGGGACTTCCCAAACTTTATTAATACATGTAATGTATGTATTACATATACATTTGCGAATAATAGTTATTTATGGTACTAGTGGGTAAAGTAAGATATTGCCCATGAGAAAATTAACCTGCAAGGCGTCATCCAAGCAGGTTAATTTTCGAGAGGGCAATATCGGTTTACCCATGAGTGCCTTACAAGGTTTTATCCAATAAATAGCTTAGGAATTCATATTTTTATTAAAAATTTTAATGACATTTACAAGAAAATAATTTGACAAGTGACAGTTGAGTGGGTAAAATAAATAATTATCCACTCAACAAAGTAAAAGCCACGCGGGGGTATTATTGAGTTTATCTATTTAAAATAAAGCTGGTAATTGTCTTGTTATCTGTATGTATTGGATAAAATACATTACACTTTTAATACATTTTTATATGATAAAAATTTATTTGATTTGGATGCTTTTCTATTTCTGTTTATTTTTAGTAACAAAATTGTTCGTTTTCATTATCACGTAAAAGTTTGTGTGACAACATGCTGAAAATTTATCACTTCTTCCTTGTATCGCTTTAACTTTTTTACTTTTATGACATTAAAAGAAAAAGAAATAAAGTTTATCAATATTTCATGTCTCGCATTAAACTCGCCAGGACAAAGGATAAAAATAACAAGCCGTGAAGATATGTAATGCTTCGCATTTCATATTATACTCTACACAATGGATAGCATATTGTGTTTTCTCTCGATATGCTTCTAAAAGATGATTTATTTGAGCTCATGTGCGAATTTTGTTTTTTGCATGTTTTAAAAAGTGACACCCTGTATAACTTTTTTTATGAGTGATTTTTTAAAGTTGGTATGCATGTTTCTAGAAATCTAAAATTCCTATTAACCAAAGTAACCACAAGGTATACCGGGTGTTTCAGAAAGGTGGTTCACCCCCCTTAACTTTTTTATTATTTTAGGTAGGTCCGTGAAATTTGCAGGAACTATATAATGTATAATTTAGGATTTTTTGACATAGTTGGAATTTTTTTGACACTTCCGGTTTCGCCGGAAATGAATCGACTTTAGATTTTTAAATGGAGCACCCTGTATATTTTTACATATTTCGATTCAGAAATCAATTCTGAGAACAAGCATTTGTCATTTGTCAATTTTTGACAGGTCATGTCATTTTTTATTTAATTTTTTTATTTTAGAGTGCCTTGAATTATCTCATTCGCTTCATCTTTGGTCTAGTATCTTAAGAAAAATACTGTTTTGATTTTTTTCCCAAAACTCTAAATTTTGTGGGCTCTTAAGTTCCAAAATCATACTTTGGTCCATAAGTCATTTTTTTTTTTTCATACGGAAAGAAGGTGGCCCATTAGGTTAAAATGAGAGAGAATTTTCTTGCGAACATTTTGATACCAGACATGAATAGTTTATTTGGAAAAACTTGGCATTAAAACACTCTAGATTTAAAATAAACATTTAAATAAAAAATGACATGACCTGTCAAATCATTATTTTGGTTAAAACAAATATTCATACCAAGTTTGTAAAAAGTCCATTCATTAAGAAAAAAATTGAAAGGGACAGTATCTTTAAAAAAAATATATAAACAATTAAAAGAAAAGACCGATAAACTACAAGCTTTTAGAAAACATTACTTGGGAATCCCAAGTTGGAATATCAATCTTTTACGGCCACATTAATAATTATAAATTATATCCAATACATACAGATATATCTGTATTATTATTATAATAAGACAATTACCAGCTTTATTTTAAATAGATAAACTCAATTATAACCCCCGCGTGGCTTTTACTTTATTGAGTGGATAATTATTTATTTCACCCACTCAACTGTCACTTGTCAAATTATTTTCTTGTAAATGTCATTAAAATTTTTAATAAAAATATGAATTCCTAAGCTATTTATTGGATAAAACTTTGTATGGCACTGGTCTATAAAATACGTCACGCAAATTGACCAAAATGCATACACTTCATGCCCCGTTTCTCGCTTTATTAAAAGATGTAGAGATTTCACACCCCCCAATAGGGGGTGTGTTAGGGGGGTAGCCAAAATATAAAATCTCTACAGCCTTTAATAACGCGAGAAACAGGGTATGAAGTGTATGAATTTTGGTCAATTTGTGTGACGTATTTAATGGACGACCCCTTATAAAGATACTGGTGTAAAATTGATTGAAGGTGAATGATGGATGAAAGCAGATTTATTATAAATAAAAGAAGTATAATACTTCTTCCTGTCAACTGGAAATATAAATGAATAAAAATAATATTTCTAAATGAAACTATATAAGTTAATTTAAGGCAATTTCTTGCCACAGAGGCGTGGCTTCAAACAAAGAGTATTTTCTTTTCAATCTGTTCGGCACTTTATAATCGCACTGTATATACTAATAATTCGGTACCGTTTTATATACTGAACGGTTTTGTATATTTAGAAGCCCTCGAAACTTTAGTTGTTACAAGTTTTTATAGTAACAATTACAGGACATGTTTTGTTACTATTAATAACGTTAACGAAATGTTTTACTGTTACAACTTTTATTCAAGGTAACTAAAGTTGTTTGGGATTCCAAATATACAAAATCTTTTGGTATTTGGTACGTTAAAGAATTCTCGGTGTAAAGTTTTTTTTCTGTGAATTCTTTGTGAATCTACTAGGATTTTTCTGTAGCTAAAAAATACGAGTATAAAAACGTTCATAAATAGATAAAAAAAAAATAGCATTTATAAATTCTATAGATTTTAACATTTTTCTATCGTAAAGGATGAAAATTCTGTTCGAGATTTTCATGTTATCTGTTTAACCAAAACACCTGGAAAATATTTTCCGATTCTCGGAAAAGCCGGATCGTGCGGATATTTCTCGTGGGAGAAACATCTTTGGCCAGGCTTACAAATCTGGAAAGTAAATACATGTCGGTCATGATGTTGCTTCGCTTTTATGGTAACTGCACATAAATAAAAGGATTCCTTGAACCAAGGACAAAAGTCTTTCGATATGTTTAAACCCATATTCTCTTGTTTCAATGCTAGCATTTCTTTGAACCAAAGTCAATGTCCTTGAACGAACAACGCGGTTCTTCATTTAAGACCCCGTGCCCTTCATTTAAGGTCATTGACTTTGGTGCAAAGAAATGCTAGCCTTAAAACAAGAGAATATGGCTTTGAAAATATCGAAAGACACATGTCCTTGGTTCAAAAAATCCTTTTTTCTGTGTGTCTCTTTCGGTCTCCCCGGGAAAACACGATAACTCGAGAACGCTTTAAGCTAAAGACTTAAAATTTGGACCATAGGTTCCTTAGCCAAAGTTCTAGGCTGGGACTGGGGGAAGGTAAGGGGTTCAATGTGGTATAATTAATTTTCTTTAAAAGAAAATCTTTTTCCGAAAAAAAACGAAAAAAATATATTTTTTTAATATTATAAAAATTGCCTATCCTCACCTATTTCTTGAAATATTTTTGGTAAAATTAGGTTCTGGGGGTTAGGAGTGGCTGAATATTGAATAATATAAAAACCCTCAAAAAAATTACTTCCCAAACTTTTTGGTCGCAAAAAACTTTGCAAAAAAATTGTTCATAAGACCAAAAGTTCGCAAAGTAATTATATTTCAGGCGAGAAAAAAGCAACATAAATGTCTTGCGAACTAAAATCTTTCGAACTTTTTTCCGCGAACTTTTGGCCGCGAACTTTTCTTTTCGGGAAAATGACTGTTAAATTATTATTATATTTAAAAGTATTTTTTTTTATTAAAGTTTTTCTCGTTTTTTTTTCTGCAGTTTATTTGCGAAGAATGTAACAAGTTATGCAGTTCAAACAGAATTCTGATCAGTTAACAATGCAAATTTTCTTATTTCAGCATTTGGTTTGGACAAAATGTATCAGATTTTAAATTTTGAAAATGCACCGAAAAAAAGTGTTTATCCAATACATACAGATAATAAGACAATTACAGCTTTATTTTAAATAGATAAACTCAATAATAACCCCCGCGTAGCTTTTACTTTATTGAGTGGATAATTATTTATTTTACCCACTCAACTGTCACTTGTCAAATTATTTTCTTGTAAATGTCATTAAAATTTTTAATAAAAATATAAATTCCTAAGCTATTTATTGGATAAAACCTTGTATGGCACTCATGGGTAAACCGATATTGCCGTCTCGAAAATTAAATTAATGGCTTTTTGCTCCTAATGGGTAAAAAGTGGAGATATTAAAGAGTATAGATGAAGAATTTAAAGTTATATAGATATTCAAGATGTTTTTAAACATCTTAACTTTTGTTAGTATTAAGTATTGAATATGTTGAAGGTTAGATACATTCAGAGTGAAGATTGTGTACGTTTTCGTAAAAAATATTCGTTCCAGCCCATTCACCATTCGACCTAGTAAGTGTGAAACAAATTGGATAGTTTTATCCGAGAAATTGTCTACCTTGCAAAAGTAACTTTAAATTTCGAATTCTGTTATCTGGAATCTTTTATTTAACCACTTACTATGGACCTGCTTGCATGTGTAGTAGGTACAATTTACCTGGTACATAATATAGTCCATCTTTAGAATAAGTAGTTGTAAGCATCTTATCAAAACATCGCGATGCATCTGTACAATTTTGAGTTGTTATAAAATGAATAGGTAACCATTAATACACCGGCATGTTGTGTAAGTTGCATAATTTATTACATTTTTAAAGTCTGTATCTCCAAAACGTTATTTTCTAGCAAAAAACTGCATATAATAGTAATTTATATACCAAAGGACTAAACTGGCTTTTTTAGTCCCGCTGCATTAGTGTTTCCTATTTTTTGCAGAACCAAACATAATTTAGGTAGGTAGATAAAATTAAAGTTGAAAACCATGCGTCTAAAATCGGTTGTTTTATTTTCGTAATTTAATCAAGATGCCTGTAAATTGCGAAAAGTCAGTTTCATGGCTATCACGATTTCAATTTTTTTTTTTAATATGGTTGACACAAACGTCAAAAAAATGGAGGAAGATGATAAATTTTAAGTTATGTATAAATTGTTATAACAATGTTATTTTTAAAGGTTTTCTTTGTTAAAATCAAATAAATTGGTTTGAATCGCTAATTTATTACAAAAACCACCAAACCTAATTTTTGAACCAGCAAAGCACATAGTAAGTATAATATTTTAATATTATCAAGGTTGCCGTGATTTTTATTCCCTAGGGAGAAAAACGGCAAGTTTAGTCCCGAAAATGAAAGCGTAAAATTAGGTTTTAGTCTTGGTCGTGCAAAAAATTTTTTATAGGACTTAATAATATTACTGCTTTAGACTCAAATATATCGAAAATATTGTATTTTAGGAAAAAAATGTTTATTTCATTTTAAGTTTAAAAAATATTTCATTTAGACTCTAAATTAATAAAACGCAATAATAATTAACTTAACAATGAGTTTTACCCCATTCTTAACGCCTTACCCTTCCCCCCCTTCTGATCAGCTTTAAAAGACAGTAAGAAACAATATGAAATATGTCTATATATTTTCTAGTAATGGAGTTATCGATTTTACAGACGGACGTATTTGTTTTACTGATTTCAACTCAGAAAGGTCTAAAACGTGGAGAAATCTGAACATTTACTTTTTACATATTTAGTTTTGTATTAATTTTGGTTTTTGTTTTCAGGTATGTAACACAACCCAAAATACATTTAAAAAATACACGTAGGTAAGTAAAATAAAAGAATAGAACTATACGCTATGTATAGAATATATCGAATACTTCTGCCGTCAGTAGTTAAAGAACGATAACCAAATAAACTCAAAGTTTTTTTTAATACTGCAGCGCGGATAAACTATACAAGTCCAGGATCTAGTTTCACTTCTGTGTCCACTTTGTGTTGGGACAAGTTTTGTTTATAAATGCTTAGAAGGGGTCAAAGTAGGGGAGGGAGGGGCTCATGTGGACAGTGGGTGCATGTGGACAGTTTAATTTCCGCGGTTATTTCAAGGTTTATCCGTTGAAAATAAATGCATTGTTAATTCTTGTTAGTTGAAATTTGTATTGTCAATGACTTATTGGTTGTTTACTACGTGCTAAAGTAAATATTTCGGGTTTTGATAATTTGATTTATTCAATTAAGTAGAATGGAGCCCTCTACAACTAGAATTATGAAACAAAAGACGTCTACCATATCTCTACATACAACAAATACAGTATTTATTTGGTTGGCCGGAAAGTGTAGCACTGAGCGGCACGAACGAACATAGCTAATGTGAATCTGTAAAATAAGATAATTCTACTAAAATTTAGATGGCGCCAGTAATTTCTTTAATAAAAATAATATAGTTACACTTTTCGCCCGGCCAAGTAAATATTGTATTTGTTCAACAAAGCACAAATATAGAATTTGTTTGGTTGGGTGGAAGTGGGAGTGTATGTATGTCTTCTATCCTTTTTGGGTAGAACTTTTGTCCCTGTCTAATCTAACGGGAGAAATCGCCATAGTATTTTAATTTTCTTTGGAATAATATTTTGTTGTCATTTGTCGTTCTATAACTACTGAAAGCATATCTGTGGTGAGAGAAGTGCATTTCCTCTACCGTTTTAAAATAGGTTTTAATATTATTTTGAGGCATTTCCAACATGAATTTGCGGAGAAGATACTAAACTAATTTCATTTCATTGTATTATACTTTTTTTAAACGTGGTCTATTTTAAAACTTAATTAAAGCGTTTTGTTTGTAGCAGTTAACTATAGTTACTAAAAATGTAAATACTTTTAAAACAGTTATTTATAATACACGGGGTTAAAGTTAAATTTTTCGATTAAGTAGGTTTTTAGAATAAACCTACGAAATCGAAATTTAACTTTTTGCCCGTGTATTATACAATATTTTTTTTCGATTGTTACTAATTATAATAAATTATTAAAATATACTTTATTTTAAATTGCAAAAAGTATTTTTTTTTAGTTTCTTATTACTTATCTAGTTATCCATGACAAATTGCTATCCAATAAAATCGCTAAAAAAAACAGTTGAATCGTTTCTTTTGCGTGCGGTTTTATTTTCAAATTAAAAAAGCTAGAGCTTGGTGATTAATTTTTGTTAAAATGTGTCTGTTATGAAAATAGTAATACTTCTGAACCGTTCTATGAATATTATAAATATTGAAATTTATTTTACCATTGAAATCTTGAATTTTAAATTTATTTTAGTGGATGAATACAAATTAATCAGTTAACATATATTTTGAGGTTATGTTATAGAAGAATTTTTTATTTTGTATGAAATGATTATAATAACTGTATTTGGTCAAAAAGAACAGTTAGTTCAAGACTAAAAGTGACCTAAATTTCATATTTCTTTATAAATATTACAGTAAAGGTAAAGCATCTTCTTTTAAAATTTATAATCATTTCGTATAAATAATTTTTTTTCTATGACATAACCTCAAAACATATGGTTAACCGGTTAATCCGGATTCATCCACTAAAATAAATCAGTAACACAACATTTAAATTGTAAAATCAATTTCAATACTTAAATATAATATTTATAGAACGGTTTCACAAGTATTAATATTTTCATAACAAACACATTTTAACACAAATTAATTTGAAAATGAAATCTCACGTAAAAGAAACGATTCAATTATTTTTAGTTATTTGATTGGATACCAATGTATCATGCATAACTAGATAGGTAATAAGACAGTAAAAAGAAATATTTATTGCAATTTAGAATTAAATATATTTTAATGATTTATTATAACTAGTAACAATCGAATAAAAAATATTGTATCGTAGGTTTATTAGCCTTGGGCCGGAGACCCTTGGCTTTTACAAACCTACTCAATCGAAAAATTTAACTTTTCACACTTGCATTATAAATAACCATTTTTTTGCTAATAAATATAATTCGAGTAAATTAAAACATAAAAAGACCTGCGTGTAAAATATTAATTAATATCTAGCAAATTTTGCAGGAAAATAATTCAATTTGAAATATTAACGTTGTTTTATTTGGAATTAATCGAAATGAAAATTTATTATTTTACAATTAATTCGAAATTAAATACTTTTTTAAATTCGATATTTACACACCAAATAGGTTGGAATAGAATTACACACATGCAAATATTCTAGTATGAAGTACACAGAGAAAAATGTTTTCTAAATACAGGTACATAGAAAAAACGGATTCCTTGAACCAAGGACACGTGTCTTTGTATATGTTCAAAGCCATATTCTCTTGTTTCAGGCTGGCATTTTCTTGAACCAAATTCAATGTCCTTGAATGAAGAGCACTTGTTTTGGAATAAAAATCCGTGCTCTTTATTCAAGGACATTGACTTTGGTTCAAGAAAATGCCAGCCTTGAAACAAGAGAATATGGCTTTGAACATATCCAAAGACACGTGTCCTTGGTTCAAGGAATCCGTTTTTTCTGTGTACGTATTATTTGGATCAAGTGGCTCAAAAGTTTGTATATTTGCTAGCTTGTTATATTATATTAAGTACTCAAATAAATGTTTTGCTTAACTTTTTAAATACGTATTTTACTTAGACTAAGCTTAGAACCTAAATCAAGTAAAAGTGCTTGGTTTGAATAATAAAAGTTACGGAGTTACGCGAACCGCACCCGAATCGGTATCATTCTCGCCTTTTAGCAAACTTTTGCAAATTAGTCACTGCAGACACGGTTAATAAGCAAGCTGTAAATTAGAAAAAAGGCTGCTCATAAAAAAGGAATAATGTAGTAAATGCGAAAAAAGTAAAACGTTTAAAAAAAAGTTTGAAAAAACTTTTCGCAAAAAAAAATGAACCGACTTCTGTGTCTCTAAAAAGTAAAAAATAAAAAATACTTAAGTCGGTGCCAATTTCAACATTCCCTAAATTAATTACTAACAATTATTTTTTTTATTATTTTATTATTGTTTGCTGTGAAATAGGGAACGACTTAAGTATTTTTTATTTTTTACTTTTTAGAGACATAAAAGTCTGTTCATTTTTTTGCGAAAAGTTTTTATTTTTTACTTTTTAGAGACACAGAACTTGTAGATTTGTAACGTCATCTAAGCTAAATTATAGTTGTCCTTCCATCTCGGCAAGCTGCTGACGTCACAACGCACTGTTAGTAGCAAAAAGTTTCATTAAATTCCATTCATTCGTTCCAAACTTATGCGGGAACAAACATAAAAAAAAACAAAGTCACACGTCGAATTGATAACCTCCTCCTTTTTTGGAAGTCGGTTAACAAATACTCCAGCTTTATTTTGGTAATAAATATTATATGATAGTTTCCCCACCTCCTAGGATCCTATTGATTGATTTGGTTATTTAAACGCGTTATGCATAATAAAATTAATTAAATTGGATTCGAATACGGAAGTATAATAACATTTTCGAACAACTGTCATTTATTTATTAGTATTGTTTTAATCAATTTTGCATTTTGTCAATTATTCACTAATTAAAATGGATAAATATTATTTATTATTTTAAATTATATACAGGGTGTATTTCAAATAGGGTAGGAAATTTTAACAAGTGATTCTACATGATAAAATATGACAAAAAGTTCCTATAAACATATGTCTAAAAATGCGTCATAAGGGAGCTACGCCCCTTTGAAATTGGCTAAAAAAATCGGTTTTTATTTAATAAATCAGGAACCCTTTGAGATATGTTAACGAGGTTTTGCACGTGAATTAATCCTAATAAGGCCCATCTTTGTATATCATTTTCACGTACTTATTTAAACCAGGGGTGTGCGAAACGGGGGGGCCTTATCAGTTTTTTGTCCCAAACTTTTTTCTGTGTAACTTTTTTGCAATTCTATTTTTGAAATATGATTCCTCAGATCAAAATACATAAAAAAGGTACTCTTGTTGTAATACTGTAGGATTAACCGTTTTCGAGAAAAGTTCATTTGAAGGTGAAATTTCACGGTTCGAGGACGAAAAATTAAATAATAAAATGTCGAAACCCAAAATTTTAATGATGCAATGTTATTCTACATCAAAAACTAAGAAAAAAAGTTTCCATACATGTAGGTCGAAAAAACGCTTTTAAAGCTACCATAGCCCTTTAAAAATGGTGCATATTTAGGATACCATAGCTCCATTAGGATTGATTTTTGGAAGTACCTGTATATGAGGTTTTTTTCTTAGTTTTTAATGTACATTCGCCCTGCATCATTAAAATTTTGGTTTTCAACATTTTAGTATTAAATTTTTCTTCCTCGAACCGTGGAATTTCACCTTCAAATGAACTTTTCTCGAAAACGGTTAATCCTACAGTATTACAACAAGAGTACCTTTTTTATGTATTTTGACCTGAAAAATCATATTTCAAAAATAAAATTGCAAAAAAGTTAGACAGAAAAAAGTTTGGGACAAAAAACTGATAAGGCCCCCCCGTTTCGCACACCCCTGGTTTAAATAAGTACGTGAAAATGACATACAAAGATGGGCCTTATTAGGATTAATTCACGTGCAAAACCTCGTTAACATATCTCAAAGGGTTCCTGAGTTATTAAATAAAAACCGATTTTTTTAGCCAATTTCAAAGGGGCGTAGCTCCCTTATGACGCATTTTTAGACATATGTTTATAGGAACTTTTTGTCATATTTTATCATGTAGAATCACCTGTTAAAATTTCCTACCCTATTTCAAATACACCGTGTAGAGGTCCTATACAGGATATAAATGATGTCATCAATTTTAAGGGGTAGTAGTAGTAGTCGTAGTAAATTTTTGGGTTGGCCAAAGCTGGACAACTAGGCTATTTCTATCCCTTTTTGTCACCCTAGGCATTTACTAATTTGAGTCCTCCTTGAACCTGCCCGTCCTTTTAATAAAGGTGAGGATATTGTCCCAGGGGAGATCTCTTAGTTCCTCTTGGTTGAGTCTTTGAGTTTCAAAGGCAACCTGATCCTGTCGTATCTGACACACTCGGCTAAGTAATGAGAGGATGTTTCATCCTCTCCGCAATCTGGGCATAGCGGACTCTCTAGAATCCGCATTGTTGCCAGGTGCTTTCTTAGCTTGCAGTGGCCTGTGAGGACCCCTACAAGTTGTCTGAGTACAGTCCTTCCTTTTTCCAACAACCAGTCGGTTTTTGATTTGCTTGGGCCAGCCAGGAGCTTTTTTTAAGGCGTGATTCTACACAAGAAAATATGAAAAAAAGTTCTTATAAACATATGTCTAATAATGCGTCGTAAGAGCTAAGCCCCTTTGAAATTGGCTAAAAGAATCGATTTTTATTTAATAACTCAGGAACGCTTTGAGATATAGCAACGAGTTTTGCACGTGAACTAATATTAATAAGGCCTATCTTCGTATATTATTTTCATGTACATATTTTAACATGGTGTGTGCGAAATGGGAGAGCTTAAGTTTTTGTGTAACTTTTTCTAAATTTTATTTTTGGAATATGATTCCTCAGGATAAAATATATAAAAAAAAGGTACTCTTGTATTACTGTAGGATTAACCGTTTTCAAGAAAAATTCATTTGAAGATGAAATTTCACGGTTCGATTACGAAAAATTTAATACCTACTAAAATGAAAACCGAAATTTCAATGATACCGGGTGAATACACTTCAAAAAAAAAAACAAACCTTTTCTTATACGAAAACAGTTCTTTTTCTCAATTTTGAATTATGTAAATAATTCTTTTTCTAAATTTTAAATTAAAAGTATATTTTTAAAACACCCTGTATAGCAAAATCATTCGCTGTTACCCATTTCAAGCAGCTTGGTAAGCAAGTGGCATTCAGAACTTCGCCCATAACCTATTGCGGTTTCTAATTGGTCCTTAAGCTCGTGGGCTTTTGTTTTTGCCTTTGTAAATGTTTACCTCTGCATATAGGACCTATAGAGTATAGGCTATATGTATGTATTACATATTAAGTGGCAATGCTTTCCCATTTGCAAAGTCGACTTTGGTAATGATTTATATCAATTTGCTGACAAATTAGTTATTTGGGTTGTTAGGCAACTGATTGCAGTGGCATACTTAACTAGAACCGCCAAAATAATTTGTTGCTGCCGCCCTGATAAGGTGTAAAAACTAAGGACACACAGAGAAAAAAAAATAATATAAAAAACAAGTTTTTAAACTTAAATTATTTATTATTTATTAATTACATATTACTAGAGATCGGATTTTAGCGAGTCGTGACGTCAAAATCCATAGCCGGGTACAACAAATTAATAATTTTATAAAAATGTTTTACAAGCTATCAAAATACTACTTTTACAAAGAAAAGTATATAAATATTATGAAAAACCCCTCTTTTTTATTTAAGTAAAGGAAAAAAAAACATAACAAATCCGAAAATTATGATTTAGTAGGACTTTTAAATAATCCAAATTTTATTTAATAGTATTGTAACATGGTGGCTGGGTATTACTTTTATCAAGTAAAAAAAAATCTGCCTGGCCAATACTTTTCTATTCGAAATAACAGCTCACGTGACATTTATAACTTGTGAAAAATCTTTTTAAAAATTTCTTCGAAATTATTATTTTTACTCAAATCTTTTGTTTTTCATATGATATTATAAATAAAATATAAATAAAATACAAAATTACACAACTACAACATATAGTGTTCATTGAAAAAACAAACTATAGTTTGTATACCGTCGGTATACCGACGAAATCTTTTTGTGTTTTATTCAGTTTGTAAAGAGGTGACTGGAAGGTGAAAACTCGTTATAAACATGTACTCTGCAGAGATCTAGAAGCTCTAAACTTGTTTCCGTATGCGTGCGACGAAATAAGTGAGATGTAAGATCAAGCGTGTACCATGTACGTTATTTTATTGGTTAGAATCACGCGCATGCGGAAACAAGGTTTTTATTGCAAGTAAACTGAGTCATTTCGTTTGACTTATCTTAGCAATGCTAATTAATTTCTTTTTTTTTGTCATAACTTTTTCATTTTTAATATACCTATTGGGCCTAATTTAATATTCATTTGTCACCGTTGATTTCATTAGTTAAATCCCTTAATAAAATATTCGTAAAACCATTACTTACTAAGGTTAAATCGTGGATTGAAGATTATCCAGAACTAGAGTTCAACGGCAATATTTTACACTGCACATTTTGTAAAAAAATCCTGGGAAAGAAAATTTTCTTTTTTAAACTAATATTTACGTGTGAATACAAAAACTCATAAAGGAGATCAGGAGCAAGGACAATTTAATTTTTAAAGTAAGTAAAAAAATAGAAAATTCATTTTAATCACAAGTTATGAACGTCACGTGACCTTTTATTGCGAATAAAAAACGATTGGCCTTTGGCAGATTTTTTTTTAACTTGGTAAAAGTAATACCCAGCCACCATGCCACAATACTATAAAATTAAATTAGGATTATTAAAGAGCCCAACTAAATCGTAATTTTCAGAATTGTTATTTTTATTAATTTTCTTTTATTTAAATAAAACGTTACGGGATTTTCATAATATTTATATAATTTTCTTTGGTAATGTAATAGTTTGGCAACATATTAAACATTTTAATAAAATTAATATGAATTTGTTAACTTATTGTACCCGGATATCCATTATGACGTCCCGACTCCCTAAAATCCGATGTCTACATATTACACACTAAAATGTAGAAAACAAGACATTTATACCAGTTTACAAAAACGAGGTTAATTTTGTACAAAATTGTATTGTCACCAGAGAAAAGCATTTGTGCCAAATTTTAGCTTAGTTTATTTTAAGTGGGTGAAACATAAAGGGGGTTAGTTTCGGGATAAAGGGGGGATGACGGAGTGTTAAATTAATAAGAAAATTTTATTGTCATGAGATGAGTATGAAATTTAATTTTAGTTTTAAATTATCTTATGTTGGTAAAAAAGGGATATTTTTAATTTTAGGGGGGGGGGGTTGGGGGTATATTTTATATAAAATTGTATTGTTATCAGAGATAAGCATGTGTACCGAATTTGACCTTTCTACGTATGGGTGAAACAGAGAGGGGGTAACTTAGCCTTACACGCGAATGGGGGTGATAGGGAGACGAGGGGGGATGAAAAATTTATTGTAAAATTTTGTTATCACTTGATAAGTATGTAACCTAATTTTAGTTTAAAATTATTTCATGTGGTTAAAAAACGGATTTTTTAAATTTTAGGGGTGGGAGGTAAATTTTATATAAAATTATATTGTCAACTGTGTTGTTAAGTATAAATAGCATTAGAAAAAAAATTATCACATTTTTGCTTCTCCTGTAAAATAATAATTTTGTGGGTTAGGCCCTTATGTTAATTATGTATGATAGGGACATTTTTAACGATTTTTTTTAGGCATTAAGGTATAGGGCCTAACAAGATTTCGTTAAAAATGTCACAAGGGGTACACTTGGTTTCTTACATATGGTGTGATAAAAAATTTACGATAAAAAAGCAATATACTGTATAATGTCCACTATTAAGGGTATTTTATAGATGCGATGCATTAAATATATTCAGGACCTATTTTAATATAGGGTTCATTAAGGTTTCGATTCAGGATCGGCACATTTAATAGTATAATGCTAACATTAAAGTCACTCGACCACCACCATCACCTACGTTTGAACCCTTAGGGTCAAGTAAAATAGATGTATAATTTCCCTAAATTACTTTACCCAATTTTCACAGTTTATGAAAATTTTGATAACAATGACCGAACTCTAGTTGTGTCACACACAAAGAAAAAAAATCTTACATGAAGTATTTGTGGTACTTGCATTAGATCTATACGTATACGTGTTTATTTGTTTATCTATTTATTTATTTATTTAATTAACACCCAACAGTAAAACCAATTACAGGGTATCTTATAAAAAACCTTATATAAATACAAAGTACAAGTCTACAAGAAAAGAAAAACTTAAAACTATATATTGCAAGTGTTGCAAGTAAAATAAAATTTTACTTTAGTATTTTAAATACTCAAGTATATCTTTCATTTAAGTTTCTTTAAAACTCAATACAAGAAATTTTGTTGTTCAAACCAAGCAATTTTACGTGATTTAAGTTCTAACCTATTGGTCTAAGTAAGCTATTTTGTTTTAAGTACTTGCATGCTTGCAGATATACAACATTTTAAGCTACTTGATCTGAATATTACGAACTTGCTTTGAGTAATAATTTCTCTTTGTGCACCCTCACCCATAAAAGTAAAATTATGTGCTTCTAAAGTGGAAAATAAAGAAGAAAATATAGCAGAATAACGCATTTTGCATATATAAATATTTGGAACATAACTTACGGTATTATTGTATTTTCTTATACAAACAGTTTTGGGGTATTAGACTCGTAAATCTGCCACCTTAAATATACCTATTTAGAATATTCAAATATTAAATTTTAAGCGAGATAAAAACAAAAAAGAAGAAAACATACTTAATGGCGATTTCTCCCGTTAGATTAGACAGGGACAAAAGTTCTACCCAAAAAGGATAGAAGACATACATACACTCCCACTTCCACCCAACCAAACAAATTCTGTATTTGTTCTTTGTTGAACAAATACAATATTTACTTGGCTGGGCGAAAAGTGTAACTATATTATTTTTATTAAAGAAATTACTGGCGCCATCTAAAATTTAGTAGAATTATCTTATTCTACAGATTCACATTAGCTATGTTCTTTCGTGCCGCTCATTGCTACACTTTCCGGCCAACCAAATAAATACTGTATTTGTTGTATGAAAAACAAATACAGTATTTATTTGGTTGGCTGAAAAGTGTAGCACAAATGAGATAGAGTTAGGGTAGACGTCTTTTGTTTCATAATTCTAGTTGTAGAGAGCTCCATTGGGATCCAACTCTTGTAGAGGAAAGACGCCTAATTTCGGACGGTTTCCTAATTTCGGATAGTAGTGTATCTAAGATACTATATGCAGAGGTAAACAGAAACTTCCTTCTATGAGAAGCCAAAAGCCAAACTAAATCCGTCCTGTAATATGATAACGGCAGAGCTTCTTCCCGTTAAATGGCAGCAAAAATCGTTTGAATTGCAAATAGCAATAGTTTTGTGCTCAGTTGCATTATATGCTTTTTTATTTTATAAATAAGCAATTTTGAGGTCAGATTCGGTTTCAGCTACTTCAAAAATATAAAAATGCATTGGTCTATTCTCTGGATATTTAAAAAAAAAAAGTGTGGCTGTGTTATCAGACATAGACTTTAAAGATC
Organism: Brachypterus glaber; assembly: GCA_958510825.1. Classification (NCBI taxonomy): domain Eukaryota; kingdom Metazoa; phylum Arthropoda; class Insecta; order Coleoptera; family Kateretidae; genus Brachypterus; species Brachypterus glaber. The sequence goes on from OY294045.1 coordinate 10,298,760, forward strand.
TGGTAAGCACAACAATTTGTCTGGTTCCAGCAACCAGAAAAAATGTTGTTCCATGCTGATTATTGATATGATTGCCCAACTATCATTAATAAGACTAGATACTCGGATCCGTTGTTCAATATTGTATGTGCCATATTATTAATAATTTATCATTGTTTTATTTTTTTTAGTGTATATATTTTATTGATCCAAATAAATTTAATATAAAACAATATTGTTTCGCGAATGAAGTTATACTTCTTCGGAACAAGTTTAAATAGCTTATTCAAAATACGTAAAACTACTTTTCTTAAAGTTGAAACGAGTTATCGAACATTATAACTTTGTTCCTGACTAAAATAGCTTCAATATGAACAGTTCGATATAACTTCTTTGAAAGTGCCGATAATCCTGAAGAGTTTCAGAACAAATGTTTCATCCATGTTGATAAACTCTTCAAACTAAAATATTAAAAAGTCTCTGGTTCGAATCCAGACTGAGACCTGACTTTTTTTATAATTTTCTCTTCTGTCCGATATGCCACTAATATTTTCTTTCATAATATATTACGGACATCAAAAATACTTCCTTTATATTTCTAATAATTTGGCTAAAATACAATGTTAGAGACCGCATCTCGATCTTTGTTGAAGTTCCTATATGTGAACGATATAAGGGTCCATTGGACATGCCTTCTTTTCTATTCTTCTCAAATTTGTTAGTTGTTAATTAAAGGAAAGATAGTTAATTTTGTTAGTGGGAATAAACTCAATATACAATGTCTTAAGAGCCCTTTTACCCCTTCACCCTTGTATCGTTCACATTGTCCAATTAGTTAGTTTTCGAACGGGCGTCTCGGTAGCTCAGTTGGTAGAGTACCAGGCCGGAAACCGTGGGGACTCTGGTTCGAATCCAGACTGAGACCTGACTTTTTTTCTAATTTTCTCTTCTGTCCGATATGCCACTAATATTTTCTTTCATAAAATATTAACATTGACTATGTTTTCACTTGTAACAGTAGTGGAAACCACCCTGTATGGAATATTTCTATTTTTATTTTTATTCTATGAACTTGACAAATTTTAAGTATTGCTCTTATACACTGTAAAAAGTAAAGAGATATATTAAGTTACAAATAGATAGGAAATCGGAGTTTTTGTTAAAAACACGCAACATTTCATGACCGTCCTTATTAAAGTACGTGCAATTTTCTTGTATTTTTAATACTGAATGTTATTTGTTAATACATATTTTTACTTTACTTTTACTTTACTTGTGATATTAAATACTGCAATGTGTGTATTGTATACAAAATGTTGTCATACTAACGTAGAGACCGTGCTGGTACATTTGGATCCCCACGCACATTCATTCTGAAGACTTTAGTAATACTAAACGTATGTTACGAAAAAAGACAAAAAATAAATACTATTTTGAAATATTTGCTTGCATTTAGTGCGAAAAATAGAAGCATTTTTAGCGAGCTACATTGAGACGATATAAGCATATATTTTGGACTTAAAATAGTTCATTTATAGCATGTTCTCAATTAAACCAATATAAACTATACATTTTCGACATAAAGTTGGTCATTATTAGGTCGTCCTAAATTTTATCAAATAAAGGCGTATATTATCGACCTAAAATAATTTATTAATTTACTGTCTGAAACTAGGGAGCATTTAGTATTAAAAATGGAACCTATAATAATAAGAACTTAAATTAACATGAAATAGCATACATGTTTCGATATAATTATGAGTGCTTTTAGACGTACAATTATAGCGTCCATTTTTCATTCAACTTTTGAAAAATATTTTGAACGTCTCAATAATTTCTTCCATTTTTCTTGCCACAAGTTTAGGATGCTATATACTAGACTCCCAACGGAACGTTCAAGTATTACGTAACGCAAATTTTGATCATTTTGGACTACCTATTTTAAACGGTTTCGGCTTTATTTTCGAAAAAAAGATTCTTCGGCCAAATTCAGATTCAGCGACACAAAATTAAAATTCAGTTCAGGCCAATGGTTGTGTTATTATTGGTAAAAATATTACATTAATACTCAAAAAGTCGCTGAAAATACATCTCGCTTCTCTGTGTTATTATTAAAGGCCCTAATTTAGAACATAGTCATGCAAAATGGCTCTAAGTAATTCGATCCTAAATAATAATTGATTTTGTATCTACCTACATAAATTTTGATAATAATTGAGTTTACATCTACCAGCCTAACTTTCTATAATAATTTAGTATATCTTAGCGTAACTTTTGTCTCTTTGATATAGACATTTTTGCATAATTACTTTTATATATGCCATACTTAGAAGTTTTAGCTTTTAGCGCACAGGTCTTTTTTTTAAATAATACAGTAAAGACTCGATAATCCGGATCTTCAGTAATCTGTGTGATAAAATTTGGACTATAAAGTAAATAAAAAAAGCTTTCCCATTCGTCTACATATAGATTAAAAGAAAGAAAAAATAAAAATACATACTGCTGCCAACAAAATAATACTTTCTCCTCTATGCCTAGGTTCATTATAACCAAAAAATAAAAAAATAAAAAAAATAAAAAAGTATATTTTTAAGTTTATTTTATCGAAAAACAAAAAAAAAATAAAAAAAAGAATGGTTTTCTGAAAAAAATTGTTTGTAATTTTAACCAAAAACAATCACAACCTATAACTTTAACTTAAACGAGTTATTGTGCTCACAAATTTTCCAGACACACCGACAGATTTTTTTTACGGAAATCATCTTTTTTGAATATGAAACGTCGAAAAACGTAAAAAATAAACAAAAAAAAATACCAACGCAAGACTTTTATGGTAACAATATTATTACTCTCTTTCACCCTTACCCCACCCCCTAAGTGCGTTACATATTTTAAGTATGGCCCCTTTTTATAAAAGGAGAATTAAATTGTTCTGTGTGTAAGAATCTTATACTGTAAGATACGACAATCTGCCTGGTAAAAGGCAAAACTAAGAAAATATGCACGGAAAGAAATTAGTGGGCTCTGCGCTATACATTATAAGATATTTGGTAACAGTGGCAAATTATAGTGATTTAAGCTATAGATTATAAGGGACACAATAAATAATAATGTTAAAAATAAATTGGAAACGATTATATATATTACAGACACGATTATATTTATTACAGGCACTATTATAAATTTACAGAAATTTTATTATATTATAAAAATTATTAGCACGGACAATAATTAAATCTATTTAAGCTATAAATGCCATACTATTTGTTATATTTTATTATTCACTAAACAATTAAAGTATTTCATATAAATTTTTACACTGACTGCCATAATTGTAAGAGAAAGCCTTGTATTTATATAATAAGCGATTATAATTTGCTTGGTATGTGTGTTATAGCGCTTCTAGCTATAATTTTTTTTTTCCGTGTGTTTGTTGGCTGGATTTGGGCCTAAGTAAATTAAGAATTGACAACGGTAAAACATTAAAACGTCAAAATAAATCCGGAATGACGTCACTTTCAACCATAGATCACCACAAAAAGTCCAAACGAAAATGTCTTTTTCTGCATCCCCGATCGATGTTAAGTTTTAATTTGGTCTCTTTCCTTGAATACTGATTAGAGACTAAGAACGAGAAAGGAACATAAACTATTTATTGTCTTTTTCACGTTTTTCGTCGTTTTAAATCCAAAAAAAAGATAATTTGTGACCTCGATAACTCGGGAACGCTTTAAGCTAAATACTTCAAATTTGGACATAGGTTTCTTATCCAAAGCTTGAATTGTTTGATAAAAATCGGGGTGGGGTAAGGGGATAAAATAGGGTTAAAAGTTTTTTTTTATTTATTTCATTTTGTTTTCAGTTTTCAAACAAAAAATTAAAAAAACAATTTTAAAATTTATTTGAAAAAAAAATTATTTTTTTAATTTTTTTATTTTATTTTTTTCGTTTCCCGAAAAAAAAATCTCGCTATATGGGTAAGTATTATTTTGTTGGCAGCAGTTTTTTGTTGTTGTTTATCTTTTGCTTATCAACAGTATTCGGCGTAAACTCAGTTATGACTCATCAACGTTGAAAATAAATACAGAAACATAGGCTTACGGAACAATTTTGCCGAATTATGAGGGAAATTTTTATAAATCGAAACATTTGACGACTAATTTGTTACGCACAACAATATTAACTATACATATTAACTATACATACGTATATATATCGTGTTTTTCAAAGAAAAAAACGACATTCGATTTTTATCTTTTAAGATTACGAAAGTTTTTAATTTTTATTTATCGATAACTTTTTTTCCCACCTTACTCGTTTAAATGGAATCATTAAAAAAAATCAAGATAAAAAAAAATAAAAATGCAAATATTTAAAACCTCGCCTCAACGCTAGAGTCGACGCGGCGCCTATGCGAGTACTGGAAATTCGCCGACTACTGCTTATCAAGAATTTATTTTTCGGCTTTGTATCGGAAGAGGCCGTGCACAAATTACCTAAATATTTTTTGATACACTGATAGAAATGTTGTTATAATATAGGCGCCATCCATATTTTGTAATGTTATAACATAAATATATAAGGTGGGTGAGTCAATTATTGTCATGTTCCTAATATTGCCACCCCCCTCCCCCCTTAATCTTGTTAGTTTGTCCTCTGTGTCATAGATGGCACTGCCAGTATATCTGTTATATCGAAAAGATGCCTATAAATATGATGCATCTGTATCCAGTTGGCAATGGCGTACACAAAAACGCAGTTCGTGTTTCGAGCTCCTCCACTATAAAAACTTGTAAAATTACGCTAGGAACCATTGATTCTGATAATAATTGTTGCAGGGCAAGAGCGTAATAAGGTAGGCAAAAACATGCACTATCTTGGCCCATATTTAATTCATTTTTTTTTTGAAAAATAGTTTTTTTCTACGACTGCTTTAAAATGTACGCAAATACACACACTTTTCAAACAGAATGAATCCATTCTAGCTCTAGATATGGTATAAATATTCCGTATCAAGTGTTAGAATGAGCACATGTAGTGTCATCTCTTGTTTATAAAAGTAAAAAAAACTGTAGCAAAATTAGAAAAAAATATATATTTTACCATGAAATATTGAATAATTTAATGCAATTTAAAATTTTTGCGTTAAAGTTACATAAAGTTTATTAGTTTTTCTTAATATTTGACCAGTTTTTTATCAATTTAGTTCAAAAAATTAAAACTGCTCCATCTATTGTTAAATATTTAAACCTGATATCTGTCACAACAATCTGACATAACCTTCAACTTTTGCATTATAATTTGTAAATATGTGCTAAAATAAATAAAAATCTTTTTCAACTACTGATTTGATAAAATTATTAAATAACATTAATTGCTTTATTTAAAAATATGTGTTTTATTGCATTTACAATGTCGAGTCACAAAAAACATTGTTTTTAATCTTGTCCGCAGTTTAGAGCCATACAGTGTTTCATATTTGCAGTCGAAGAAAAAGTACAGTCTACAACACGTATGGAATAGTCATTCCGCGCTCGCGGGACCGTCATACTCGCCTGCCGGCTCGTATGACAAACTTTCCTCTCGCGCGGAATATTGTCTATTCCATACTAGTTATAGAATATACTGTTCAAACATTTTTCCTTAAAAATATTTTATAGGTGAAAGTATTCTCTTGTTGGCAGAAGTCTTGTCTCTTTACCTTATGCAGCATTTTTAAGCTTTTGCAAGACAACTTGATAATAAGCTCGAGTATTTCGCTGAAAACAAAATATTACACAAAAGGAATTCTTCGTCTAATGTTCAGACAAGTGGAGATATTTAAACTGACTCGGTTCAAACACCCTGAAATGGTATTTACCTTAGTCTGCTGCTTTGATTGACTATTGATTTTAAATAAGATTCTTAAGGAGCAGAATAACATAAATTGGGGCATTTCTGTTAATGACGTTACTCACTATATTCCTCCTAGAGTCACAGCAGTATTAAACGTTTACTTTCGTTTACAACGAGATTTTTTTTCCAAAATAAAAAAAAATGTACCAAACTGCGTTGTATGCAATTCTAAACAACTTTTTAAAATGTCTGTCCGTCTGTCCGATTGTCACAGTTCGTATGTCCGTCTGTCCACCTGTCACGATAACTCAAGAAAGAATAATACATTCGACTTCAAATTTTCAGGAAAAACGAATGTTGATAAGAATGCGAATCCTATTGTAATTAAAAAGAATCGTTCCAAAAGTAAAGGGGCTAACATTTAAAAAAATCGAATATAGTGGAGGAAAATTAAGATCAACATTTTCAGAAAAAATTACATTTTTTAAAAGGAGGGCTGGTTAGGAGAATGGATTAAATGGTGGGTCACATATTAAGACATCAGAGCTTACTTGAAGATATTCTGATGTTGGGAGTAAGAAGACAGGTAGGCAGGGCTAGAATATAATACTGCTTACAGATAATTAAATATGTAGGGTGTAGAAATTTTAGGCAAACTAAAGAATTGGCTAAGGATAGGGTGGGATAGATAGCTGCCTCAAAGCAGTCTAAGGACTGATGATCAGTACCCGGCGTATTTTCAGTTATAGTCCAGTCTTTTACTTTCCTTGAGGAAAGTCTTGCGTAAGTAAAACAAAATTAAAGTAATTTTATTGCTTTTTTTACATTTCTTTACGTCTTATATGCAAAAAAGTTGACTTCCGTTAAAAAAATTTCTGTCTGTCGGTCTGTCCGGACAATTTGTGGCTACGATAACTAGAGAAGGCTTTAAGCTAAAGACTTTAAATTTGTTCCATAGGTTGCTTGTCCAAAGTTCTAGGCTTTTTTTTTTAATCGGATTGGGGTAAGGGGGCAAAATGGGGTGAAAACAATTTTATTCAAAAACCTTTTTTTTTTAATTTATTTTTCGTTTTACGTTTTTTTTTTGTTGTTTTAATGAACCTAAGCCTACAGCTAAAAGTATTATTTTGTTGGCAGCACTATTTTTAGTTTACGTACAAACTCTGCAGCTTGTTTAAAATCGAACAACACAATTCGCTTTTGTAAATTACAATTAAGGAAAGGGCAGGTGTTTTGGTAACAAGCGGTGCTGAATGTAAAACACAAAACATGGCCCCAAGATTTAGAGTTGCAAATTCTCGAATTTTGTTCCAAAATTAATTAACTTCAAAGTGCGTATTGTCACCCTTTAAATATATTCCACGCATATTTGAATAAATTAAAGTAAAATTTTCATATAAATTATTAATTATTAATTTTAGGCTTTAGCTTATAACTTATAAGTTCAAAGCAAAATCTTTAATAAAGGGTAAAATTGTTGTGTATTGTTAAATGGCTGTTAAATTTACAAATTGCCTTGCAAAGGAAACAGTTTGTCAAAAAATAAGGAAAAATGAGTGTTATAAAAGCTTTAACTGTACACAATTACTATAGTACACTATTTTTTCTACAAATGTACTAAAGTATAATTTTGCTTATGACTACGGGTCGGATCGCAGTAGCCATTACCGGGGGCATGCAAAAATTAAAATTTTAAAAAACTCCGCTTGATGAACAATAGTTTAAAGTGTCTATTTATTTGAAAAAAGATACATACTACCTTATATAAGGTAACACAGTCGAAACCGGCTGAACAATTGCAAGCACCTTGTCAAAACATCGGCACTAGGCACTACTTTGAAACGTTATGAAAAGGAAAGTTGTGTGATCACGAAAATAGGCAACTATTAATTCACCTGCATAATTTATTAAAATTTGAAAGTGTGTATCTCAAAAACGTTATATTCTAGCAAAAAACTGTATAAACATTTTTATAGGGCTTAAAAACAGCTCTCATTTAAAATAGAATTTTTGAAATCGGGTTATAAATGAGATATGCTAAAAAAACGTTTTACTGCGTTAAACGGCAATATCTCGAAAACAATGCATTTTTGGAAAAGATAGTTTGCAACATTTTTTGACCAATTTAAAATTATCTTTCATATAAGTGTTAAATTAATAAAATACAATCATAATTGGCTTAATTATAACCAAAAAACGCTAAAAATGGGTGTCTACCCCCAAAATCTAATCATCTCTTCGAAATGCGATTAGAATCAATATACAAAAAACCGCTTGTCGATATCTTATTTAGAAATGGAGTTATCGACAGACAGACAGACAGACGGACAATTTTTTTTACTGATTTTGACTCCAAACGAGAAAGTCCAAACATCGAGAAATATGAAAAAAAAACATGGTTATAGATTTTGACTTTTTGGCGAAGATTTCAACACATCGGCACTCTTAGTATCACTAAGTGCCGATGTAAAAATAAAAGTATTGATTGGGCTTGGATGCGTCCAAACGGTTCCCAATTTCCAAAGAATAACAGAAGTTAGTGGCCAATTATCCAGAAGGAAAAAGCCAAAAATTAATTTCCAGTTGGAAAAGATACATACGCCTCCGCCATATTTGTAAATATATAAAAACACTTTTACAATTTTGGCGAAGGCGCGTCCAATTGATGCATCCATTTGAAAGCATAGTATTAGGTAAAATAAAAATTAAATAAAAGAAGCAGAGTAACCCATCAAGAAAAATTTCAGATAAATTTTATTTTCCCCAAGGAAAGTTTGGCGATAGTAAAAAAAATTCGATACATATTTATTGCTTTTTTTTACGTTTCTGGAAGTTTTATATCCAAAAAATATGATTTCCGTCAAAAAAAATCTTTCTGTCGGTCTGTGTGTACGGAAAATTTGTGACCACATTAACTCAAGAACGATTCGGGCTAAAGCCTTTAAATTTGGACCATAAGTTGATTATCCAAAGCTCTGGATTGTTTCTGGTAAAAATCGGGTTGGGGTAGTCTGGAGACTTTGAATGGTAGCAAGTTGAAGACTTGCTACCATTCAGTCTCCAGACTAGGAGAGGTATGAGTAGTTGTCTACATCTATAAATAGATGGCGCACAAGTCTACATGAATCTAATGGCTATATTCCTTTTGCGAATAATGTCTAAAAACGTTTCTCCTGGTACTGAAGAGGGCCAGCAGCCCGAAACTGTCAGTCCACCAATATCACTCTGGACGATGATTAGAAAATAGATTGATGGAATAATAAATTAATATTTTTATAATTTTGTTTAAAATTAAAAATTTCTGTCCTTACTAAAGATTATCTATTTTAAATTCCTTGTAATAATGTCAGTCTAATATCATGTTAATGGGTACTTTATAACGAGTCCAAGAACGATTTTAAAATTGGGCGGTGTTATGCAGTAAGGGTCTAACCTATATTTAATACCATATGGGCTAGAAGGTTATTGAATAACATCGCCCAATGGAGCTCTCTACAACTAGAATTATGAAACAAAAGACGTCTACCCTATCTCTATCTCATTTGTGCTACACTTTCCAGCCAACCAAATAAATACTGTATTTGTTTTTCATACAACAAATACAGTATTTATTTGGTTGGCCGGAAAGTGTAGCACTTAGCGGCACGAACGAACATAGCTAATGTGAATCTGTAGAATAAGATAATTCTACTAAAATTTAGATGGCGCCAGTAATTTCTTTAATAAAAATAATATAGTTACACTTTTCGCCCGGCCAAGTTAATATTCTATTTGTTCAACAAAGAACAAATACAGAATTTGTTTGGTTGGGTGGAAGTGGGAGTGTATGTATGTCTTCTATCCTTTTTGGGTAGAACTTTTGTTCCTGTCTAATCTAACGGCAGAAATCGCCATTAACTATACTGGAAATTCAATAAAACCTGCAGTGACTCAGTTGCAAATGTGTGTTAAAATGCGAAGATCATACCAGTTCGGGTGCGACTCGCGTAATTTCGTCGAAGCTTTACAAAGGCGGACCCCTTATACGAAAGCAACAGAGGTATGAGTCACTGCAGGTTTTATTGAATTTTCAGTATAGTCTAAACAAAACCATTCTAAGTTTTCTGCTTATTTTATTAAACTTAAAATAAACTAGATGAAACGTAGCAAGTACCTTGTCACAACATCGGCACTAGGTACTAATTTGAAACGTTATGAAATATGAAACTGTGCGAATAGGCAAGTAGTAATACAACTGCGTGTTTCATAATTTATTAAACTTTGGAAGTCTGTATCTCCAAAACGTTATAATCTAGCAAAAAACTGTATATAACATTTTTTATAAAGCTTAAAAAGCTTTTATTTGAAATATAACTTTTTGAAATCATGTTATAATTAAGCAAGTTATGCTAAAAACATTTTACTACTTTAAATGCAAATATCTCGAAAACAATGTATTTTAGAAAAAAATTGTTTATAACATTTTTAAAGCCGTTTTAAAATATCTTTCAAATAAGTGCTTAAAAAATAATATACAATAATAATTAACTTAATTATAACCAAAAAAACGCTACAAATAGAAGTTTTACCCCATTCTTACCCCCTTACCCCCCGACCGTTTACCCCCAAAATCTAATCAGCTCTTCGAAATACGATAAGAAACGATATGCAAAAAAACGCTTGTCGATATCTTTTCTATAAACTGAGTTATCGAGTTTACACCCAGACAGACAGATAGACAGACAGACAGACAGATAGACAGACGGACGCAAAAATTTTTTTACTGATTTCGACTCAGAATGGTCTAAAACGTCCAGAAATGTGAAAAAAACGTGGTCAAAGATTTTGACTTTTCGGCGAAGATTTCAATACATCGGCACTCTTAGTACTACTAAGTGCCGATGTAATACACCATTAACTACGTGAGACTTTGTAAAACCGCCACCTTTTATTTGGCAATAGCTGTTAAATTCCAAATTATTTGCAACGAAAATATTGGAATTTTAAAGTGCATTCCACAGTTTGCACTGGCAAGAAAAGGGTTTAAAATTCTTTTCGCATAACAGTCTTTAAATTTATTGGTTTAATAGTCTGAGAGCTGGTGACAATTTTTATTTCATTATTTTTTATAGTTTTATACCGGGTGTCCCAACTCTATTTACCCAACGATTTTCTCGAAAAATTAAAGAGATAATCAAATTCTGCGAAAACCATCTTAAATTAGACAACTATCTTTTAGCGTATATTCTTAAAATGTGGGCAGGGGGGCATAGGGGGCATTTTTGTTAATGGAAAGGTGGGTCGTGTGATACATCATTTTAAAGCTTATTAAATTCTCCATTTAACTATGTATTTTTTAATTTTTTTAGACTTTTTTTTGGGTTTAAAATAGGGTTGAAAATGGGTATTTTTGTCAAAATTACTCTAAAAAAAATCAAACAATTTTAAAAAGTTATTAATTTCATGATGAAAAACATAAGTACTTTTAAACTAACTTAAGTTGACATAAATAAAAATTTAAAAAAAAAACTTAAAAAATCGCATTTTTTAGCACAAAAAATTAAAGAATCAAAACCTTAAAAAAATTGTTTCAAATATTAAAAAATATACACTCCAATAGAGAATTTTATTTGCTTTAAAATGATGTATCACACGACCCCCCTTTTCATGTTAAAAAACTCCCCCCATGCCCCTCTGTCCACATTTTAAGAGCTGAAAGTATCAAAAATATGCTAAAAGATAGCTTAAGTTGTCTAATTTAAGATGGTTTTCGCAGAACTTGATTATCTCTTTTAGTTTTCGAGAAATCCGCTGGATAAATAGAGTTGGGACACCCTGTATATGTCTTAAAGTATATTCAAATTGTCAGATCCTGGATCCGGTTTCTTAAGGTTCTAGAATCTACAAAAGCTATTTAAATTAGGTACCCTAAATAGTTATTTATATACCAAGGGAGTAAACTGGTTGTTTTAGTCCCGCAGCATGAATGTTCTGAGCAAAGCGGAGCGCAGCAAAGCGAAGCGAAAACTCTTCATTATTAAATATGTAAAAAATATACTGATTGGTTGTGTAAATCAAAAGAATATATGAATTGTCGTGTATTTATTATTCAACATGATTAATAATGTAAAAGTACATGTTTTGTGCTGTCATTTTTACACGACTTAACGTAGGTCGTATCGCTGCCAACTTTTAGTTGTGTAAATGCATGTAACTTTTCATTATTAAATATGTAAAAAATACACTGATTGGTTGTGTAAATCAAAAGAATATATGAATTGTCGTGTATTTATTATTCAACATGATTAATAATGTAAAAGTACATGTTTTGTGCTGTCATTTTTACACGACTTAACGTAGGTCGTATCGCTGCCAACTTTTAGTTGTGTAAATGCATGTAACTTTTCATTATTAAATATGTAAAAAGTACACTGATTGGTTGTGTAAATCAAAAGAATATATAAATTGTTGTGTATTTATTATTCAACATGATTAATAATGTAAAAGTACATGTTTTGTGCTGTCATTTTTACACGACTTAACGTAGGTCGTATCGCTGCCAACTTTTAGTTGTGTAAATGCATGTAACTTTTCATTATTAAATATGTAAAAAATACACTGATTGGTTTTGTAAATCAAAAGAATATATAAATTGTTGTGTATTTATAATTCAACATGATTAATAATGTAAAAGTACATGTTTTGTGCTGTCATTTTTACACGACTTAACGTAGGTCGTATCGCTGCCAACTTTTAGTTGTGTAAATGCATGTAACTTTTCATTATTAAATATGTAAAAAATACACTGATTGGTTGTGTAAATCAAAAGAATATATAAATTGTTGTGTATTTTTTATTCAACATGATTAATAATGTAAAAGTACATGTTTTGTGCTGTCATTTTTACACGACTTAACGTAGGTCGTATCGCTGCCAACTTTTAGTTGTGTAAATGCATGTAACTTTTCATTATTAAATATGTAAAAAATACACTGTTTGGTTGTGTAAATCAAAAGAATATATGAATTGTCGTGTATTTATTATTCAACATGATTAATAATGTAAAAGTACATGTTTTGTGCTGTCATTTTTACACGACTTAACGTAGGTCGTTTCGCTGCCAACTTTTAGTTGTGTAAATGCATGTAACTTTTCATTATTAAATATGTAAAAAATACACTGATTGGTTGTGTAAATCAAAAGAATATATAAATTGTTGTGTATTTATTATTCAACATGATTAATAATGTAAAAGTACAGGTATTTGTGCTGTCATTTTTACACGACTTAACGTAGGTCGTATCGCTGCCAACTTTTAGTTGTGTAAATGCATGTAACTTTTCATTATTAAATATGTAAAAAATACACTGATTGGTTGTGTAAATCAAAAGAATATATAAATTGTTGTGTATTTATTATTCAACATGATTAATAATGTAAAAGTACATGTTTTGTGCTGTCATTTTTACACGACTTAACGTAGGTCGTATCGCTGCCAAGTTTTAGTTGTGTAAATGCATGTAACTTTTCATTATTAAATATGTAAAAAATACACTGATTGGTTGTGTAAATCAAAAGAATATATGAATTGTTGTGTATTTATTATTCAACATGATTAATAATGTAAAAGTACATGTTTTGTGCTGTTATTTTTACACGACTTAACGTACACTGATTGGTTGTGTAACTCAAAAGAATATATGAATTGTTGTGTATTTATTATTCAACATGATTAATAATGTAAAAGTACATGTTTTGTGCTGTCATTTTTACACGACTTAACGTAGGTCGTATCGCTGCCAACTTTTAGTTGTGTAAATGCATGTAACTTTTCATTATTAAATATGTAAAAAATACACTGATTGGTTGTGTAAATCAAAAGAATATATGAATTGTTGTGTATTTATTATTCAACATGATTAATAATGTAAAAGTACATGTTTTGTGCTGTCATTTTTACACGACTTAACGTAGGTCGTATCGCTGCCAAGTTTTAGTTGTGTAAATGCATGTAACTTTTCATCATTAAATATGTAAAAAATACACTGATTGGTTGTGTAAATCAAAAGAATATATGAATTGTTGTGTATTTATTATTCAACATGATTAATAATGTAAAAGTACATGTTTTGTGCTGTTATTTTTACACGACTTAACGTACACTGATTGGTTGTGTAACTCAAAAGAATATATGAATTGTTGTGTATTTATTATTCAACATGATTAATAATGTAAAAGTACATGTTTTGTGCTGTAACTTTTACACGACTTAACGTAGGTCGGTTCGCTTCTAAGGTTTAATTGTGTATTTTTTTCTGTATAGGCTTGTTAATTCCTTCTTTATTATACTAACTTTTGTGATGCTATAAAACCCAACATCTTATACATTATGTTTATAGGGCTGCACATTGGTAACTTTTTTAAAAGTTTTAAAAGTTTTTTTACAAGAAATAATTATTATAATTCTTTAATGGTTTTTTTTTCGTCTTTAAAATTTGGTACCTATGAATATAACAGCCACAAAAAAAAAAGGAAGACTAGCTAGTCTAGCTAGACCAACGCATTTTTATAATCTTGGGTTGCTGGAACCGAATCTGACTTCCATCAGGTCACAGTTTTTTTTGCTCCGTTCCTGTTCTGAATTTAAGGAATTTTCGAACCCTTGTTAAGGGTAAAAAAAAATTGTGACCTGATGGAGCAATTCTAAGGTCAGATTCGGTTTCAGCGACCCCGAAAATATAAAAATGCGTTTTTTTTGGGTGGCTGTGCACAGCTACAACCAAAAAAAAAAACTATTCTATTATGATATTTTGATTGATAAAACCAAATATTGTACAAATTCTTTCAAAAACTAATATTTGATTCTTTTAAAACGGGATAAGCATAGATCCCAATACTTTAGAAGTTAACTTTATTCAGTTTTTCGTTCATATTTAATTATTTTAGCGATTCATTAAGAATTTTATTAAAAAAATTTTATTTAGGCAAAAATTTTAAACTTTGGTGAGGTATTGACTAATATTTTTTTTTGTAAAGAAGATATAGCAGATAAGTATTATACCTACCAGCGCATCTAGAAATCCGTGCGCCTAATAAGAACATTTTAATTTTTTTTTCTGTTTTAGATTTTTTATGGATATAAATAATCATTGAGGTGCTATGGCTCAAATTAATAATAATATAAATATATATACGCCTCAAATAAACTATAGATTTTCTTTATAAGTATGAAAATATTTTTAACAACTGATAATCAGTAGTCGGCGAATTTCCAGTACTCGCATAGGCGCCACGTCGACTCTAGCGTTGAGACAATGTTTTCAATATTTACATTTTTATTTCTTTTTATGTTGTTTTTTTTTTTAATGATTCTATTTAAATGAGTAAGGTGTGAAAAAAAGTTATCGATAAATAAAAATTAAAAACTTTCGTATTCTTAAAAGATAAAAATCGAATGTCGGTTTTTTCTTTGAAAAACACCGATATACATATGTATAGTTAATATGTATGGTCAATATTGTTGTGTGTAACAAATTGGTTGTCAAATGTTTCGATTTAGTGCCCTTTATAAAAATTTCCCTCATAATTCGGCAAAATTATTCCGTAAGCCTATGTTTTTTGTGTTTATTTTCAACGTTGATGAGTCATAACTGAGTTTACGCCGACTACTGAGTATTAGTATTGAAATAAACTGCAATGTAAATCTAAATGTAATAGTATATTAAAGTACTAGTTTCATAACATACGTTTTTAGCGCACGACTACAAGTTTAGAAAACGAGCCGCTTGCGGCGAGTTTTCTAAAGTACTAGTGATCTAAAAACGTATTATGAAACGAGTGCTTTAAACAATTTTTTCTATTTTGCTCTAAAATTTAAAAAACTTACATTTAAAATGATGACTGATTAAGGGATTTTTGTTTTGGGTTGGCATTACAGTTTACACTATGTTTAAAATTCTAAGAACAAATGATATTTTGATATATTTTACAGTCATCTCCTTTTTTTTCACTGCAATTAACCAGTCCACAATTTTAACACGGTAAAAAATAACCCAAACACAAAATTTTGTAAAAAATTAAACTTTAAATCGACATTGACATTTGAACGCAAAACATCAAAAGATAGGCTTTTGTATGTTGCCAACCCAACAGAAAAAAAAGTAGAGACCTCTTATGGGCCTATAAGAACACGCAAAATGCGTGTGATTATGAGCTTATAAGAGTCGCAAAATAGAAAAATATAGTTTTTGCGACTGTTATAAGCTCATAATCACACGCATTTTGCGTGTTCTTATAGGCCCATAAGAGGTCTCTACTTTTTTTTCTTTTGGGTTGGCAACAGACCTGACCTATCGCTTGACGTTTTCCGTGCAAATGTCAATGTCGCTTTAAAGTTGAATTTTCTACAAAATTTTGTGTTTAGGTTATGTTTTACCGTGTTAAAATTGTGACTTGGTTACTTGCAGTTTAAAAGAGAAGAAATGACTATAAAATATATCAAAATAATATTCGTTCTTAGAATTTTAAACAATGCGAAAACTGTAATGCCAATTCGAAAAAAAAATCCCTAAATCAGTCATCAATTTAAATGTAAGTTTTTTAAAATTTTAGAGCAAAATAGAAAAAATTGTATAAAGCACTCATTTCATTACACGTTTTTAGCGCACTAGTACTTTAGAAAACTCACTGCAAGCGGCTCGTTTTCTAAACTTGTACTTACTAAAAACGTATGTTATGAAACTAGTACTTTAATATACTATTAAACGCTTTCTTTAGTTCTAAAGATGGTTTATTATTTGACAAATCCCAGATGTATATAATGTAGGTAAAATAGTTTGTAAAGTAGGTCATGATTTGAATTGTTAACTGAACCACTGTGCTCTTATAACAAAGTATACTTAGGGAAACTCTCTTATGGGAAAACTCTTGTAATGTAATGTATAAACGTTATTTTAAATGAGAATATTATTTTCTTTTATACACCAGAAAAACATTATGGTACCCTATTTCAGAAGCTTAGTCTTAATAACTTGTAAGTTATTACGCCTTTCGTAAATTATATGTTATCCTTAGAAGGGGAATCCTGCTGCTTTTATTATTGCTATGATTTTGATAATATCTGCAAAGGCCTGATATAATCATATAGCATATGTGCATACAGGGTGATCAGTAACTGCCATGCCAAAATTTAAGGGGTGATTCTACATCCAAAAATATGAAAAAAAGTTTCTATAAAGGGTGGTCCGGAAATGACCTCTAAGGAAGCTGCGGACCTTCAAAGATAACATTTTGAATGGGGAACAAATAAGAGCATCAATAAAATTTTAATGCTGCAGGGTGATTCTTCATTTAAAAAACTAAGCAAAAAAGTATTCTTCACCAAAACACCTAAATTTAATATTAAAGGACTAATAGCCTTTTAAAAAGTAACGTTTTTGGTGGCACAAAAAGTGTAACTTCCTCTTAATTGCATTTTTTTAACGGCTGCTTCTACACGGAAAAAAAAATTATAGCTAGGAGCGCTATAACACACATACCAAGCAAATTATAATCGCTTATTATATAAATACAAGGCTTTCTCTTACAATTATGGCAGTCAGTGTAAAAATTTATATGAAATACTTTAATGGCATTTATAGCTTAAATAGATTTAATTATTGTCCGTGCTAATAATTTTTATAATATAATAAAATTTCTGTAAATTTATAATAGTGCCTGTAATAAATATAATCGTGTCTGTAATATATATAATCGTTTCCAATTTATTTTTAACATTATTAGTTATTGTGTCCCTTATAATCTATAGCTTAAATCACTATAATTTGCCACTGTTACCAAATATCTTATAATGTATAGCGCAGAGCCCACTAATTTCTTTCCGTGTACAGTGTTACACTTTATGACATTTTTATGTATTTTTACTCGAAAAATCTATATTTTTAACAAAAAAAAATCCAACAAAACTACACATAAAATAGTTTGGGTTATAATATATTATAAGTACATATTTAACTATAGTCAACCTAAGTTTCAGAAGAACGTCAGGTATTCAAAAAGAATTTCAGGAATTTATAACACAGCTTATGATAAATTTTCAATAAAATTCAAAGAAGCTTTTTTGCCAGACCTTTTGTATAAACTTAGTTTCGTCTCTGGTGTATTTTTATAGATAGAAGTTTTTAATAAATTCCCTAATGGTATATTAAAGTACAAGTTACATAAGACAGTATTTTGGCTCACCTGTCCATGTTTAAAAAACGAGCCACGATGCGGGGAGTTTTCCAAAGGACGAGTGCGCCAAATGTCTTCTGAAAAGAGTTGTTTATACTATTTTATTTATGTGTGCATTTAATTTTGATTACAAAGTAGGTACTTTAGTTTTGAATAATTTTAATATGACTGATTTGGGAATTTATATTGGTAACGTTGTTACCTTAAATTTATAATTTTTCATTTCTTATTACAAATTCACAAGTGTCCCAAATGCTTTCATCCAGCCAGCCGACCACTTCCACTTCTACTTTTTAGGACGCAAATAAATAAAAATATATAGTTAAAACTCGTGTGGTTTTAAGGTGTCAACATACCGGGTGTTTTTTTTAACCTGAAACTTTTAAATATCTCGAATACTATGCATTTTAGAAACAAAAATATCGGACAAATTTTTTTTATTTTAATGGTGGAAAAAAAATGGCGTATTTATTTTTTACGGATATTTACGTTTTCAAGGTCATTTCAAGGTCAACTTTGTTTTTTTAAGTACAAACATATATTTTTTACTGTTATTTAATTCCCCTCAAAAAAATAAAAATCTTTTGTTAAAAACTTTTTTTGATCGGACTTTTAGTTGCAGAGGTAACACAGCCACACAAAATTAAAAAAGTTGCATCTCCGACGAACTTGACTAGTCAATCCCTCTGTATTTTGAGGCGCTGAATACGAATCTGAGGTCGGAATTTGAAAGTTAGCTCCCATTTTCAACAGAACCTCAAAAAACATACTTTTCGCAATGATATGATATGTTTCTTGAGGTTATGGTAAAAATGAGAGCTAACTTTTAAATTTCGACCTCAGATTCGGATTCAGCGGCTTAAAATACATAGGAATGGACTAGTCAAGTCCGTCAGAGATGCGACTTTTTTAATTTTGTGTGGCTGTGTTATCTCTGCAACTAAAAGTCCGATCAAAAAATGTTTTTTACAAAAGATTTTTATTTTTTTGAGGGGAATTAAATAACAGTAAAAAAATATGTTTGTACTTAAAAAAACAAAGTTGACCTTGAAATTTCCTTGAAATAAATAAAAATAAAATAAATAGGCCATTTTGTTTCCACCATTAAAATAAACAAATTTTGTCCGACATTTTTTTTTCTAAAATGCATATTATTCGAGATATTTTAAAGTTTCAGGTTAAAAAAAACACCCGGTATATTGAAACAATTGAAGCATGTACATATGTAAAAGGGCAGACTTGCATAAAAATTGAATAATACAAAAAATTGAATAGTTAGGAATACAAGTTCTATCAGTGTATATACTTAATGTTTTTAAAACAATGTTACCCAAGCGAATATGGATCTTTTGAGGTCGACAATAAGGTTATTGGTTTTTCGTTTTATATGCGGAAAAGAATTTTTACAAACCACGAAAACTCTTTGTTTCTAGATAAAGTACACAAGTAGGATTTAGGAAATCATTTTCTTTGTAAATGTGTTTTACAGTAAACTCTGGAATAACATTTTCCTTATTTTCACTTTTGTTTGTTTTAATAAAAAGTCCAAACTCACCACAAATACATGAAGAAAATTTGATCTATTTAAACTAATTTTTAATTGCTTAGTTGATTAAATTAATTTAAACTATAAGTTTATCTATAAAATATTTAGAATCAAAAACTTATTAAAGTTTATTTTTTTAAGGTATAGTTATTTTAAATTTGCCGCTAAATACTCCACAAAGTCCGATTTACACTGAAGCATGTGGCTTTTTTTGAATGTCAACATAACCAAAATTTATAATTTTTGTTTACTTACTTTCTTTTTATGATGTTTTGATGTAAAAAAAGAGAATTGATAAAGCTGTTGCTAAAAACACTTTTGTATTCCTGTAGAAACAAAATTTGCTTATAAAATCGTTTTTATTCCAATAATTTAGAGGAATAAACCATTGTTTTGTTATCGTTAATGGCACGTCAACGTTTTACGGTTGTGTAAATTAGGCCTAGTCATTTCGCTTACGACGCATGCGTATCTTACGTTGCTATGGTAATTTCTAGATTGTTTACAAGCGGGAAGGTTTAAAATAACTATACCTTAAAAAAATAAACTTTAGAAGACGCCAAATGTCAGACCAAAATTCAGGCACCCTATGCATTATAAAAAATAGGTTTTTGATTCAAATTTTTTGACAAAGAATTTACCCTAGTTTCTTGGATGATTAAAATTCTATCCACTACGTTATTATTAAATTTTAGTAGCGCTGTAATGCACGTAGGAAATACATATTGACAAAATACACCTTCATACAAAACGTTTGTGCTGAAAACATTTAACAAATAATCGCATTTATTGTTGGCAACATTAAAAACCTAACCCTTTCATCCCCGGAGACATTTTCGTCACTTTCATTACGAAGGGATCAATCCTGAAAGTTAAAAAAAAATAAGTTTTTTGCTTAACTATGTTTGTCTAGACGTCTGTTATACAGGGTGATCCATAACTGGCATGCCAAAATTTAAGAGGTGATTCTAGATCCAAAAATATAAAAAAAGTTCCTATAAAGGTTGGTCCGGAAATGAGCCCTAAGGGATCTAGGGCCCTTTAAAATTGTAATAAAAATAAGGTTTTTAATTAATAACTCGGGTACCGTTTAAGCTAGAGCGGCGAGCTTTTGCATGTACACTAGTATTAATAAGGGCAATAAGTTTATGTTAATTTATTTTTTTAATTTATCCAGAGGCGTGCCCAGACGGACAAAATATATGAGGCTTAAAACATTTTTGCCCCAAACTTTTCTATGTGTATGTTTTTTGGATTTGTTGTAAAAAATATAGATTTCTAGAGTAAAAATACATATAAAATATCATATAGTGTAACACTGTAGGAGCAACCGTTATCAAAAAAAAATGCAATTAAGAGGAAGTAACATTTTGTGCCACCAAAAACGTTACTTTTTAAAAGGCTATTACTCCTTTAATATTAAATTTAGGTGTTTTGGTGTATAATACTTTTTTGCTCAGTTTTAAATGAAGAATCACCCTGCAGCATTAAAATTTTATTGGTGCTTTTTTTGTTCCCCATTCAATACGTCATCTTCGAAGGGCCGTAGCTCCCTTAGGGCTCATTTCCGGACCAACCTTTATAGAAACTTTTTTTCATATTTTTGGATGTAGAATCACCTCTTAAATTTCGGTACGCGAGTTCTGGAACAGGCTGTATAAGAATATAATTATGCAAAAAACTCATTTTCTAAGGATTATTCTAACAATATAATAAAAATATTAAAATTTAACTTAAAGGTAATTTATAATTTTTTCCTATGCCCTATAAAGGTTTTAGGATGAATATGAGTAAAAATCAAACCATTTTTATTTCTTTGGAAATAATAAGGATAGTTACGTAACATTAAGTAACGCTACATGACTTATCCTTCTACTTGTAACTCATGGTAAAATTAGGCACTACCCCAGGGGGTCCTCCCTCCTAAGTTTGTTACGTATTTTAAGTATTGCCTCCTACACTGTAAAAAATAAATGGAATCATAGGTAATGTGTTGCTATGCAGGTACTAGTAAAATTTACGAGATTTTACAAGTAATTTTCCAATTTTATATTAATATTACATGTAATTTAGATGTAATATTCATATAAAATTGTAAAATTACATATAAAATCTCGTAACTTTTACTTGTCTCTGCATGGCAACATATTACCTATGATTCTGCATGTAAATTTACATATTTATTTTTTACAGTGAACTCTGTAAAATTTACTAGATTTTACCTCTAATGTGCATATAAACTTTTAAAATTACATGTAAAATTGTAAAATTACTTGTAAAATCTAGTAAATTTTACATGTATTTGCACTGAAGCACGTTTACGTGCAGAATGATGTATATTTATATATTTTTTACAATATAAGACTGCGTAATGTAAAATAGTTAAAAATATGCAAATAATAGATAATCACTACTTTTTGTCAGTTCTCTATTTTTTTATTAGTAATGTGAAAGACTTTTGCTGATTCTTATGCTAATAATATATTTTTTTTTTTTTGAAAGTTTAGGTAAGTTACCGGCTTTTTTGCCGGTATTATCAGTTATCAGTCCTAAGTCTGGTTTGAGGCAGTTCTACATCCCACCCTCTTCTATTTAATTATAACAAGTTATATAAACGTGACTTGTTTAAATTTAGAAAAATCGGGTTCGAAAGGGCTTAATATGTTTTTTGAAATATTTGTGAAATATTATTTCATGAATTAGAAAATAGCTTAGAGCCGTAGTAATATTTCAAATTGTGTCAAGTACACTACTGCAAACATCTGCTTTATAAATACAAAAATGAAGTATGTAGCCATAAATTTCTTGACACAAATGTAGAGTAGAAAATTTCTTTATATATTACATTCATCTTCTGGCCATTTGTTTGTTAAATGTCGAGTAATTTGGAATGTTCACAGTATCACATGCTAAAGGGAATAAATTGTTGGCAACAAGAGAGTTTTTAGTCCGGGAGCCCACGCCCAATAGAATTTTTTTTTATTACCTCACCGTTGCACACAGGCGGAATTTTCTAAATTCATGGCCAAAACCCTTAATAAGCTCCAATTTATACCAAAATTTGTATTTAGGGGTTTTTGGGGCTGCTGAATACAAATTTAACATTCAAATTAATTTTTACAAAATGGCGGATCCAATATGGCTGCCGCCTATATCAAAATTGCAGATTTTTTACTAAAAACCATTGTACAGGGGGTTTTGAGGTCGCTGATTACGAATGTAATACTTCTTTTAATTTTTACGAAATGGCTGCCGCCTATATCAAAATTTGCAGATGGTGAATATCGAGGTGGGGTAAGGGGGTAAAATGTGATAAAAATATTTTTTTTAACATTTTTTTTTTATTTTTTCTTTTCTTTAAAAAAAAAGAATTTTTATGAAAAATTTTTGGTTTTTTAATTTTTTTTTATTAGTTTATTAATAAACCGAGACCTACAGGGGAAAGTATTATTTTGTTGGCAGTAGTATTTTTTTACTGAAAAAATACCTAAAACTAAATCTGCCTGTCTTAGACATTTTTTAGGTTTGGGGAGGGAGGGTCGGGGGATATTAGCAGCAAATTCTTGTTTTAATAATTAGCAAACACATTAATCTTCTCAACCAAGTGTAAAAAGTTGCTTAATGCTGATTAATCTGAAACAATATTTGCAAATTGGAAATACAAGTTTTAAAAAAAAAACAACCAAATTTACAGACTAAAACTTATGACTTCCCCTTTTAAACTCAATAATTAAAAAAAATAGTTTTTTGTAAAAAATAAATAGGTACATACCTACGGAATTTAAATCCATTTTAAAAAACTCATGGTAAAATTAGGCACTACCCCAGGGGGTCCTCCCTCCTAAGTTTGTTACGTATTTTAAGTATTGCCTCCTACACTGTAAAAAATAAATGGAATCATAGGTAATGTGTTGCTATGCAGGTACTAGTAAAATTTACGAGATTTTACAAGTAATTTTCCAATTTTATATTAATATTACATGTAATTTAGATGTAATATTCATATAAAATTGTAAAATTACATATAAAATCTCGTAACTTTTACTTGTCTCTGCATGGCAACATATTACCTATGATTCTGCATGTAAATTTACATATTTATTTTTTACAGTGAACTCTGTAAAATTTACTAGATTTTACCTCTAATGTGCATATAAACTTTTAAAATTACATGTAAAATTGTAAAATTACTTGTAAAATCTAGTAAATTTTACATGTATTTGCACTGAAGCACGTTTACGTGCAGAATGATGTATATTTATATATTTTTTACAATATAAGACTGCGTAATGTAAAATAGTTAAAAATATGCAAATAATAGATAATCACTACTTTTTGTCAGTTCTCTATTTTTTTATTAGTAATGTGAAAGACTTTTGCTGATTCTTATGCTAATAATATATTTTTTTTTTTTTGAAAGTTTAGGTAAGTTACCGGCTTTTTTGCCGGTATTATCAGTTATCAGTCCTAAGTCTGGTTTGAGGCAGTTCTACATCCCACCCTCTTCTATTTAATTATAACAAGTTATATAAACGTGACTTGTTTAAATTTAGAAAAATCGGGTTCGAAAGGGCTTAATATGTTTTTTGAAATATTTGTGAAATATTATTTCATGAATTAGAAAATAGCTTAGAGCCGTAGTAATATTTCAAATTGTGTCAAGTACACTACTGCAAACATCTGCTTTATAAATACAAAAATGAAGTATGTAGCCATAAATTTCTTGATACAAATGTAGAGTAGAAAATTTCTTTATATATTACATTCATCTTTTGGCCATTTGTTTGTTAAATGTCGAGTAATTTGGAATGTTCACAGTATCACATTCTAAAGGGAATAAATTGTTGGCAACAAGACAGTTTTTAGTCCGGGAGCCCACGCCCAATAGAATTTTTTTTTATTACCTCACCGTTGCACACAGGCGGAATTTTCTAAATTCATGGCCAAAACCCTTAATAAGCTCCAATTTATACCAAAATTTGTATTTAGGGGTTTTTGGGGCTGATGAATACAAATTTAACATTCAAATTAATTTTTACAAAATGGCGGATCCAATATGGCTGCCGCCTATATCAAAATTGCAGATTTTTTACTAAAAACCATTGTACAGGGGTTTTTGAGGTCGCTGATTACGAATGTAATACTTCTTTTAATTTTTACGAAATGGCTGCCGCCTATATCAAAATTTGCAGATGGTGAATATCGAGGTGGGGTAAGGGAGTAAAATGTGATAAAAATATTTTTTTTAACATTTTTTTTTATTTTTTCTTTTCTTTAAAAAAAGAATTTTTTTTCGAAAAAAAAAATTGAAATATTTTTTGAAAAATTTTTGGTTTTTTAATTTTTTTTATTAGTTTATTAATAAACTGAGACCTACAGGGGAAAGTATTATTTTGTTGGCAGTAGTATTTTTTTACTGCAAAAATACCTAAAACTAAATCTGCCTGTCTTAGACATTTTTTAGGTTTGGGGAGGGAGGGGCGGGGGATATTAGCAGCAAATTCTTGTTTTAATAATTAGCAAACACATTAATCTTCTCAACCAAGTGTAAAAAGTTGCTTAATGCTGATTAATCTGAAACAATATTTGCAAATTGGAAATACAAGTTTTAAAAAAAAACAACCAAATTTACAGACTAAAACTTATGACTTCCCCTTTTAAACTCAATAATTAAAAAAAATAGTTTTTTGTAAAAAATAAATAGGTACATACCTACGGAATTTAAATCCATTTTAAAAAACTGCTTAAAAAAAGCAACAACTATTTATATTAAAAAACCTTGATTTTTCGGGAAAAATAACGTTTCAAAATTAGTTTCTTGAAACCTGATTTTTGAACTGACATTTTCGGTTTATTTGTTTTGATAGAAAAACGACTTTGGCACCATCTATTGGTACAGTTCCTAGAGAAGATAAAAAACAATAGAGGCAACTATTTGAAGCAATTTCGAGGGTTTTGGCCATGAATTTAGAAAATTCCGCCTGTGTGCGTTGAGACTTTGTATATGTGTACTTTATGTCCAGTCATTAATAAAAGTTTTGATATAGTTCAAAAATTATAAAAAATATTTTCTAAAAAAAATACCATATAGCACCCTTTTCTGGACATGCTTGTCGTGAACCTGAAAAGACGTATTCTTGTGCCCAACTATTTTTTTTTTATCAAATGAAAAAGTCAAAGATAAAATCTGGAATTTAGAGCCTGAATAAATTTAAGCAAGAATAAAAAATTCCATTTTGCCTTCCAATCGTGTTTTGAAAATTTATTGGCAACTTACTAGTTACTTTTCCTCTTTGTCTTTCCTTCCGAATGAGAAACAATTTTTTAAGCTGAAAAGGAAACTAGCTTACGTGTGTCTGAATTAAACAAGCCGTGAAGTTATATTTTCCTAATGCTTTACTTTTTACAGTATACTCTTTTTCTACTTAAAAAAAAAACAGTTACTTAAACAGTTAAATGATCTCCCTCTTACTCTCTCGATCTGAAAGAGTATAATAATTATACGATGGTTTTCAAAATTCCCAAACTTACCCTTGTTTAATTTTTTTATAGAAATGTTTTTACCGAATTTTGAACAACTTTAAATTTTGTCCATCTACCGTCTGTTCGTCAAAGTTTTTGTGAACACGATAAGCCGGTCGTCAAAGTTTTTGTGAACACGATAAGCCGGTCCCACACCACCCGCCAAGTTTGTTTGTTTAATCTCGTACTATTGTGCTTATTTATTATTTATTTATTTATTTATTTATTAGTTACTTATAAAACTGATTCATGGAGAGCCCCAAATAAGCTTTAAGCTTGTGCTAGGAGCTCTCCATTAATTTTAAATACAAATATTTAAAAAATCTAAAAGTCTTCCATATCCATTGCAGCATCCCCACTGTTATATCCATTCCCGTGCATTTTCTTCAATGTATACCATATACTATTCATTCGTTAACAATTTTATACATTTTTCTCATGGTATGGAATTTTGTACCTAAATATTACTATTTGTAAATTGTACAAAAATTTTTAGATTGACATGACATGACATATTTTGACATAATAATAAAATAATAATTAAGCATCCCCTAAGTCCAGGACTTGTGTGGGCTAGTAGTAGAGGGAACCACTGGCTTTAACTGTCTTTCGAACCAGTTTATAGGGATGTCCGATCGAAATGAAATTTTCAGGAAAAATTAAATTCTGCGAGAGAAAGGACCCCATTGTTTTTGATTTAAAAATAAAAAAGTTATAGGAGTCGCAACTTCTCAGAAAATTATAAAAAATTGGGAAATTTCGATTATAAAAAAGTTCAACATTGACGTTTGTGGAATTTTCACTTTGTCCGTGCACAATTTTCTTTCGTAATTATTTAGGAACGCAAAAATTCCTTATTTATTTTTTTTAGGCATAATATAATTTTACTCCTGAACACTCATCATCATCATTCATCATCATTTTAGCCACTCATCCATCGTCGGATGTAGGCCTGTAATATATTTTCCATTCTTCTCTTGTGTGTCTTGTGCCTTTCTTATCCAGTCTGTTTCAATTAAGTGTTTTATGTCGTCCATCCATCGAGTTTGGGGGCGCATAACTGTTCTTCTTTGTTGCCGCTGTCTCCACTCTATGACGTGTTTAGGTTAACGGTTATTTGACATACGGGCAACGTGCACAGAAAAAATGGTTATCTTGGCGGAAGATAATAAATTATCTTGGATTTATATTATCTTAAATCGAGGTAATAATCTTCTTTTAAGATCATGTATCCTCGGTTTAAGATTATCTGTGACTTTGGTTTTCTTTAATTATTCTCTTGGTAGAAAAATCCTTGTGTCAAGGATTTTTTCCTTAAATGCATGACTTTTAAAATAGTAAAAGAGAATCAAGAGTTATTATCTTGACTCAATGCCCCTGTTGTCTTACGATAAAGAGTTTGCCGGCTGGCTGGCAGACAATTTGCGGAGTAGTTCAAGATATGCGCGGGAGAGAAGTTAGGTTTGTTCTTTTTTTGCAGTCAGTTGTCTTTAAAGGTGTGTCATTATTTTCATGTGCTTTAAAATAGACGAATTTGTATCTGTTACCCTCAAACGATGGGGATTTTCAAATTTACTTAAAAAATTCACGGGTAAGTAGCATTAAATAATTTATACCTATAAGCGCCATTTTGCATTGGCGTTGCAACAATGTTTTCTTCAAAAACAGGTTGCTTTTTCCTACGACCACCTATGAAACCAAATTTTACACGATTAACAGAGTAAGAAAGTATCATATTTCATAGGCGTGCGAAATAATATTATACATGTGTGGGAAATTTTTTCAAAATATTTACCATTCTATTAACCGTGTAACCTGACTGTGGGGCCAAAATGATCTTGAATCAAGAGAATCATAATCTTAAATCAAGATTATAATTCTCTTCATTCAAGATTATATTATCTTGAACCAAGACTTGGTGCAAGATAATATGATCTTGGATAAAGATAATATGATCTTAAATCAAGATAATTACATACTTGGTTTAAAATAATATGATCTTAAATAAATGTTTAAGTGGATTTGATTTAAGGAAATGTCCTTAAATCTAGGACCTCAAATGCCAAGATCACGGCGGACTTTATCCAAGACAGTCATGGCGTTGAAAATATCAAAAGCCATGGCGGCCTTGGTTCAAGATCGTTTTGCTTTGATTCAAGATATCCTTTTTTCTGTGTTTCCTTTCCTGGACAGGAATACTCAAAAGTACGGTAAAGAAAATTTCTTATGTGCTTACTAGTAAATAAAACCGTTAAGCAAAATTTTTACGTTTTGAATTCTTGTTTACGTGCTATAACCTGTGTTTTTGTGCTACGTGGTCGTTATAATATATTTTCGCAATCTCTGATGATTTTGTAAATTTGTTGTTGCCGTACTCGCTTCGCTCCGCATACACGTAAATCCAATAAATTCGACAAGGAAAATAGTATATTGTTTTACTAAGAGGAAAAGTGAAGCTTTTTTTTACTAGTCTGTAGAATTTACGCGAAGCGGAGTCCGGGAACTACAGACGAGTAAAAAAAAGCATTTTTCCTCTAAGTGAAACATACTATTTTTTCTTCAAGCATCCTATATATATTTTTTTAAATATTAATTTTTGAATTTAATTTATTCAGTAATAAAGTATGTTTTTTTTATTAAAATAGGCCAATAAAACCCTTTCGAAATAAACTTAAACCTTCCTTAGCTCATTTAAAATTTTTTTCGTAGGCTAAATCGTACACTTTTCGCGATTTCGATGGTAACTTGTCTAATGTAATTTCAGAGAGATTTGTAGGTGTATAAACCATATATTCTTCTTCAATCATTTTTAATCAATTTCACACAGAATCTCGAGTCAACCACCTGTTTACATAATAAACAAACAAGTTTGAAGTATGGCTGTCATCAAAGTCAAAGAGTGCTGCCGCCAGTGGTGGTTTTGATAACTAACTTTTTTTCACGGCGTACAACAATGAACTCATTTTTTTACTGTAAAACAATAGATCACTTCTAACTAGTGTGTTCAGTTATAAAATATGAACATTTTAGTACGCTCGAAGAAAAATTTAATTTTTCCTTCTACTATTAAATATTCTTCTACCATAGACCCCGAGAAGTACA
Source organism: Brachypterus glaber (assembly GCA_958510825.1). Taxonomy (NCBI): domain Eukaryota; kingdom Metazoa; phylum Arthropoda; class Insecta; order Coleoptera; family Kateretidae; genus Brachypterus; species Brachypterus glaber. The sequence goes on from OY294045.1 coordinate 10,327,954, forward strand.
ATAACGGTGTATCCTCCTCCTGCATAATACCGAGTGTCGTGGCGGAGACAGTTGTTTATTGGTACATAATTTGATACGCTTGCCAGGTGGTGTTAGTGTTCTTTACTTTTGCTGCTGTTCCTTTTTATAATAAATGGGAAGATCCTGTTGCAAAGCTTACAAAAAAAGGCGAATTACATATTTATAAATATAGGTTGTTTATCACTTATTTATTTATTTATTTATTTTATTTTATTTATTATATTATTCACAGCGCCTGCGCTAAAGTAATATTATACGACAGTTTCGAATTTTCAAAAATTTTCAAAAATCGTCCTAGACAAAAAATGCTTGGATGTCACGATTTTTGGTAACACGATAACTCAAGAACAAATAATCCGATTGATTTGAAATTTTTCAGGAAAAATCAAGTTCTATGAGGGGAAGATTCATATTACTATTGTTTTTAAAAGTAGTCCCCCCAAAAACAAAAAGTTGTGGAGGGTTAAACTTTAAAAAAAAATCGAAAAAATCTGAAAGAAAATTCCGATTAACGTAACTTTTTTAGAAAAAATTACTTTTATTATAAAGATTAATTCTACCAATTTTGAAAGTAATCCCCCCAATAACAAAAAAGTTATGTGGTTAAACGTTTTTTAAACAATCCTTTCCGAAATTTGGAAAATTTTCAAAATGGGAAAGCAAAATAAAAAAAACTATCATTTAAAGAAAAAATTTCATTTTTTTTTTTCGTTTTTTTTTTGCAAAAAGAAAATAAAGAAAAAAAATCAAATTTTTTCTCAAGTTTTTCTTTTAATTCTTTTTTTAATTTTTTTTTATTTTTTTTTGTTTTTCAAAAAAAGATCTTATTTAAAAAAAAATTGTTAAAACTTTTATTTTATTTATCTTTTTTTTTATATTTTAATATTTTAATTTTTTTTTTGCAAAAAGGAAATAAAAAAAAAATAAAAAAGTTTTGTTTATTTTTTTTTTTTTGAAAAAAAATGTTTTTCATGTATTTAATTTAAGAAAATGCAATATACCATTTACTCTGAATGTAGTTTATAATATTCACTGTATATAATGAAATGCGTAGCATTACATATCTTCGCGGCTTGTTTATTATTAATATATTACCATTAATCTGAATAAACTCAGTTATGGCTCATCAACGTTGACAATAAACACAGAAACATAGGCTTACGGAATAATTTTTCCGAATTATGAGGGAAGTTTTTATAAAGGTCACTAAATCGAAACATTTGACGACTAATTTGTTACACACAACAATATTGACTATACATATTAACTATAAATATGTATATATATATTAATAATAATAATAATAACTCTTTATTCCAGCATAAAATACACCATATTAACAAAATAGAAACAAAAATATATATACAAAATACAACACTATAGTAGAAAAAAGAAGGAAGACTAATGCGGTACACGAAGCAAATCTGACCAAGCCTTTCTTAGATTAGAACGCCATTTCAAGTCTGAGGAAAGAATAGATACAGTAAAGGCATTTAAACTTTTGTCTAGTCTTTGTCGGAAGCCGATATATATATATATATATATATATATATATATATATATATATATATATATATTTTTTTTTTTTTTTTTTTTTTTTCGAAGAAAAAACCGATATTCAATTTTTATCTTTTAAGAATACGAAAGTTTTTAATTTTTATTTATCGATAACTTTTTTTCCCAAATCATTAAAAAAAATCAAGATAAAAAGAAATAAAAATGTAAATATTTAAAACCTCGCGTCAACGCTAGAATCGACGCGGCGCCTATGCGAGCACTGGAAATTCGCCGATGACTTTCTATTTAAAAACGAACGTATGAATCCATAGTGGGTTATATTATAATAGTAACAAACAAAAAATAAGGTCCTTTACCCCATATATTTATTAAAAAACTCCGACCGGTTTCGAGCTCTTATTAAACTGAGCCCATCTTCAAGGTAGTAACTACAAGAAAAAACACAATCATAAGTACACCAAAATTACACACTAAGTAAAATACAAAACATAAAACGTATATATTTTTTTTTGTTTATTTTTAACCTCGTACTATTCTACTTAATTAAGCATCCCCTAAGTCCAGGACTTGTGTGGGCTAGTAGTAGAGGGAACCACCTGCTTTAATTGACTTTCGAACCAATATATTTAGGGAGTACGCCTTCGCCAAATTTCAATTATTAATTAACTGAAAAAGGCAATCGGCGCCAGTGAGGTTTGAACTCACGATCATTAGGTCAGTGTCAATGCCATATCGATGCCTTAGACCGCTGAGCTAATCTCCCACTATATACTTTTCTATTTGTTAATTTAGCTGTACCAAGGTTGGTTCACTCCATCTAACGACCTGTCCGGGAACCAAGGACAGCCGCTGGAGAAAGTGGCCCTACCCTAACTTTAACTTTCTTACTAACTCTCCAACAAGACATAAAACATTCAAAAGGGGCATTTACTCTTTCAGAAGTTATCTACCTAAAAATCTTTCGAAGACTTTATCTTTCTATATATCAATAAATGCTATTAAAATTTGTGACACTTTATACTAAAGTTATATAACTGGATTTATAATTTATTATTTAATTTTATATTTGAAACTTACTCAAATAAGTTTTAAACATGCCGTGAAGATATGTTTTGCTACGCATTCCATCATATATTATTCACAGTAAATGGTATAGTGCATTTCACCAAATACTTAAAAAAAAATACATTAAAAAAATACATTCAAAAAAATACATTAAAAAAAAACTTTTAAAAATTTTTCAACATTTTTGTTAAAATTATCTTTTTGCAAAAAACGAAAAAAAAAAATTCAAAAAACAAAACAAAAAAATATTTCTAAATTTTTAAATTTTTTTTTGTTTTATTTTTGCGAAAAACAAAAAAAATTAAAATTATTTATAAAAAAGTTTAACCCCCCATAACTGTTTTGGTTTTGGGGGGATTACTTTCAAAGTTGGTAAAATTGATCCTTATAAAATAAAAGTATTTTTTCCTAAAAAAGTTACGTTAATCGGAAATTTCTTTCAGTTTTTTTCGATTTTTTAAAAAATTTAACTCCCATAACTTTTTTGTTTTTGGGGGGGATTGCTTTCAAAACCAACAGGTATCTTCCCCCAGTAGAAACTGATTTTTCCTAAAAATTTCAAGTCGATCGGATTATTCGTTCTTGAGTTATCGTGTCCACAAAAAACGTGGCACCAGACGGATAGACGGACAGACGGACGGACATTACAAAAAAAAAGTTGCTTATTTTTTCATGAAACTAATTTATATCCAAGAATTTTTTGTCTAGGACGATTTTTGAGAATTCCAAACTACCGTATAATATTATTCTAGCGCAGGCGCTGTGAATAATATAATAATAAAAAAGTTAAAAGGGATTTATATTTAAAGCAACTATATGTTATAAAATATTTATCATTAAATTAAAAAAAGTAATTAGCTTTTCCTGGACTAGCCCCAACTGGATTATAATTTCTCGTAAATAAAAACAAGAGTTGAACTTTAATCCTGAAGTTTAACGTAGTTTACGTTTATAAATGTGCCTCTCCATCAGAAAAGGGTTTCATTTACAGTTAAGAATTAGTATATTCTATAACTAGTATGGAATAGACAATATTCCGCGCGAGCGGAAAGTTTGTCATACGAGCCGGCAGACGAGTATGACGGTCCCGCGTGCGCGAAATGACTATTCCATACGCGTTGTAGACTATACTTTTTCTTCGACTGCAAATATGAAACACTGTATGACTTTAAACTGCGGACAAGGTTAAAAACAATTTTTTTGTGGCTCCACATTGTAAATGCAACAAACACATATTTTTAAGTAAAGCAATTAATGTTATTTAATAATTTTATCAAATCAGTACTTAAAAAAAAAATTTAATTAAATTTAGCACATATTTACAAATTATAATGCAAAAATTGAAGGTTATGTCAGATTGTTGTGACAGATATCAGGTTTAAATATTTAACAATAGATGGAGCAGTTTTAATTTTTTGAATTAAATTGATAAAAAACTGGTCAAATATTAAGAAAAACTAATAAACTTCATGTAATTTTAACGCAAAACTTTAAATTGCATTAAATTATTCAATATTTCATGGTAATATATATATATATATATATATATATATATATATATATATATATATATATATATATTTTCTAATTTTCTTTACTTTTATAAACAAGAGATGGCACTACATGTGCTCATTTTAACACTTGATACGGAATATTCATACCGTATCTAGAGCTAGAATGGATTCATTCTGTGTTTGAAAAGTGTGTGGATTTGCTTACATTCTAAAGCAGTAGTAGAAAAAATATATTCAAATACCTATGATTGCTTGCCGTAACGACACAGAAAAATGCGTCGCTCTAAAAACTGTCACTCTCAAGCACAGTAGAATTTGTCATACTGAATGAGTATTGTTTGGAGTATTGTTATATTTTTCAGTAGTGGAGCTTTTTCTGAAGGGGTTGTTTTCAAGCCGTGGGGATTGGAGCAAGGTGTATGACTTGGGAAATTTTCATTGTGTTATTTTTTTGGTAGTTATGTATATTTTTCTTTTAACTTAAGGCTGTATTTTGTTTTTTATATTATTTTTTTTTTTGAGGGGTTCAGATGGCAGTAAATATCGTAAAAATATGGATTGGGTAGGCTGTTGCTCATCTCAAATTATTTTTGGCATGTCTAGAAAATATGTCCAATTGAAAATCATTAAAAATCACGAGTTAAAATTAAAAACAGCATTGTGAATGTACATTTTAAAGAAGATGAGCAATAAATAAAAAAACGAATATATTGAAATTAAAAAAATTGTAGATATAAAAGAAATAAGTGCAGTTTTGGTCAAAACGAGAAAAAATACTTGCTTTGGAAATGTTAACTTAAGGCAGTTAAACCACAATAGTTATTTATAGTACTAGTGGGTAAAGTAAGATATTGCCCATGAGGTTAATTTTCGAGAGGGCAATATCGGTTTACCCATGAGTGCCATACAAGGTTTTATCCAATAAATAGCTTAGGAATTCAAATTTTTATTAAAAATTTTAATGACATTTACAAGAAAATAATTTGACAAGTGACAGTTGAGTGGGTAAAATAAATAATTATCCACTCAATAAAGTAAAAGCCACGCGGGGGTTATTATTGAGTTTCACTATTTAAAATAAAGCTGGTAATTGTCTTATTATCTGTATGTATTGTATAAAACATTTTACTTAAATCACAAATAAAAAAGTTATAAGGCAGAGTAAAAAAGATCAGTGTGTAAATCTCTATACTAACATAAACGCCTTTTTTGAGGTAATTCCACAAATACCGAAATTCCCGAAATGACTTTAATGAACTTTGTAAGTTCGTTTTTTACTTTTTGAATTGGATTAACATTTTAAAAGTTTTTTACTGTATCGCATGCGGATTTAACAGTTACTTTGTAATAAATAAACGAAATAAATAAAGTTTAAATGTAAAAAATCACTTAAATTGTTAGTTACAAAGTCAGTTACAGTAAAAATTTATTTTACTGTGATCGTGTTGATAAAAATTACATTACAAAAATTAGAAACTACATTTTCACTTCGTACTTTTTAACTGACACGGAGACACTCTGAGCAAAACTGAATAATATCCGAATTTTTGCATCTCTTTTATAGGATTTTTAAAACAATAAATTAGAATAGAATAGAATAGAATAGGTTTATTTGGTGCTGATGTACATATAATACTTACACAAGTCAATAAAATTTTAGGTCAATATTAAAATTTGACAATGCTTTTATCGCGGTATTTTTCTAAAGAAATCAACTGTATTCAATTAGTCCGACAAAGATTGAAAAACTAATACATTCAGAAGATAATAACTATTCATGACATCTGTAACGATCATTTTAACAATAAATAATATTTGTTTATGCAGTTAAATCTATTTTCCGAAGTAATGAAACCAGAGTATATTAACACTCTGATTGAAGCAATATTATTTAAAAAAAAATTACCACATTATGAAATATACGCATCATAACACCTGAAATGGAAAACCATCTGGAATACAGGGGGTCCGAAGTACTGTAGTTGCAACCTAAACAACAAAGGACAGGAATTTTTTAAAATTTTAATTAAAACTATGAAAATATTTATCAAAATTACTTAAAACACAATTTTTATTTTAGAAATTGAATTGAATTGAATTAAACATTGTTTTTTCAATAAATTGAACTTTGTTTAATGAACAAAACTATTTAATATCATATCACGTTCAGATATGCTTTAAAATTATATGTATATTTCATGTAGGATATTTGTATCGCTCTAGAATAGTGTGAACGATGGTTAAATAATTCAAAAGTATTTCTTTCTCGAGCGATACAATCCAGATATTTCTGATCGCGATAAATTTTACATTCAAATAGTATTTTTATCGAATTTTCACATTTTATCAGATTCTATATCTATTTTGATTTTGAATAGCTATGTTTTATTAAATCTCGACTTAAAATATACATAATTTGGATATACCGGGTGTTTTTTTTAACCTGAAACTTTCAAATATCTCGAATACTATGCATTTTAGAATAAAAAATGTCGGACAAAATTTGTTTATTTTAATGGTGGAAACAAAATGGCGTATTTATTTTTTACGGTTATTTAAGTTTTCACTTCAAGGTCAACTTTGTTTTTTTTAAGTACAAACATATATTTTTTTGAAGATAAATTTAATGAGGCAGTACAAATAGTTAATAATAGGTTACCGACAGAAATATGTAGTAAAATTGAACAAGATTGTAATAAAAAATATACGGAATACTTTATAAGAATAAAACGGACAAATATATTAAAAATTGACAAATTGATGGACAGACAGACGAAATATAGTAGCAGCACCAATGAGAATTTTTTAGTCAATTACACTAATGTTGATATTCCCCCAGAAGTAAAGGACATTTTGTTATTGGGTCCAAAATATGGCATACCAGTTACTTCAAAAACAAAGTTCCCTATCCCGACAATAATTAAGGATGTAGAAGGATGTATTCAGGCAATTGCAGAAGGTGAAAATATGAAGAATGGCATAAGATCGGTAACAATTAATAGAATAACTAATTATTATAACAAATTAAAAAATCAAAGAGACGCAAATGTGGATTACGCCCTAATTAAAAAAATAAAAATTACGAAGGAGTTTTTTAAGAAGTACCCGCAGATTTTAGTGATGAGAGCTGATAAAGGAGGAAGCACAGTACTAATGTCCAAACAGGAATATGAAGCAAGTTTATATGAAATGGTGAATGATAATAATATTTATAAGAAAGTAGGCAGAAATCCCACAACAGGTATTCAGGAAGAAGCTAATGACATAATTAAAAAAACTTTAGAAAATAAGTTAATTATAGATAAATATGCTTTAAAAATGATAACAAAAAAAAATTCTACTGCGCCCCGAATTTATGGTTTGAGGAAAACACACAAAAATACCGTAAGCTTAAGACCGGTAGTTAGTTGTATAAATTCAGCAACTTACAATTTATCAACTTTTATCCATAATACCTTATCCCCGATTACGACTACTTTTTTATATAATATAAAAAATTCGTTTGAGTTTGTTGAATTTGCCAAAACTGTAACTGTTCCAGAAGGGTACGTACTAATTTCTTTAGATGTGGTTAGCTTATTTACAAATATACCAAATGAGTTAGCAATTGAAATTATAAAAAGTAACTGGGAATTTATTGCTGCTTATACTGAACTATCAAGGGATGAGTTTATTAAAATATTGCGGTTCACACTTAAATCCAGTTATTTCTCATTTAAGGGAAACTATTATTTTCAACTGGATGGGGGGGCTATGGGAAATCCGGCATCACCTGTAATAGCTAATTTTGTTTTAAATCACTTGTTAGAACATGTTCTCAAAACAGTTAAATCAAGTATAGAATTTATTAGAATATATGTAGATGACTCAATTGCGTTGGTAAGGGAGGGTGACATTGACTTTATTTTACGGGAATTTAACCAATTTAACAATAAGTTACAATTTACTATTGAACGGGAAAAGAATGGGTCTATACCGTTCTTAGACACTACTGTTCATAGAAAAGGTAATAAAATCGTTACAAATTGGTATACTAAACCTACTAGTTGTGGGAGATTATTAAATTACAACTCCAATAATCCAGTATCTCAGAAGGTAGCGGTTATAAAAAATCTATTACATCGGAATAAAAATCTGAGTAATACTGTATTTTATAAAGATAACCTTGTCAAAATCAAAGCCATGCTAAAACGAAATAACTATCCGACTAAATTTGTAAACAGAGTTGTAAACAGTCTTAACAACGTTAGGAAAAAAAATAAGGAGGAAAAAACTATATATCGTAAATTTCCATATATTAAGGGTTTGTCGGAAAATTTAAAAAAATATTTTAAAACTTTTAATATTGAACTGGCATTTTATAATATAAGAACAACAAGTGAGTTATATAGTAGTCTTAAAGACCCGATTATTATAGACAATCAGTCCAACTTAGTGTATGCTATTCCCTGTAAAAATTGTAACGATACCTATTATATTGGGCAAACATGTCAATTTTTCAAAAAGAGAAGGGCGCAGCATAAATATGATTGCTATGAAAGTAATAAAAACAAACAAGAAAAAACCGCGTTAGCAATGCATCACTTTGATAAAAAACATGACTTTGATTTTGACAAAATGGTTATTGTGGACAAAGAAAACCATACATCGAGACGTAAGATTGCAGAAATGATTTTTATAAAACTGACTAAAAACATTAATTTAAGGACTGACGTAGACAGACTTAGTACGGTGTATTCAGGATTATTGGAGGAGTATAAGAAATCTTATAAAATACCAAAAAGTAGATGTTAATTGACATGCTATTCATTAAGGGGTACGTGTAGGAGGGGAGGGGGGTAGTAAACAAAAAAGAATAAAAAGGGAACAATTGAAGGGGTTAAAGAGGGGGAGAAAAAGACAAAAAAAATCATGTAACCTAGCCTTTTGATGGGTAGTTATTTTTTTTTTTCTCTTCTTTTTTTTTTTTTTTCTCTTTTTGTTTTCTTTTTTAGTTTTTTTTTTAGTTGATAGTTTGCGATGTGTTATATGCATTCATTTGTTATATGATAAGTTGGTATTTAGCTTTTGCTATTATATTTTATATAAAGGCGCCTTCAGCATTTGTCTTTGATATAAATATAGTTCACTATAGTCTACCAAGAATACATATAGGTGTTCTTGTGATAAGAAAGAGGAAGAAAAAACATATACAGTTAATTTGAAATATGTCTACGTGTACGGTTCTATAGTTTTGTTTATTGTTCGTAATTGTTTATTTAAATAATATTTATGTTAAATGTAGTGTTTTAAGTATGCTAAGGTAAATGTTTTTCGTATTATCTAGGCATAAGATTAAAAAGTAGACGTTTTTAATTTTTTTAATATTTTTTTTTTAAGTTATATATTTTTTTATGTTATTATTACATAAGGTCTTTTTCTCTCTTTTAGCTTGATAAAGTCTTGATTAAAGACGAAACGTCGCTAGTGCATAAAAGTTAGTGTTTTTATTTAAAGTCCTAGTCCCGATATTTGTTTATTAATTGTATAATCAAAGGACACTAATATAATTTGATAGTATTTTTTTTACTGTTATTTAATTCCCCTCAAAAAAATAAAAATCTTTTGTAAAAAACTTTTTTTGATCGGACTTTTAGTTGCAGAGATAACACAGCCACACAAAATTAAAAAAGTTGCATCTCCGACGGACTTGACTAGTCAGTTCCTATGTATTTTGAGCCGCTGAATCCGAATCCTCAAAAACATACTTTTCGCAATGATATGATATGTTATGGTAAAAATAAGAGCTAACTTTTTGGTTTGGACTTTTTCGACCTCAGATTCGGATTCAGCGGCTCAAAATACATAGGAATTGACTAGTCCAGTCCGTCGGAGATGCAACTTTTTTAATTTTGTGTGGCTGTGTTATCTCTGCAACTAAAAGTCCGATCAAAAAAAATTTTTAACAAAAGATTTTTATTTTTTTGAGGGGAATTAAATAACAGTAAAAAATATATGTTTGTACTTAAAAAAAAAAGTTGACCTTGAAATAACCTTGAAAACGTAAATATCCGTAAAAAATAAATACGCCATTTTGTTTCCACCATTAAAATAAACAAATTTTGTTCGACATTTTTTTCTAAAATGCATAGTATTCGAGATATTTGAAAGTTTCAGATTAAAAAAAAACACCCGGTATAGTTTAATATTTTTTATATATAAAATATTACATTTAAATGTAAAATAAAGCTTAGATAAAAGTGGTGTGAATTTATGTTTCCCTTTTATACATGTATATATTTGCATAATTATAATTCATATTAGGTATGCCTAAATAAATGTTACACGCGTATTTTGTAATTGACTAATGGACTACAATTAAATTATATTAAAATTTAATATCACTTAGCAGTTGGAATATTTTATATTTTATTTTGTCCAACTACTGATAAAAAGGATATATTTGGATATGGCCAATTAAATTATTTGGTTGTAACAAATTTTATTTGAGTCAAATAAATATTTAGTTCATGTAAACAAATAGTTTAATAAACTAAATTAAATTGTTTGATATTTACAAATTTAAAAGATCTATATAAAACATTTTACTATTCCTTAAAACGACTTTTGTTTGATTAACGCAGTCGTCCCTCCGAAGTGACTGATCGATTTCGTGCTTTTTAGCACTCTTCAGAGCCACATATCGGTAGTAGGGACAACTACGAAAATCAAATCCTTTCCATATATCTATATATAGAGTTTAAAAATCGTTATAAGGTAAAGCAAAAACAGCTAGCGACATCTACTGCTAAAAGCAGTATAGATCTTTTAAATTTGTAAATATCAAACAATTTAATTTAGTTTATTAATTCAGATACCACTGTAAATGGTGACCTCCTAGCGTTTAGGATTCAATTGGCGGCAATGTCCACCGTGGCATTGATTAATCTGCCCCCTATCGACAGCGTGCAATAGGTTCTTGAAACCAATAACTGCTTCCTTTTTTGGACTGTCGATAGGTTTATCCAGTCTCTGCTTTTAGCAGTAGATGTCGCTAGCTGTTTTGCTTTTCCTTATAACGATTTTTAAACTCTATATAGAGATATATGGAAAGGATTTGATTTTCGTAGTTGTCCCTACTACCGATATGTGGCTCTGAAGAGTGCTAAAAAGCACGAAATCGATCAGTCACTTCGGAGGGACGACTGCGTTAATCAAACAAAAGTCGTTTTAAGGAATAGTAAAATGTTTTATACAAATAGTTTAATTTCAAAATGATTTATTAATGCGAACAAAATAGTTTATTTGACAGAAATGAAATTTAAATTTGTCACAACCAAATAATTTAATTGGCCATATCCAACCAAATATTTAGTTGACACAGTTATCAGTGCGGGTGGAAACACCCATTAGGGAACGTTCAAGTATTACGTAACGCAAATTTTGATCATTTTGGACCCCCACCCCCCCTCTCCTGTAATGCTTTTTTCCTATCCATTAACATGGGCGTAACACTCCAAAATGACCCCCACCCCTCCCTAGGAGCGTTACGTAATACTTGAACGTTCCTTTATTAAAATCGACCGAAAAATCAATTATGACGAAGTATCTGTAGCAATTCTTTGACAATTCTTAAGCAAGAATCTGTCGACAGTATCTTGAGCCAGAATTGTCAAAATCTGGATGCATTTACTTGATCAAGAATATTGAACCAGACTTGCTCAAGAGTTGACAAAAATTTCTGATAATGGTGCGGCCAGAAAAACAATCCGATAAAGCTCCAAAGAAAAAACAAAATAAAATGGTCCAAAGATACAGGAAAAGTGAAGTCCATTTTATATCTTATTTTATAAACTTCCTCATTTTTCCACCCGTCTAGAAAAGGTGCCCGTTTTTTTTTTATAGTTGGTATACATATATGATTGACTCTTTTTATGAATGTATTTTTTTTTTCTGAAAATTTTTAGTTGATATCCCTTTTTTTTTTCGATTTTTTAAAAGTTTAGCCCCCTTTAACTTTTTAGTTTTTCGTTTGGACTTTTTTCAAACAAACTGACATACGGCCGGACTTTTTTTAAATTAATTTAAAATTTGTGCAATTTGGCTGGATTTAAATTCTCTCATCAAAATGTATATAGAATAAACTAAAACTTTAAATAAACTTTTTAGTCGACTATTTTTGAGAAATAATGCACCTCTGATTTTACTGGTGATTGTTTTATAATGTGTAGACCTCATACTAACAGGATTAACTCCTAGTTTGCGCTGGAAAGCCACTAAAACCTAATGTCTGTTCAGGATTAGCGTGCATGCATGCGCCTTTGCCAAATCAAATAAATAAAAAAATTATACAAGGTGTTTGCAGTCTTATGGCATATATTAAAGGGGATGATTCTACATCACAAAACATGAAAAACTAACAAAGTAACATATGTCCTAAGCCCTAAGGGAGCTACAACCTTTTGAAGATGGACATGTTGAATGGGGAACAAAAAAGCACCAATAAAATTTTAATGTTGCAGGGCGATTCTTCATTTAAAACTAAGCAAAAAATATTCTTCACCGAAACACCTAAATTTAATATTAAAGGAGTAATAGCCTTTTAAAAAGTAACATTTTTTGTGGCACAAAATTTTACTTCTACTTAATTGTATTTTTTTTAAACGGTTGCTCCTACAGTGCTACACTGTAAACATTTTTTATGTATTTTTACTCAAATAATCTATATTTTTTACTAAAAATCCAACAAAAAAAATACACATAAAAAATTTGGGGCAAAAATGTGTTAATCTGCAGAAAAGTCCGTCTAGGTACGCCTCTGGATAGATTTAAAAAAAAACAAATTAACATAAACTAATTGTCCTTATTAATACTAGTAAATATGCAAAACCACGTCGCTCTATCTCAAAGGACGCCAGAGTTATTAATATTACCTTACTAACCTTACAATTTTAAAGGGACGTAGTGTTGATTTTTTACGTTTTGTAATGTAGAATCATGCCCTTTCATATATGCCACAAGACTGCAAACACAGTGTAGATTTTATTACATCGGCACTTAGTGCTACTAAGAGTGCCGATGTATTGAAATCTTCGCCGAAAAGTCAAAATCTTTGACCACGTTTTTTTCACATTTCTCGACATTTTAGACCATTCGAGTCGAAATCAGTAAAAAAAAATTGCGTCCGTCTGTCTGTCTGTCTGTCTGTCTGTCTGTCTGTCTGTCTGTCTGTCTGTCTGTCTGTCTGTCTGTCTGTCTGTCTGTCTGTCTGTCTGTCTGTCTGTCTGTCTGGGTGTAAACTCTCTAACTTCATTTCTACATGAGATATCGACTTGCGGTTTTTTACATATTGTTTCTTACCGTATTCCGAAGAGCTGATTAGATTTTGGGGGTAAACGATTGGGGGTAAGGGGGTAAAAATAGGGTAAAACTCCTATTTTTAGCGTTTTTTGTTTATAATTAAGGCAATTATTATTGTATTTGGTTAATTTAGCACTTATATAAAAGATAATTTTAAATTGGTCAAAAAATGTTATAAACAACGTTTTCCTAAAACGCATTGTTTTCAAGATATTGGCGTTTAAAGCAGTAAAAGGTTTTTTTAGCATATCTCACATATTTATAACCCGATTTCAAAAAATTATAATTTAAATAAAAGCTCTTTTTAAGCCCTATAAAAAATGTTATATACAGTTTTAAGCTAGAATATAATGTTTTAAAGATTCAGAATTCAAAATCAAACAAAACACCTAGTTTGAAATTTGCAAACTAGATGGCTCTAGTGTACAATAGTGCCGATGTTTTGCCAGGGTGCTTGCAACGTTTCATCTAGTTTCAATCAAAATTTATTGTCTGTATAAATGCATTTGTATTTCAATAAAATATTGGAAATAGTTGCATTTTAAAAGGCGGATGTTGCTTCCAAATTGCGAAATATAAGCTAATAAAATACAAATATTATTATTGGGTTCATTGAATATCTGTAACTACAGCGTCTGCTAGTTTGTATTTAATTCATTCTAAAAACGGGCTACATACCCCGTTTAGTTTTTGCAAATTACACAGGTCTGCAACAAATTTTCTTTTTGGGATTTTTTCTCATCACGTCAAATAATATTTTTGTTCGATTTTTGTCCGCAGTGGATTTTAGATATTGATCAATTATCGTCAAGGGAGCATTCAAGTATTACCTAACGCGCTAGGGGGGTGGGGGGGTTTCGAATACGTTACGCCGTGTTACAGAGGGGGGTGGGTGTCAGTAAAAATGTTACGTAACACTTAAAAAATTATAAAGTTATAAAATTTTTATTGGATCACGTTTTTAACAATGATCTAGGCCTAAAGAGACGTATTCCTTGCAAATTTTATTGCACACGGCCTGGTTAACAGTTTACTAAATCCTCTAAACAAAAACAAATTAGAGATGGAAAACCATAGCCAATAACCGGTTTTCGGTTAACCGGTTGCGCAAATTACATCAGACCGGTAATGGATTAAAACACGGAAGCAATAACCGGTTAAAAACCGGTTTAAACCATAAAGCAAAATTTCCTTTCAATTTTTTTACTTTATGTAAAAATAAAAATGTTACGTAACAAATGGGGGGGTGGGGGTTCTCGATTACTTTAGCTGATATTTCAGTTTATACTCCACTTCTTTTGGTTTTACCAGAGCTAAAAAGGATAAGAATTAATAACCCAATTGGGAAAAAAAGTTGTAATAAAACATTATCAAATCGCCAATATACCGTCGCGACGCTTCTGATGAATTGTAACGAGATTTGTCGAGCAGGACTGTTCTTTAGTAGCCGATAATTAATTTTAAAAAAAGGTTTTATGGTTTCTTATATTTTCACATAAATCAAGTTTTTTATTATATTTCTAGAAGTAGATATATAAAATAAGCTTTCTTGATAATAGAAATATTTTTAGTACGACATTTTGGATTTAGGAAAAAGGTACAGAAGTTGAGGTTGTTCTTAAGGGCATAAATAAAAAGAAAAATGTATATCAATATTTTTGGATTTGACTAATGCTTTCGACACTGCACCATAAACTTCTTTTCTAAAAACTTGAAAACATTGATATCCGAGGTACAGCTTTACCTTTATTTAAAATTTTATCTACAAAAAAAATCAGAACGCTGCAATTAATATTTGTCTATGAATTTTTGCCTAGAATAACTTCCATTAATTAAATTAAAATTTTCGTTGCCCGCATATTTTTCCCAAGGGAGAGGAGGCAGAGAACTTTGCAAACTTCCATTTGAGTTCTTCTTGCGTGTAAATATTTGGGTTGATGTTTATGTTTGTTTTTAACCTCGTACTATTCTACTTAATTAAGCATCCCCTAAGTCCAGGACTTGTGTGGGCTAGTAGTAGAGGGAACCACCGGCTTTAATTGACCTTCGAACCAATATATCTAGGGAGTACGCCTTCGCCAAATTTCAATTATTAATTAACTGAAAAAGGCAATCGGTGCCAGTGAGGTGTGAACTCACGATCATTAGCTCAGTGTCAATGCTATATCGATGCCTTAGACCACTAAGCTAATTCTCCCAATAGATGAGATGCTAGTATTAATCCACAAGAATATAGTGCAAGTTCCTTAAGTTATAAGCGAGTAACACATACCTTTATTTTATTCAATAACACAGGCCCACAAAAAAAATAAATGTAATGTACGAGATATAAGGCTATGCTATTTCTATGTACTGAATCCAAATATGTCAAAATTAACTCTTCGCCTTTCATTTTTTAAAATCTTGAACTGGAAGAGGATTTTTTCTTAATCCAAAGTAAAGCCCTCTTAACTCTCTACAAAAAAGGCCTGAAAGCCATTCAGTATTATTTTTACAAAAAAAGTTAGGCGATTAAGTAATTCGGATTTAGCAACCCAAAATACATAGCCAGCACATTAATACGATCTTTTTAGGAATTTTCTTAAAATTTAGATTAAGATCAAATGGCTTAAAATACATAAAAATATAAGAAGCGGATTTTTTTTCAGCCACACACTTCACTCTTGAAATGGAGTGAAACTTTTGTGATTTTCAGGGATTTTAGGCCAGTTTCTTTCATTTTTATAAAAAAACGAAAGGCGAATGGGTAATTCTGATCATATTTGAATTTAGCAGCCCAAAATACATAGAAATAATCTAGCCTCATATCTCATGTACCACATTTTTTAAAATATTAATATGTTTTAGACGGGGGTGTAGAGAGCTGAAACGGTTACGGCTGAAACCGTTACGAAAAAGTGTCCCAAAATTATGTGACGAGAACTTTAAATTTATGTGACGCTTCTCGTAACTGGAGGCCTAAAACATATTAATCTTATCACGGTTTTGCTTTACTTATACAGTAGAACGTACATTTACCTTTAATCCTCAGACTTTTTTGTAGTCCCGTGTAATTAAATAATTGCCCAGCTATTATCTGCATAATCAGACATTCAGTTCTAGATAACGATTACTGTGCAATTTAAGCATAATATATCTGATTTGTGTAATATGCAAGCTTTTGATCGGATTTTGAATGCTCAATCAGGGGTCAATAGGTAAACCTACACAGAAAAAAAGGATATCTTGAATCAAAGTAAAACGATCTTGAACCAAGGCCGCCATGGCTTTCGATATGTTCAACGCCATAACTGTCTTGGATCAAGTCCGCCGTGATCTTGGCATTTGAGGTCCTAGATTAAAGGACATTTCCTTAAATCAAAGCCACTTAAAACATTTATTTAAGATCATATGATCTTAGACCAAGTATGTAATTATCTTGATTTAAGATCATATTATCTTTATCCAAGATCATATTATCTTACACCAAGTCTTGGTTTAAGATAATATAATCTTGAATGAAGAGAATTATAATCTTGATTTAAGATTATTATTCTCTTGATTCAAGATCATATTGACCCCACAGTCAGGTTCCAGGGTTAATAGAATGGTAAATATTTTGAAAAAAATTCCCACACATGTATAATATTATTTCGCACGCCTATGAAATATGATACTTTCTTACTCTGTTAATCGTGTGAAATTTGGTTTCATAGGTTGTCGTAGGAAAAAGCACTTGTTTTTGAAGAAAAACTTGTTCCAATAAATTATTTAAAGCTACTTACCCGTAATTTTTTTAAGTAAATTTGAAAATCCCCATCGTTTGAGGGTAACAGATACAAATACGTCCATTTTAAAGCAGATAAAAACAATGATACACCTTTAAAGACAACTGAAGGCAAAAAAAACAAACCTAACTTCTCTCCCAATAACAACGGGCGAGTCTACTGTATATCTACGTGGGGTAAGGCCAGAAAATTCTTTACCGTAAGACACCAGGGGCTTTGAGTCAAGATAATAACTCTTGATTCTCTGTTACTATTTTAAATGTCATGCATTTAAGGAAAAAGTCCTTGACACAAGGATTTTTCTACCAAGAGAATAATTAAAGGAAACCAAAGTCACAGATAATCTTAAACCGAGGATACATGATCTTAAAAGAAGATTATTACCTCGATTTAAGGTAATATAAATCCAAGATAATTTATTATCTTCTGCCTTTTTTTCTGTGTATTGCAGAGATTTAGTTACCTAACACAGGCCTGCTAGGAAAAGGGTTGATATTTTGAGAAGTGTATTTGATGTGTTGATTTTTTGCAAATTTCATTTAGGTCCTAATTACTAAATTAATACATTTACTTTATTTGGTTGCCGACCTCGGTGGCGCAATGGTTAGCGCGTTTGATTACGGATCCCGGGGTTGTGGGTTCGAGCCCCACATAGAGCATAGATAGAATTACGATGACTAACTGTAATGTGGGTTGCAGGTGAAACTGTAAACACATTTCAGGGTGGATGCGAGTTCTGTTGAAGACCGTGCTTCGGAGGGCACGTAAAGATGGCGGTCCCGTCAATTAGGCCATAGCAGCAAAAAACGACGTTGAACAGTATAAAACAAACAAACTTTATTTGGTTAAAACAGACATCTTTAGTGGGTTTTAAAATTTTTCTGATTTTGAAAATAAACATTTTTTTAACCACATATAGGGTTTTTACAAACTTGAAATATAACATTGTAAAAGAAATAAAATAGTAATTAAAAAATAAAATCATTTTTGAAATCAGTATACACTGAGAATTTGTAACCGTATAAAATACTAGACTTTTTTGCCTTTTTGGAACCCCAGGCAACATTTTTTATTAAATACAAGTTGTTACAGTAAAACATAACAGAACAATGTTATGTTCTACTGTAACAACCTGTTTAATAACAAATGTTGCCAAATAGGCAAAAACGTTCAGTATTTACTACGGTAACGTATTCTGAGTGTAGTCAAATGTATACATTTAGTATACTAAAGATAGTTTATTTATTACCTTTGTAGTGGCCGGGATCGGGATCCCAAACTTTTTAAAATTTTCGGGATTTCGGGACTTCGGTAGATCCCAAGAACTGAAATGAATGAGAGTAAAAGATTACTTGTTGAATTGACCTAGTTTGGAAATACGGCAGTTTAGAACTGAGGGATCGATATTATTCATAATTTGCAATATTGCATCTGTATATTTATCCCGTTTTATAAATTTAATCAGAAATAATTATTTCTAATAAAAAAAAATATGTTAGTAAATTTTCTAATTATGTTTTTTTCTATTTTTTCAGGTATGACCACGTTTCGATTCCAAACATCTGGGTAACGGGTAAGACTATCATACACGGAAAAAAAAAGTCGAACTGGATTGAAGATTAATAATCTTGAATCAACGCTATGCTAGTTTTCCCTTCCGCAACTGTAGCTATACTTCTTTTTAGGAAAATCTTATTCTTGTACGCTGACAAAAGTTAAGTTTTCTTCAAGACTTAACTAGTATTGAAATCAAGAATACAACTTTACTTTAAACAATTCTAGAAACAATCTTGTTTCGAGTATTACTTATACTTATTTGTAGATTAGCAAATTATTGCATCAAGTATAATAGTATATTATATAACTAGTTTGGAATAGACAATATTCCGCGCAAGCGCGAGCGCGGAATGACTATTCCATACGTGTTGTAGACTATACTTTTTCTTCGACTGTAAATATGAAACACTGTATGGCTTTAAACTGCTGACAAGGTTAAAAACAATGTTTTTTGTGACTCGACATTGTAAATGCAACAAAACACATATTTTTAAATAAAGCAATTAATGTTATTTAATAATTTTATCAAATCAGTACTTAAAATAGTTATTTATGGTACTAGTGGGTAAAGTAAGATATTGCCCATGAGAAAATTAATCTGCGAGGCGTTAGCCAAGCAGGTTAATTTTCAAGAGGGCAATATCGGTTTACCCATGAGATATTAGTTATTAATTAAAAAATCATATTTTTATTAAAAATTTTAATGACATTTACAAGAAAATAATTTGACAAGTGACAGTTGAGTGGGTAAAATAATTATCCACTCAATAAAGTAAAAGCCAAGCGGGGGTTATTATTGAGTTTATCTATCTAAAATAAAGCTGGTAATTGTCTCATTATCTGTATGTATTGGATAAAAGATTTTTATATAATTTTAGCACATGTTTACAAATTATAATGCAAAAATTGAAGGTTATGTCAGATTGTTGTGACAGATATCAGGTTTAAATATTTAACAATAGATGAAGAAGTTTTAATTTTTTGAACTAAATTGATACAAAAGTGGTCACATATTAAGAAAAACTAATAAACTTTATGTAATTTTAACGCATAACTTTAAATTGCATTCAATTATTCAATATTTCATGATAATATATATATTTTCTAATTTTGCTACAGTTTTCATTACTTTTATAAACAAGAGATGGCACTTTAGCGATTATACACTCTCACATAAATCCATTTTCAACAACTTGAGGAAACCGGAAGTGGGGATGTTCCCACTGGGAATGTTCCCCAAGATGATTGGAGGAAGTAGTTCCTCTAGGCTAAAGCCTCCAGATATCTATAGATCACCATACCAATCCGATAATGTGTATCGAATTAGCTGACTAGTAGTAGGTATATCCTTATAAAGACAGCTGTCTTTTAATATTCTTCGAGCAACAGTGGACTTCATTTTTTTTTGTCGTAAATATTTTTGTTGTTGATACTCCATTCGATGGAGGGTCTTTGGATGTACTTGAGGTGTGGATGGCATTTTGATAGGTCGAATTGGTTAAAATCAAACCGTCGCAAACGAAAAACAAACACAAAAAGAATTTTTTAGAGCCTTTTTTTAATATTAGTATCTCAAAAACGACTTTATTCATTTAAAAAGTTTTGTTAGTGGTAGGAAATAACATGTGGCGCCACCTATAGCAAAACGCTGTCAAGTGCACTAAACTTGAAAAATTACACGAGCATGTACTAAAAATAACATCTATAACAGTATTTATACTTGATTAAACAATAGCTTCTTTTTCGCTAATGAATTTATTTACTTTTTAAGAGTGTATCTTCTTAAATATAAGACAATTTATTCATTTTTTTTTTAATACAAAATTACTTAAATTGACTATAACTATGTTTGGAAAACAAGTATAAGAGTATATTGGCTTCTTATATTTGTTATACCCATGAAAAGAATATTATACATAGAACAAGTGTAAAATTTTAAGTATGTGATTATTCTTGAATATAGATTTGATTTTTTTTCCGTGTAAAAACTGCCATCGTTAAATTGAAATCGTAAAAACACAAATCTCGCTGCATCATCGTTAAGTTAAAACGAGTATTAGAGGCAAAATAAAATAGAGCTAAACTAGCAACACTTTAAGATTGCCCAAGAAAAATAATCATAATAAAGTTGCTACTATAAAATAACGTCTTTTGTTTTTATTGGAAAATAACGGCGAACGAGAAATTAAATTTTTGTCCCGTAAAGTAGAATACCTTTGTCAAAAGGAAGCACTATAAAGCGATATATAAAATAAATAAAAATACTTTTCAAGTTATATTTTTAGAATGTTTGTTCTAAAGAAGTTAAGAAAGTCTTAAAAATAAACCAAAAATATTTACTATTTTTTATACTCTACATTTCTCGAGCTAGAAGAGTATTATACAATGCCTTTTTCGAAAATTTTAAAAAATTCAAAATATCTGCCGCGTATTAAATACAACTATGTTTTTTAACCCATCTTCTAGGACTTGCATGGTACGCCACTGCAACTGTTTATCAAATTATTAAAGTCTTTCTTACTGCCGCAGTTTTAATGAATATTTTCTTTTTTATTTTTTTACTTTTTTACTTCTAGTTTAGGAGATATCAGGATTTTCCTAAAAGTTGTTATTTTTTCAGTCAACTCAAAAAGTACTAAATCAGCAGAGTTTTTTATTTCAAGCTTATGTATTTTACTTATTCTTCTACGATCATGTCTTTTACTTCTTCTTCTACAGTTTCTTCATCCCGGAGCAACTTTTTATTGACGTCTGACGGAGGTTTAACGGTGATTTCGCAGAACTGCCGCCGGACGGAGTGACCCTATTTTTTTTTCTACTCAAGTTTTTCAAACCCAATTTATGTTTTTGATAAACTTAATTTGAAGAAAAACGTAACTCGGTTAAGCTTCAAATTTAAAGCACAGCATTAATCAAATTCATGTAGTACTTTTTAAGTTAACTGAAAAAATGACAACTTTCAGGAAAATCCTGATATCTCCTAAACCAGAAGTAAAAAATGTAAAAAAATAAAAAAGAAAATATTCATTAAAACTGCGGCAATAAGAAAGACTTTAATAATTTTATAAACAGTTGCAGTGGCGTACCATGCAAGTCCTAGAAGATGGGGTAAAAAACATAGTTGTACATTATTATTTGTTGTTGTTAAGTAATACGAAAAAAAAAATGTAATCATTCTTAAAAAAAAAACAAAAGTAGAGAATGTTTAAGCTTCAAAACAAAAAAAGAATCAAATTCATTAATTAGTTTTCGAAATATTTGAATTTAAAAAATGTCAATTTTTTAGGTGTCCGGAATTTAATGTGCGGCAGTGTATAATACTGATCCATGATTTTATTTAAAAAGTGAGTTCGGGATGAACGATCTTTTGACTGTTTTTACTTCATTGCCAACTTCATGCCAACTATTATCAAAGATTGTTCGTTAGCAGAGGAGTAAAAAGGGTAAAAAGATCGTTGATCCAGAACTCGCCAAAAAAGTATAATTTTAGCTTAAATAATGTAACATTTTATTTTCATAGCACATTATACTTAAATAAAAAACTTTCTTTGATATAATTTTAAACCTTGAATTTTTTAAACACTTTCCATTTTCTTATAATTATTTGTAAGACGTAAACTGACAGCAATTTAACCTAAATGAAAAAAATTGCTTATAAACAAATCGAAAACAAAATAAAAATTACAAATACTGTTATACTGTTATAAGAAAAATAATAAAACGTATATTCCAGTATACTCTTTTTTTGTTACTTATATACCTTGACACAATTTTGACGAATTAGTACCCATTGGGCCGGTTTTGTGTCACGCTTGTGAAATGGGTTGTATACCGTAGTAAAATTTTGAATTTGCTTTTAAGGCACTTCCTTCCATCCTAAGTGACTGCCAAAATATTACTCTTAGCCGTGAATAATAGATGGTAATTTATGGAAGAATTTAAATCTTTTACACTATTCAGTTTTAGCTTTTAACATTTATATAAATTAAGCCTGTTTATATAATATAGGGTATTTAACTATTTATGGTTCGTTTGTTTTTAACTAATTGAATGGGATTTTTTTTTGCTTTTTTTGTTAATTTCTCTAGATGTAAGAGCTTTTTTTAATTTATTTTTTCTTAATATTTTTAATGGACACGCTTGTAATTTTATATTAGATAACTTTATAGGACCACGTCCTCTGTCCATATCTAATAATAATAATAATAATAATAATAATAATAATAATAATAATAATTTATATAATTGTAATTATACACCAAGGTAGAGAAATTTTTTTTTATATCCGAGCATATTATAACCCTAGATGCGTAGGATCGACTGAGAGTCTTTAAAAGTGTTCTTTAGTAATTGGGCAGGAGACGCTTTAGGGGGACAATTCAATTTTTAAAACCACGATGTTCACTTGTTCGCGAATGTTGCCAAGTCTAAACTTTGCTTGGGGGATATTTTATGCTTGAGTTTATTCCAATAAAATAGTTATGTTATCATATATTTTAGCATTTAAATAAAGATCATTGCTGTTTTTGTTTAAAAAGTTTAGTTTTCAGCTGAAAAGAAATAAAATAACGGGTGTTTCCACCCGTAAAAAAACAATTTTTGATCGGATTCTAATAAAGTTTGGCAACGCTGTAGTGGTACCAGCGCAGTCATTTGATGTTTGAGTTCCATCATTTAAAACTAGTAAATTATTTACTTCTTTACTGTGAATATATTTTTAATAAATAAGTGTTTAAATTAGTTTTGTGTGGCCTGTTTTTAATACCAAGATTCAATTAAATAAATTAAAATTTATGAATATCAGTGATTTAAAGCTTTTAAGATGGAAAGTGCATAAAATATAATATATTATCTGAAATTAATTAGGGTTTATACCTAGGATGTTTTGGTAATAAAATAGGCATTTATATTGCTTATCAATAAAAATAAATCAACTAAAGGTAAGCTTCACAAATTAAAAACACACTTTGCAAAAATATAACATTTATTAAGATGTCAGTAACTGTCAGTTTCTTGTTTCCATAGTAACCAAGTGATAATTGCACTTTTTGCAAAAATTATCAGATTCATTTTGATCTGATTGGTTAAGAAACTAAAAATGCAAGGTTTTGATTGGCCTATATATTGTTTGTGAAATAGTCAACAAAAAAAAAGGATTTTTTTTTACTGTTCTTGACGTTTTGTGAAAATATGCTTCTGTCATTTTTGTCGGTTTGTACTACCTGCCTACCACGTCTGAAAACCAGATAACTAGAGAATGCATAAAGCTAGAAACATTCTTTGGCCTAATATCTCAGTATAAATTTTATATGTAATATTATTCCATATTATGGAAATTCGGCTAAATCTAGGTTAATAGTGCATAAAGAAAATTTATCGAATTAGCGTAATAATAAAACCAACGTGGAAATTTATTGGTATAAGTTTAAACAGAGAAATTAAAATGAAACATTACAAGGCTTTAACGGTCGATTAAGCTCCGTTTATTTTCAATAAAAGCTGGATTTCGTTTTTAATTTTTTCATTATTGCACACGGCTTTCCACTTCCATTCGATACTTATAATTTTATGGAGAATTTTGTTATTTGTTGATTTTAAGTACCCCTAGGATGCATACCCCGGGCCTCCGAGGCCCGGCAGGTTAAATAATTAGCTGTATGGGAGATTTGGACCACCGAAGCCGAAGACGAAGTCCCGCCGTAGTACCAGCAACAGGTGAGTAAAAGGGGCCACAACCAAACCGTATCTTTCAATCGTAAACTTTTCACGTGAACACAGCCTGTCACCGAGTGAGCTACGAGACCGTTGGTATCGGCCACTCTTTGAAAGGTCGTGTAAACAATCTATCGCGAAAACACAGCCCGTTACTAAGAGTGCTACGAGACCGTTGGTATCGGCCTCTTCTCCTCACTAATTCCGATAAACAGTTTCAAGTCGACCGAGGCCCGTCTCGACTCCTGTGAGCCTGTAGAAGACCCTCAAGACGAACTGACCTGCACATAATATTATTTTAGTGTTATAATTATTATTAGTTAAATAGAGTTAAATAAAGCGTTTATTTCTTTAAATCTGTGTTTAGCTTATTTGAAAAATTCGGTCTCGTAATCGAAGAGTAAACTTCTTAAATCTGGCGCCTGAATAAATCCGCATTTCCTTATACGGAATATGGAATACGAAACACATCACATCTTCACGGCTGGTTATATTTTTATTTTCTGATATGGTAGACTAGCATCAAAGTGCAAAGACACGTCTTTCTAGAGAAATGCATTGAAAAATAATTCAATGCTGAAAAATAATTCCTCGCTAAAAATTTAAAGAGACCTTTCCGGCTTTCAGTATCGTTGAAAAAGACAAGCTTAGATAGTTTTTATTGTAAAATAAATTGGAATTTTCTTAACAATTTGTTATGGAATTTAATATGCCATTATATAACGAAGCAATTATAATGGAAATATGGAAATATACGATAACATAAAAATATTTTCCTCTCACATAAGTATTTTTGTAAAAATAATAAACTTACAAAAAATTATTCTTTTACGAATATGCTAAGAATTTGCTAAAATATTTTAATAGCATGCAACTAGAACCAAATAGTATATTACATAACTAGTGTGGAAAGTGACATATATCATGAAATACACTTTCCAACGAGTTATGTACACTATTTTTCCTACGATCCCGAAAAAATATCAAGTTCCTTATTTTAAAATTTTCTAATTTTTATTAATTTTTAAGAAAAGCAAAGCACAAAATAATAATAAATAGCATACAAAATATATGTATGTCAAACAGGAAATATGATTTTCAATTACCTTTAGTTTTCTTGGCTTTATATTTACATAGCGGTTTAATGGGTTGCCTATATGCTCCTAAATGAAGGCAAACTTGACAGTTTGCTACAGTTTGTGTTCTGTGGTGTGCTAGTTAAATTATATTTATGTGGTTATGCTGCTATATAAGACAGTAAATTGTACTGTTTTACATTTCATGAGGAAAATAGTGTGTATTGTGGTGTTTTTTATAAAATGTAAAGTAACTCAATCAAAATTAAGTAATTATTATAAAATCTAGACAGTAATAAATAAAATAGTAACGTTATAACTATAGTTTCTATTTTTGACATGAAAAACAAAAATATTTGAATTAAAAATCATAAAATATATAAAAAAAAGGCTGTGGTGAAAGGTGAAAATTGGCTTATAAAACAAGGTGAATAAAATTCATAGATCTAAATAAAATCAGGAAACCCTCCATACATATATATCAAACTAGGGTGATATAAAAATATCAAACTAGTGTGATATAAGGCGCTTTCTAAAGAACAAAAGAGTGTGCTAAATGTCATTTTCATAGATCGAAGGAAACATGGTTATTTAGTGTACCCGTATTAAAGTGTATCTAACTACGTTTCATAGCCCCCCGGTCCAGGGGCCGAAAAAGTATTCTGTGCCACTTAAAAAGTTCGTATATTGTATTTTGGCTTAGTTTACACCATGGGTACTATATTGTAAGTACAGGTACTTTTTATCTGCCTATCTCTGTTTACAACATGCTGTAAATAGAGATAGGTAGATTAAAAGGGACCTGGACTTAAAATATAGTACCCATGGTGTAAACTAAGCCTTTGAGACATATATTCACTAGAAATAAGTATTGTTATATCTGCGAAAGTGCTTCCATTCCTAATAAAAAAAAGTAAATTTTCAAAACAACAACAAAATTCAGTTACGACCTTCTTGCTTAGAAGGGCAAAATACTTCCGGCTTCAAAATTCTATTTTGCAACCATAACACTTTTTTGCCTAGTCGCGTTATTTCTTAAAATGGCGGTATTTTCTGGTTTCCAATTTGCATATTATAATACACAAATAAAAATCAAGTTGTGAAGATATGTAATGCTTTGCATTTCATAGTGTACTCTTCACAGTGGATAGAATATTGCGTTTTTACTCGATATACTGTTCTAAATATCTGTGGCTTGGTTCTAAAACGGCCAATGTCAAAAATTTTGAATGGATACACGAAGCCAAACATTGGCTATTTTAGCAGTTTAACAGAAATGTTTATTGAAAACAAACGTCGGCCCTTGTCGCTTAAAGTCTGCGTTTATCTCACAAGCACTGACATTAGCTTTTTTAGGTTAAGTAGTAGTAGTAAATTTTTGGGTTGGCCAAAGCCGGACAACTAGGCCATTTCTGGCCCTTTTTGTCACCCCAGGCAATCCCAGCCATTTACTAATTTGAGTCCTCCTTAAACCTGCCCGTCCTTTAAATAAAGGTCAGGATATTGGCCCAGGAGAGATCTCTTAGTTCCTCTTGGTTGAGTCTTTGAGTTTCAAAGACTTGCAACCTGATCCTGTCGTATCTGACACACTCGGCTAAGTAATGAGAGGATGTTTCATCCTCTCCGCACTCTGGGCATAGCGGACTCTCTAGAACCGCATTGTTGCCAGGTTCTTCCTTAGATTGCAGTGGCCCGTGAGGACCCCTACAAGTTGTCTGAGTGCAGTTCATCCTTTTTCCAGCAACCAGTCGATCTTTGATTTGTATGGGCCAGCCCGGAATTCCCTAGCTTGCCGGCAACCGTCGACCGCCCTCCATTGCTCCTTTAGCTTGGTAGCTTGGTAACTTTTTTAGGTTATGTAGCTTTTTTAGGTTATATAGATCTGAAAAAAAATAGTACGGCGGTATAACTCATAATAAACCACTTGAGTACTTTTTTATACAGTATTAAAAAAAACATATATCTTTAGTATACTGTATAAGGATTCTTTTTAAAATTGCTACATATGAATTGATAATCAAAAACTTTTACTGAAACTTAAGAGGTCAACCGAGTTTTCTTTTTTTTATGATTTTTTAAAAAGTGTTACCCCTATCTTTTTTATTAAGGTATTTTTTTAAAATTGCTAAGAATATTTCTATTTGCCAGCAATCTTTTCTAAACATTTGTAGTTTATAGCTTTTCTAGAATTTTAAAAAGTTTAACCACCCATTACTTTTTTTTTGTTTTGGGGTGGATTATTTTCACTGAAAATTTTTCAGAAACAATAGGGATCTTCCTCTTATAAATCCTATACTAATACTAATTTTTCCTGAAAATTTTGAGTCGATCGGATATTTTTTTCTTAAGCTGCACAAAACAAAAAACGTGACATCGGATGGCCGGACAGACGGACATTTTCAAAGTTACTGGGTTCATCAAATATATTTGTATAGTTAATATTATTACTATAGCCTACTATGTAGTATTTCAGTGGACCGGTTATACCAACATGCATCATTCATAATATCTTATGTTTCATTCGTTATCCAACTAAACAAATTTGGTAGCCCTGATCTTTTTTCCGCTTTGTTATCATGTTTATTTTATATATATTACATAATATTCTATAAATATTATGCATCAAATAATTAAAATTTTCCAGCAGAGTAACATAATTCATAGAAGAGACCCTAAAAATTGTCTATTCCTTGTATTTTAGCAACACCTTGCATTAAAATTGGCGCCCGCTTACGCATGCGCATTACATCAAATTCGCAAATTATGAATGAAACATCAAGAAATTATTATGAATGAACTTTTTATCGGTAAGTAAGATTTCTTGTAAATACGAAACAACGACAACAGTGTGAGATCTTCAACTATATCCAAAATGTTTTTGTCTAGAACGTTTTTTGGCGATTTTGAAAAATTTGAACCTACCTACTCTTCAATCGCATACACGCTCTGTAAGGAGTATAAAAAGTTGTAGGTAAGTTTGAATCATACCATAAAAGGCCTTGTTTATTTTCCCAACTTTCTGGAAAGTTTTGCGTTAAGAATAGATAAATAGCCAGATTTCTCTAAAACTTGCAAAGTACCTACTTTACAAATTAAAATTTTATACTCAAATTAAGATTATATTGGGATTATATTTATTTTATTTTAAGCCAGTTTCTTTGCATCTGCAAATTCTAAACATAAAGTTTTAGTTTTAAAGCATTATATTTTATTTTAACTAAGTAAGTTTTATTCCAAGTTTTAATTTTAATTCTCAAATCTTATTTTAGTTAACTAATTACTTCACCAATTACAGTTTAAATCTTTTAAAAAGCGTTAGAATAATTTTCAATAATAGTATATTAAAGTACTAGTTTCATAACATACGGTTTTAGCGCACGAGTACAAGTTTAGAAAACGAGCCGCTTGCGGCGAGTTTTCTAAAGTACTAGTGATCTAAAAACGTGTTATGAAACGAGTGCTTTATACAATTTTTTCTGTTTTGCTCTAAAATTAAAAAAACTTACATTTAAATTGATGACTGATTTAGCGATTTTTGTTTTGGGTCGGCATTACAATTTACACTATGTTTAAAATTCTAAGAACAAATGACATTTTGATATATTTTACAGTCATCTCTTCTTTTTTCACTGCAATTAACCAGTCCACAATTTTAACACGGTAAAAAATAACCCAAACACAAAATTTAGTAAAAAATTAAACTTTAAATCGACATTGACATTTGCACGCAAAACGTCAAGAGATAGGTTTTTGTATGTTGCCAACCCAACAGAAAAAAAAGTAGATACCTCTTATGAGCCTATAAGAACACGCAAAATGCGTGAGATTATGAGCTTATAAGAGTCGCAAAATAGAAAAACGTTATAAAGTTATAGCTGTTTAAGGGTGCGTCTGCAAACTCCACACAGAATCCGTCTGAGTTTATGCATTTGTTTCTTATTTAAAAGGAAACTAAAGCATCAGTCTACAAATGTTTTGTTAAAATGAAGCATTATAACGCAGCGCTCAATAAAATGTTCATAAAAAACGATGTGACAAAAGATTTTTCGGCAAGATATTATAATACTGGTTCATTATTTTATTTAAAAAAGTATTATTTTAGGTATGTTTTTAGGTAAAAAAAATGTTTTAGTGGTAGATTATGAAAAAATTTTTTATTGAAAGTTTAAACAAACTTTCACTTTTTTTAACGATGTTCTTATAATTATTTGTAAGACGTAAAAGGACAGTAATTTAACCTAAATTTCAAAATTATCAAAAGAACATTGGGTAATAAAAATATTACAAAAACTAATTTTTAAACAACTTATTACAGCTTCTTAAATCTAGGGACACTCGATCGGTTGTTGCTTCGTCTAGTTTGTGTATTAGTGTGTTTTGGTGGTTGGTTGGTTGCACGGAAAAAAAAAATTATAGCTAGAAGCGCTATAACACACATACCAAGCAAATTATAATCGCTTATTATATAAATACAAGGCTTTCTCTTACAATTATGGCAGTCAATGTAAAAATTTAATATGAAATACTTTAATTGTTTAGTGAATAATAAAATATAACAAATAGTATGGCATTTATAGCTTAAATAGATTTAATTATTGCCCGTGCTAATAATTTTTATAATATAATAAAATTTCTGTAAATTTATAATAGTGCCTGTAATAAATATAATCATGTCTGTAATATATATAATCGTTTCCAATTTATTTTTAACATTATTAGTTATTGTGTCCCTTATAATCTATAGCTTAAATCACTATAATTTTAGATAGATTCTGTGCAGAGTTTACATAATACACTGTAAAAAATAATATACTCCTTCCACGGTTTTGTATGCGAGACTGATTCCGATGTGGCCGACACAGGTGGGCAGAGCGGCGCTTCGTACCAACTCCCTACCACGTCTATTTTTAAGGGACAACTTTACAATTTGATTCAAATTGAAACATAAAAGCTTTATGGTTAATTATTAAGTGTCATTTTTAACGTTTGATCTTTAATAGTATATTAAAGTACTAGTTTCATAACATACGTTTTTAGCCCACGAGTACAAGTTTAGAAAACGAGCCGCTTGCGCCGAGTTTTCTAAAGTACTAGTGCTCTAAAAATGTGTTATGAAACGAGTGCTTTATACAATTTTTTCTATTTTGCTCTAAAATTTAAGAAACTTACATTTAAATTGATGACTGATTTAGGGATTTTTGTTTTGGGTTGGCATTACAGTTTACACTATGTTTAAAATTCTAAGAACAAATTATATTTTGATATATTTTGCAGTCATCTCTTCTTTTTTCACTGCAATTAACCAGTCCACAATTTTAACACGGTAAAAAATAACCCAAACACAAAATTTAGTAAAAAATTAAACTTTAAATCGACATTGACCTTTGCACGCAAAACGTCAAGAGATATGCTTTTGTATGTTGCCAACCCAACAGAAAAAAAAGTAGAGACCTCTTATGGGCCTATAATAACACGCAAAATGCGTGTGATTATGAGCTTATAAGAGTCGCAAAATAGAAAAAAACCAATTGTGACACATGTACCTACAATAAATTATTATCAATAAATGTCTCACATTTTTTAAGATCAATGTAAATTTAAAGGACATTAAGCATTCTTTAAGGGTTTTATAAAGGACTGTCCTTTAAAATAAAGGACGGTTGGCAATCCTAGGTATAACCATTACTTCCAAAAATTATATTTTATCTCCTAATCTCCTAATTCTAACTTTTAATAAATTAATAAAAATCATATTTTAGTTTCCAGTGTATTCAAGTAGGAATGGGTTCAACTGATAGAGCAATTTAAAAGAGAGCATTGATTTCTTACTAAGTTCTTTATTCTTGCAAATCAACAGAATATCCGATTAACCCTAAAAAGCCTTTTTTATTGCAGATCGAATTTATGAGCTTTCCATAATGATATTCGTCTTTAAATTATTTAGAATGATAAAAAAATAGAGATTGTTGAGCACGGTAGCCCTGAAACCCATTTACGTTTCAAAAAAGTGTCAAAGGAAAATTACAATGGATACAGGTGAATGTAGAACCCATTATATTCATAACCATCGACAGCAAAATCAGATCAAATCGTTTTCGGAACACTGAAAGAAATTACATTGAAAAGGTGTAAAAAAATACACTCTATAAATATGTAAATTTTACACCTTTATATAAATGTACATCAACATTGATGTGACACTACACACGTGAGGTGATTTTGACCTAGAGTGTGTATTTTTACATCCATACCTTCTGCAACAATACACTCGGAGCTTAAGAAAGTGTATTTTTATAAACATACCTTTAGCAAC
The DNA here is from genome assembly GCA_958510825.1 of Brachypterus glaber. Lineage (NCBI taxonomy): Eukaryota > Metazoa > Arthropoda > Insecta > Coleoptera > Kateretidae > Brachypterus > Brachypterus glaber. Next base: position 10,359,836 of record OY294045.1, read on the forward strand.
AATACACCCGAAGTGTAAAAATCACACTTCTGATGTACAAGCCAGCCAATCGCGGGCGTTAAGCTAGTCACGTGACTCGAGAAGCCAGAATTCCTGCTTCATCGAGTCTGGTGGCTGTCTACCATTATAATTGTTTACGTTTGTAAGAGCGTACGTATAATTTTGTGTGTTCTAGATTTTTCAAAGAAATAATTGGTAAATGTTGATTAAAAGTAAATATTTTAAAAGTGTGATTAATACAATATCCTTAAAACATACATTTTATAATATTTTACTTATTTAGGCGATAACACTGGCCTGCAAATTTTGAGTTGTTAAGACTTGTGTATGTTTTCTGTTTCTATTTTATATTGATACTTTTTGTAGCGCTGATTACGAATATACGTTTTATTTTTCTGTTGCGTAGTTTTTCCATAAAACACTATTCATAAATAGAAAAATAACAAAATGGTTATTCTATTTTTTTTTAATAAATTGAAAGGTTTTAGGTAAAAAGTATATTTACGCGTTGGTGTAAACTTTACACACTGGATGTAAAAATATAATACACACCGCATTTATATTAACGCTTCGAGTGTAAATTCACATCAGCAGCAGCTGCAAGTAAATTACCCATGCACGTAGATGTAAAAATTTATCTCAGTGTATGTCTGTTTTTTTGTGAGTCACCCGGTATATTGTATGCAAGGATTACAGTGTATCCAGCAAGCTATGCACAAAGTAAACCTTTCGAAATTTGAATTCAGCAAATAGGTTTATAGCGGGTCGGAACGTTTCGTCCCGGCTTACGACAAAGATGCATTTCCTATCAGGGTACCTTTTGTCCGTATCCCTTGGGACTTTCTGAGAAAGCCAATACTGTCTTGAGTAATTCCCTGCCAAATCAGTCTTAGGGTAAGACTCTTAGCTTGACGAGCTCATGTTGACCTAGTATTATGTATGTTTTAATGTGTCAAAATAAATCAAGGAATGGACAAGCCCGGGCGCATAAATCAAAATACCTAAAAATTATACAAATTTTTAATAAATTATGGTCCGGGTGGGCGTTTGCCTTATTTCCCTTATTAATACAACTATACTTGCAAAAGCTCGTCGCTCTAGCTTAAAGGGTACCAGAGTTATTAATTAAAAACCTTATTTTAATTACAATTTTAAAGGGCAGTAGCTCCCTTAGGGCGAACCAACCTTTATAGAAACTTTTTTTATGTTTTTGGATGCAGAATCACCTCTTAAAATTTGGCATGCCAGTTATTGATCACCCTGTATATGTATACCTCTACATTTTTGTTAGCCAAATTACCATTGATTTTGAAAGTAACTTCTATAGCTTTACCCGTTTAAATAATAATATTTTGGTAGGTAGTTTCGGCCAGTAAATCTATAACCAGATAAGGTTGTTTTGATATGGCGAAACAACGATTTCTAATCTCATGGTGGTCGACTAAGCCCTAAAGGTTGTTTTTAGTTTACATTTTAAGTTATCAGGAAATAATATTTGGTAATTTATGATAATCTAAAGCAAATAAATAACGGTACCCTTTAAAATAAGTTTTGTAAAAATTTCAGCACCTCACTTTTATTGTATAAGTCCAGGAAATAAGGACGGATTTTTTTCAAAATCATAAAAAAATAGTAAGATTTTGAAAATTTTAGGGTATAATAAATAAAATACGAGGAATTCAAAAATCCATATGCGAAGGACCCACTGTTAAGTAAGTAAGCAAAAAAAAATAAAAAGCTTAAAATTAAAGTGCACAGTTTACTTAATTGCGTATTTGTGGCAAAACAAGTTTGTGTAAAAAACTCATAGAACTTAATTTTTAGCTTATAAAATTCTCTATAAAAATAAATATACAAATATTTTTTTATTGGGCTTAATTTGTTGGTAAAAAATTAATAAATGAAAAAAAAAATAAAATTAAAAAGTCCAAACTTTTTTTCCAAGCGCTAAAATTATAGTAAAAAAATCCTACATATGTTATTTTTTAAATTTTAGTACAGGAAATTATTATAATTTATAAAAAAATATATTGCTTATTTGTTGTGGTTTTTTAATGGTTCTACATCATAAAAATGTTACTTGTTTACATAAGGACCGTATTACGTAACATATTCCTAGTTCATTTTTGACCCCCTAGTGATGCTTTTTGACGTTTTTAGCATAAGTACATGGAACTAAGATAGTTCCCGTATAGGGATTATCTCCTTACCCCCACCCCTACTTAGTAGTGTCACAGGATGCATTTTTTTAAATACTTTTTTTGCTATTATCTCTATTTATTTTACCTATCGATCGCGTAGAATGAAAAGCTTGGATATTTTTTTGACATATTGAATTTTTAAACTGACATTGAATTTGAACGTCAATAGTTTTATACTATAGGGGAGATGAGATCACAGATAATTTTTTAATTACCGATAAATAAAAGCAAAACCAAGGTAGCTTCTTTAACGAATATTATATCTAAACTTTATTAAGCCAAAGCAATGTTAAAAATCATTGAATTTTTGCCCGTTAATTGAAATAAAATAGTTATTTTTGTCCTAAAATAATTGTAAAAAATACTTATTTCGCCGAAAACAATCGGGAACATTTTTAAAATATGTTATTGCGTAATACAGGGTAGGGTGATCATTCGAAAATAATCCATACCAAATACCTCGAAAACTAAGCACAAAATGAAATAATTGTTAATTTTTTTAAATCTTGCGGATTTTTATTTTGATGTTGAATGCATACAAAAAAAACCCAATGTGCGCTATATCTTAAGATTTTGAGGGCCAAGAATTTTTTTAATTGCCATTTTCGTTTTCAGCCTCCAAAAATACCTAGAAAAAATAAAGTTTGGATTATAAAAAACTAACTTTATTTTATTTTTTTTTGTGGTCCTGTGTTATCGATAAAATAGTTTTTCGTATGTATTTCGTAGCTTTGTAGATTTTTTTTCAGTGCACTTCTTTGGTTTATTACGGATTATCTCAAGTTATGCAAGATTTTCATCCAAAAACTTTCCCAACCCGCAGGCCCGATAATCACCAAAAAAAAAATTGAATCGGGAAATTTATAGTTTAAGTTATGTACCGACAGACCTACAGACAGATTTTTTTACTTAAATGTGTTTCTGCATATAAAGCCATAAAACGCAAAAATAGGCAATACAAAACATGATTTTTTTACCAATCCAAGGACTGCTTTCCAGCTACTTCTCGGACAGTAGGTATTCCGAGATTTTGGTGGAAAGCAAAATGTAAAGCATTAAATGTCAGTGACAAATTTATTGAAAACCGATATACGAGCTTTTCATTCTACGCAATCGCTATGTATTTAAGTTGCATATTTTTTAACTAATATTAAGTCGCCCAATCCAAATTTGCCCTTAAAATATTTTTATCTCCCATGCTTATAGAACAAAAGAGGGCTAAAATAATGATGTTTTATCACTTTTATGTGATTTTTCTCATCAACTTGAAGTAATAGTAACATTCTGAAGCCAGATTCGGTCTGAGTGACCCAAAATTAATTAAAAAACATATGAGTTCAATCAGAAACCGTGTTGCCTAGTGTTATTTAAAGTAAATTCTATGTAAAAAAGAATGTAGCACTTTAACAGCTATTTTTTTTTGTTATGAAATTATATTATAGGTTTGCTGTTATTCGTAATAGTGATAATAATAGCTATTTTTATGATTTGTTATCCTTAACAGCAGTTTTATTTTAGTCCCATTCAATAATATCGTGTTCTTGAATGAGACTTTTGGACCTTGAACACTGTTAAACTGCATAAGAAGGATATCCGATATGAACAGATTTCGTATTTGAGTAATTAACATTTATTTTTATTTTTGTGGGCCTGTGTTATTTCTATAAAATATTTGTGAACCACCAGATGAATAGAAAATGTAAGTATTAAACTAGATGAAACGCTGAAAGCACCCTGTCAAAACATCGGCACTATTGTACACTGGAGCCATCTAGTTTGCAAATTTCAAACTAGGTGTTTTGTTTGATTTTAAATTCTGTATCTTTAAAACATTATATTTTAGCAAAAAACTGTATGTAACATTTTTATAGGGCTTTAAAAAGAGCTTTTATTTAAAATATAATTTTTTGAAATCGGGTTATAAATATTTGAGATATGCTAAAAAAAAACCTTTTACTGCTTTAAACGCAAATATTTCGAAAACAATGCGTTTTAGGAAAACGTTGTTTGTAACATTTTTTGACTAATTTAAAATTATCTCTTATCTAAGTGCTAAATTAACCAAATACAATTATAATTGCCTTAATTATAAACAAAAAACGCTAAAAATAGGAGTTTTACCCTATTTTTACCCCCTTACCCCCAATCGTTTACCCCCAAAATCTAATCAGCTCTTCGGAATACGATAAAAACAATATACAAAAAACCGCAAGTCGATATCTCATGTAGAAATGGAGTTAGAGAGTTTACACCCAGACAGACAGACAGACAGACAGACAGACAGACGGACGCAAATTTTTTTTTTACTGATTTCGACTCAGAATGGTCTAAAACGTCGAGAAATGTGAAAAAAACGTGGTCAAAGATTTTTACTTTTCGGCGAAGATTTCAATACATCGGCACTCTTAGTAGCACTAAGTACCGATGTAATTATTATTTCATAACGATATTTGCGCGAAGTTTGATTTATGAGATTTTAATTAATTTGTTGTCATAAACTCGGATCATTTTGATGTGATTCGTAATTCCTGAAGCCTACAATTAATCACTAAATTAAGTCTGCATTTATAATAGTTAACGAGAATTTCACAAACTCCCAACCAGAAGGTCCTATTCAAACTACAGGAAAGTAATTTAAGACTTTATGTCTGCTAATGTTAAATGGTTAAAATTTATATACACAGTATTTGAAATAAGGTCAATAATTTTAAGGGGTGATTCTACATCAGAAAATATAAAAAAAGTTCCTATAAACATATGTCTAAAAATGGATTGTAAGGGAACTACGACCCTTAATAAGTGGCTAAAAAAATCGATTTTTATGTAATAAGTAAGGAAGCCTTTGAGATATATTAAGTAGGTTTTGCACGTGATCTGATCTGAATATGTTATATGTTATTTGGTTTTTAACATTTTAGTGTTTAAGTCTTCTTCTTCGAAACGTGAAATTTTACCTTTAAATTAATTTTGCTCGAAAACGATTCATCCTACGGTATTACAACAAGAGTACCTTTTGTATTTTACCTAAGGAATACTATTTTAATAATACATCTATAAAAAAGTTATACAGTAAATAAGTTTTGGGCGAAAAACTGATAAGGCCTTCCTGTTTCACACGCCCAGGGCTTGTTAAAATAACGACAAGAAAATAACATATGGAGATAGGCCTTATTAAGATTAGATTATGTTTACGTTTAATTTCATTTATTATTTCTAGCTTTTTCATGTGTTCTTTTTTAATATTGTGATCTTGCAAACAAAAAATATTTCGCCTTCGGATATGTCAGTGGTTTTGGATTAGAAACCACTGAAAAAACCATCAATATAATAGTAATTATATACTAAGGTAGAGAAGACATTTTTTATAGCCGAGCGTATTAAATCCCGAGCTGCGTAGCGGCGAGAGATTTAAGAGTGCGAGGCTATAATAGTCTCCTCTACCGTGGTTTATATATTATTTTTTTTAATACTAGCACAATTTAACTATTTTTATTCAAATAATAAAATAGATCTTTAACAGAAATTATATTTCTTGAAATTTTCATAAAAATCAAGTAGCCTTGTTCAATGATATTTGCTCAAATAAATACTTTGAACTGACGTTTAAAAATTTAGTTTTTTTTATTTTTTTTCATATTATTTAGCTAATTATTGATTGTTTTAGATTTTAAGCTTTCACGGCCATTAAGATATAAAGAACTTTCACTTTCGGGTTTAGACCGTGTTAATGGATTTTCACTTTCCGACGTTTCGTCTCTTACTACTAGAGACATCTTCAGGGATTAATCTGAAACTAAGTTTCGAATCAACTTGTGTCACTATTTATGACGAGTTGTGGTTATTCACCCGTGACGAGGTTTTTCCTATCAAAGACTTCCATATTGCAGGTAAGTGGTAACCAGTGTCCCGATTGATATTGTTAGGATGCTTGATGATTTCTATCGATTCCCGTATCTTCCTTGGCATTTTGGTGCTGGTTTTGCTGTTAATATTTGTTTTGTTTCAGACAAATTGATTTTATGACTGTTTCATGTACATGTTCGGCTACTGCCGATAAGGAAATTTGTTTCTTTCTTATATTCGCTCATGCTCTTGAAGTCTTGTAGAAATTTTTCTCTAGTTTCACCTATGTAAACCGTACCACAGGAGCAGGGTATTTTATATACGCCTTCTGAACTCAGGGGTATTTTGTCTTTTGTTGAAGTCAAACATTGACCTAATTTTTGTTGGACCGAAATATAGGCTTAATATTTGACTTCTTCAAAAGTTTACCTATTTTATCCGTGATACCGCTTACATAGGGAAGTATAACTTGTGTCTGTCTGTCATTGTCACTATTGTCCTGTTGTTTGGGCTTTCATGATTTCAGACAAGAATTCCCTAGACACAGAACTCCTTAAACTAACCAAAGCCTTGACCATGAACGGTTATACCAAAAAAGACATTAATAAGACCATATACAAATACAGAAATCCAGACCCAAACAACAGGACAATAGTGACAATGACAGACAGACACAAGTTATACTTCCCTTTGTAAGCGGTATCACGGATAAAATAGGTAAACTTTTGAAGAAGTCAAATATTAAGCCTATATTTCGGTCCAACCAAAAATTAGGTCAATGTTTGACTTCAACAAAAGACAAAATACCCCTGAGTTCAGAAGGCGTATATAAAATACCCTGCTCCTGTGGTAACTAAGAGAAAAATTTCTACAAGACTTCAAGAGCATGAGCGCAATATAAGAAAGAAACAAATTTCCTTATCGGCAGTAGCCGAAACATGTACATGAAACAGGTCATAAAATCAATTTGTCTGAAACAAAACAAATATTAACAGAAAACAGAAAAATGCCAAGGAGATACGGGAATCGATAGAAATCATCAAGCATCCCAACAATATCAATCGGGACACTGGTTACCACTTACCTGCAATATGGAAGTCTTTGATAGGAAAAACCTCGTCACGGGTGAATAACCACAACTCGTCATAAATAGTGACACAAGTTGATTCGAAACTTAGTTTCAGATTAATCCCTGAAGATGTCTCTAGTAGTAAGAGACGAAACGTCGGAAAGTGAAAATCCATTAACACGGTCTAAACCCGAAAGTGAAAGTTCTTTATAATTATTGATTGTATTAATTGGTAATTATTTTAATAATTATATTTAATAAATAAATAGTTATTTGAAGCTATTTTCTTGGGTTTAATTAGTTAAAATTGCAAAAAGAACTGAAACATCAAAAGTGACAGAAATCAGTTGTTTATAAAATTTACTCCTCATAGGAGAGAAAAAATTATTATTGCTATAGGTGAAGAAAATTGATTTTATAGTCTGAAAACATGATATATAATGGTATGTTCTAAACCTAGTACTGAAAAAAAAGTTTATGAGCCCGTTTTTGAAAAAAAAAAGTAGACTTATCCAAAAGTAAATCTTATAAATCCTGCATTCCATCCAGAACGTTTTAATAAAGCTAGCAATAAAGACCAAGCAATAAAATTTTTAATAAGACAATACGATGTAGAATACAATGCCATTTACTAGTATACTATAATTTTTAGTAAATTTTGACACTTTATTTTTATTTTTAATGCAATTTGCTTCTAAGGAATATTGTGCGAGATGCATTGAGGAGTGTCTGAGAAAAACTCTTGTTGTCCACTTCTGGTTAAAATTGAGTAAGTGTGCGTTTATGCTCTGATTTACTATAGGGATTTTGATTAATTATCACAAATGTAATAATAATATTATATGAGCATGAGCACTGACATGTTTAGTGTGTAAATATAATATACTTAACCAATAAGCATGCGCAGTGGGGTGATAATTAATTTTTTCAGTTAATTTGGACCGTAATCCGATCATAAGTATTTATTTTGCTTTCTCATTTTAAAAATTTTCAAATTTTCGGGAAAGCCTTGTATGCGTTTTATGACGTTTAAATCTTGTGGGCAAGATATCTTAAGAACGCTTTAAGCTAGAGACTTGGCTTCATTAAATAATAACCGATTTTTTTAGCCACTTTCAAATGGGCTTAGCTTCCTTACGACGCATTTTTAGACCTGTTTATAGGAACTTTATTTCATATTTTCGTATGTAGATTCACCCCTTAGGGAACGTTCAAGTATTACGTAACGCTCCTAGGGGGGGTGGGGTCATTTTGTAGTGTTACGCCCATGTTAGTGGTATAGGAAAATAGCTTAAAACTTAAAATAGTCAAAAGTGAAAATGATGATTTTCTCCTCACTCCTCAATTTTCGTTTTATTGAGATTAATAAAATTTTCAATTACCGCTATATTTTTATAAAACCTGGCAATTTGCGGTAGTTTTATGTAAATAACTACTTTTTAACGTTTTTTAATTATGAAACATATTTCAAAACGTATTTTAAGCTTTTATTATAAAAGCTTTTATACACGGAAAGAAATTAGTGGGCTCTGCGCTATACATTATAAGATATTTGGTAACAGTGGCAAATTATAGTGATTTAAGCTATAGATTATAAGGGACACAATAACTAATAATGTTAAAAATAAATTGGAAACGATTATATATATTACAGACACGATTATATTTATTACAGGCACTATTATAAATTTACAGAAATTTTATTATATTATAAAAATTATTAGCACGGACAATAATTAAATCTATTTAAGCTATAAATGCCATACTATTTGTTATATTTTATTATTCACTAAACAATTAAAGTATTTCATATAAATTTTTACACTGACTGCCATAATTGTAAGAGAAAGCCTTGTATTTATATAATAAGCGATTATAATTTGCTTGGTATGTGTGTTATAGCGCTCCTAGCTATAATTTTTTTTTCCGTGTATTATACATTTAGTTTTTACCTAAGATTTGTTGTCCAAAATCAAAAAAAAATGTACCAGAGTGCGTTATATACAATCCTTAATAACTTTTAAAAAAGTCCGTCCGTCTAGATGCGTCTGTTCGTCCGTATGTCATGTTTTCTTTTCATCACGATAACTCATGAAAAACTAATCCGATCAACTTCACATTTTTAGTAAAAATCAGTCTTTGTAAGGACAAGAGGCATAGTTAAATTGAAAAGAAGCCTCCCCAAAAATACGAAAGTTATGGGGGGCTAAACAATTTTTAAAAAATCGAAAATAGCCGCACAACGTAATTTTTTTTTTTTTCGAAAAAATTACCCTTATTAAAAGAGTCAGCCATACCAAGAAAAAAACATTTAAAACAAAAAAGTTATATATAAAAGGGTGCGAACGGCGCGTCGTAACTTAAAATGTATACAGTCAACATCTCATAGGCGACGTGTTTTGTCATTTCATTTATTTTTTCTGTGATTTACAAGTGATTTTATAAATATTAGTATGTCACTGGTCGAATCCACACTCCAGCCGGTATAGGGCACTACTTGATACGGACCGCATTCGCATTCTTAAGATGACATGACTTTAGTTAAAATATCGAAATTATACTTCTTAATCTTAAGGATGTAATATACATAAGGCTTTTTTACCCAATAATTAACATTAAACCAAATAATAATTATAATTTAACCAATGTTACAAATAAATATGACATTTCACTGGTCAGATTCTTAGTTTAGTGTTAATTATAATTAATAATTATAATAATTATTGGATAAACCAATCTATACAAATTTCGTTTATGTTATTCCCAATCATTGATGTACCGTGATGTATCTTGTAAGTCAATCACAGTATCGCATTCTTATGTATTATGCTTGTTATGCAAGTCTCTGGATGTGCCTTAACGTATTGCAGAGGTGATCACTATTGTAAAATTTATCAAACTAAATGTGGATGATATAGACACAGACTATTGGACAGTTGAACTACTTAAGGCGCCTTTTCACGGTGCAATTTGTACGCAAGTTTGGTGCTATGCAATTTTGTTGCAAGAATGATTCAGTCACTGCGGATGCCTTCGGGCAAATTTGATGCTATTTTCGAGCTGTCAGATTATTAGAACAAGTTCTATTTTTCGACGATTTTCATGCAAGATTTATAGTTATTTTCATGGTACCAACCTGGAAAAAAGTTACTAAATCGATTTCTTTTTACTAATATAGTAGCAACTGGACATGTTAATAATTATTATTATTATTAATAGGCCGGTCTGTCTAACTAAAAAGCTTCATTAAAAAAGCAAATGCTAGGTTATGTTTTTGTCAACAAATGCAGAGACACGTCAAAATTGTCTGGTTGGCAGCATTGTTTAACTTGGAATATATAGCGTCAAACTTGCGTATAACTTCCTCCGTGAAAAGGCAAATGAACGTGTAATTGTCCTCATGCTATATCTGGCAGCAAACTTGCATAGCACGAAGCTTGCGTATAAATTGCTCCGTGAAAAGGCGCCTTTAGAAAAACACTATGACTTGGACTAATAATATTACTGTTGAGAACATTATAATTTTCTCAGTTTGAGGATAAATTTTGTTGCCATGATAATAAATTAATGTAAACATTAATGGGACGTTAATATTCTCTTTAAACTTGATATTACTTTTATAATTAAATGGTGTTTTCTTCGCAAACAATCAGAAATAAGTTATCTAAATCCTCAGCCAAATAATTTTCAGAATCTAATTTAAAATTTTGACATTTTTGTTAATGGTATTGTTATAATGACGCAAAAAAGAATCAATTACTCTTAATATGACTCTATTTTTGGGTGCTGAAAAAAATTTTACAATGAAAAAGCTCCCTTCTCATGAAACAGTGGTTTCAGTCAGATTTTGCTGAATTTTGGATCTGTTATTGTATAACATTGTTATATACAGAGCGGTGCAAAAGTCACCGCCCCCCCCCTCTTAAGTTTTGAACCAGTTAAGATATCGACTTCAAATTTGGAACTTTTAAATAAGACAACTTAAACTATCTTTCATATATTTAATACTTTCAGCTCTTAAAATGTGGGCAGGGGGGCATGGGGGCACATTTTTTTAAATAGAAAGGGGGGTCGTGTAATACATCATTTTAAAGCTTATATAATTCTCCATTTAAATCCATATTTTTAAATTAAAAAAAAAAAATTTGTGTTTAAAATGGGGTTGAAAATGAGTATTAATGTCAAACTTTCTCTAAAAAATACAAATAATTTTTAAAAAATGCCTAATTTCATCATAAAAAAATGTTAATTATACTTTTAAACTAATTTTAGTTGATATAAATAAAAATTTATAAAAAAAAAAATAAAAATCTGATGTTTTAGCACAAAAAATTGAAAAATCAAAACCTTAAAAACATTTTTAAAAAATTAAAAATGTTAGTTTAAATAGAGAGTTTTATAAACTTTAAAATGATGTATCATACGACTCCCCTTTCCATTTAAAAAAATGTCCCCCCCATGCCCCCCTGCCCACATTTTAAGAGCTGAAAATATCAAATATATGCTAAAAGATAGTTTAAGTTGTCTTATTTAAGAGTTCTAAATTTGAAGTCGATATCTCAACTCGTTCAAAAGTTAAAAGGGGGGGTGACTTTTGGACCTCACTGTATAGTATAACATTGTTATACACATTAAAAGTGTGCAACTGTCTGTATACCGACATATAATCTTATTTGGCACCTTATACCTAGTATTAAAAAAACACACCAATTATTTGAAATAATTTAAAATTCCTGTTGTCCGACCCTGTTATTGAAATGAAAGTATTAACTCTAGCTATAACACCACATTTAAAAAAAAGTTATGTGCTATAACACCACATTTAAAATAAAGTTCTGTGCTATTCTTTTCTTAATACCCTTACACGTTTACTATCTCATCTAGCGTAGACTTGTGTAACACAGGCTGTGTTATTGATTATTAATTAATTAATTAATTAATTATTAATTTTAAAGCAGCTATATTGTGTGGCCGAGTAAAATATACAAAATATAAATGATACGACGATCATGAACTATATAAAACTTTTATTAAATTTAATAATAATGCTGTAAACTGTGGCACTGTGCAAAAACGTTATTTACGAGGTTATTTATTAACAAGAAGCTTAATATCATTCATCTTATAAATTATTATAAAACATTTTACTATTCCTTAAAACGACTTTTGTTTGATTAACGCAGTCGTCCCTCCGAAGTGACTGATCGATTTCGTGCTTTTTAGCACTCTTCAGAGCCACATATCGGTAGTAGGGACAACTACGAAAATCAAATCCTTTCCATATATCTCTATATGGAGTTTAAAAGTCGTTGTAAGGAAAAGCAAAAACAGTTAGCGACATCTACTGCTAAAAGCAGAGACTGGATAAACCTATCGACAGTCCAAAAAAGGAAGCACTTATTGGTTTCAAGTTGTCCCTACTACCGATATGTGGCTCTGAAGAGTGCTAAAAAGCACGAAATCGATCAGTCACTTCGGAGGGACGACTGCGTTAATCAAACAAAAGTCGTTTTAAGGAATAGTAAAATGTTTTATATAGATTTTTTAAATTTGTAAATATCAAACAATTTAATTTAGTTTATTAATTCAGATACCACTGTAAAAGGTGCCCTCCTATAGGATTCAATTGGCGGCAATGTCCACCGTGGCATTGATTAATCTGCCCCCTATCGACAGCGTGCAATAGGTTCTTGAAACCAATAAGTGCTTCCTTTTTTGGACTGTCGATAGGTTTATCCAGTCTCTGCTTTTAGCAGTAGATGTCGCTAACTGTTTTTGCTTTTCCTTACAACGACTTTTAAACTCCATATAGAGATATATGGAAAGGATTTGATTTTCGTAGTTGTCCCTACTACCGATATGTGGCTCTGAAGAGTGCTAAAAAGCACGAAATCGATCAGTCACTTCGGAGGGACGACTGCGTTAATCAAACAAAAGTCGTTTTAAGGAATAGTAAAATGTTTTATATAGATTTTTTAAATTTGTAAATATCAAACAATTTAATTTAGTTTATAAATTATTAGTTTCGTAAAACAAAGATATTAAAGTGAATTTTTCCAGTTTTATTTTGTAAAATTTATGTCAAAATAATCCCAAAAACTCATTAAGCTGATTTTACAATAAGCAGTTTTGGCTATATGCAACTTTGTAGCAAGACCGAAAAGTCCAAACCCCTCTTCTTAAGTTGTCTTATTTACGTGTTCAAAATTTTACGTCGATATCTCCACTCGTTAAAAGTTGAGGGGGGCTGAATTTTCGACCTTAGTGCATGTTTAAAGTCTGGCCCTCTCTTTAACTTTTAAACAGCTAAAGATATAAACTTGAAATTTGAAACACATAGGGGGAACATTTTTTTAATGAAAACGGGTAATATAGTTGAAAGCATGAAACAAAGTCTCCGACGAAAGGGGGAGGAATCATTCGCGGTCTCTGCTTTCCGTCAAAAGCGTTATTAGGCGTGCGTGCCTACAACGGGCCTCTCACTTGCACGCACTTTCCTAACATTTTTCCCGTAGCCACAGACCCGTGCGTCAATAACACATATCATTTAAAGCTAATAAAATTATCTAGTTGACCATATATTTTTAATTTTGTACAAGGGGGTTGACACGCATAATATGAAAATAAAAGTCCTACACGGAAAAAAAAATTATAGCTAGGAGCGCTATAACACACATACCAAGCAAATTATAATCGCTTATTATATAAATACAAGGCTTTCTCTTACAATTATGGCAGTCAGTGTAAAAATTTATATGAAATACTTTAATTGTTTAGTGAATAATAAAATATAACAAATAGTATGGCATTTATAGCTTAAATAGATTTAATTATTGTCCGTGCTAATAATTTTTATAATATAATAAAATTTCTGTAAATTTATAATAGTGCCTGTAATAAATATAATCGTGTCTGTAATATATATAATCGTTTCCAATTTATTTTTAACATTATTAGTTATTGTGTCCCCTATAATCTATAGCTTAAATCACTATAATTTGCCACTGTTACCAAATATCTTATAATGTATAGCGCAGAGCCCACTAATTTCTTTCCGTGTAGGTTTGATCGGTTAACTTCATCTTGTTACAGGCTTGCGTATAAGTTCCCTGTAGCGGGCCATCTAACTGGGACACCCTGTTAATTTATAAAATTAGACTGTATTTTTTAAGCCAGCTCCAAACTTTTTGTAATGTAAAAAATATATGGAAAAATATAGACCATTTTTCGTTTGGACTTTTTTTTTTTTTCGAATTATAATCATATATATAGAATATATAAAATTTTATTTATTTATCCATAATAATACATAATAAGAATAATATTTTGTTTTAAAATTTAAACTAGTTAATTTAACAATTTTCTTAACTTGCTAGTAGCGAAAATAGGGGAACAGATCTCGCCTAAACAAATTGTTTGTGTTGCAGATCAGTTCTCTTAATTAGAGGAAAGTCGCCTAATTTCGGATACCATTTACAATGTATTCAATATTTAATACTCGGTATTACTTTTTGATATTTTTTTTATATAACCAGATACAACTTATTATAGCGAACCATGATTTATTATAAAAGCAATTTTATTACAGTTTATTTTTTCCAAAAAACACGGTTAAAAAAAATCAGCGCATTTTTGTGCATTTGAAAAAGGGCTTCTAATTACGGACATATCCGAAAAAATTTTTTCAAGAGTAGATCTGGATCACATTGCTTATGTTTCTTGTTATTCCTTCACATTTAAGACGTAATTTAAGCATTAAGCGATTTTCTACGAAATACTATAGGAACTATAATTTTAGATTCCCAATTTCGAATATCTTAGTATCTTAGGTAATTTTCGTTTTTTCAAAATTGTTTATCTTAGTTTGTTGTATCATTATAAAAAAAATAATTAATGGTTGGTTATCCTGAATAATAATTACCTTGCGGATATCCGAAATTGGGAAACAAATGCACAAAAATGGTCTATCCGAAACTAGGCAACTTTCTGCTTTTTAGATTAGAAATTTGTAGAATGTTTACGATTTCAAATTGCTTAATTATAAATAGTGGATCAACTTAACTAACATCATAACTTACCCAAGACAGAATCACGAACTTTTATAACGATTATTTATAAAATAAACAAGCATAATAATGCAACTGAGCACAAAACTGCCATTTGCAATATAAACGATTTGTGCTGCCATTTAAAGGGGAGAAGCTCTACCGTTATCATATTACAGGACGGATTTAGTTTGACTTTTGGCTTCACATAAAGTAGGTTTCTGTTTACCTTTGCAGACAGTATCTTAAATACACTACTATCCGAAATTTGGAAACCATCCGAAATTAGCCGCATTTCCTCTATACCTAATTAACATCCAAAAATCTAAATCTTATTTTACAAAATAGAGGGCGGGAGAGAGAGAGAGAAGAGAGAGTAAGGGAGAATAGAGAGTAAGAGAAAAGAGAAAGTAACAGAGAAAGATAGTGTGTGCATGAAGTTAATAATGAACTCAGGAAAAAAGTAAGTTTTTATTTTTAATTAATTTAGTATTCAAAGATATACCGTGCGATTATAAAGTGCCGAACACTTTTTAATGCAAAACTGGCATTAGCGATGAGTAAAATGCAAGAAAGCTGTGTGCGTTTTACTGGCCACAGAGCTGTTGTACGTACCAATCACATGGGCTTGTCGCGCACAACTCTAACAGAGGCGTGGCTTCAAACGAAGCGTATTTTCTTTTCAAACTGTTCGGCACTTAATAATCGCACTGTAATTAAATGTTCTTGGATTGTCTAAAATAAGTCTTTTGAGTAGAACTTTAAAATGACGATTGTGTGTAGTTTGTTTTATTCCAAAATTTAACTATCATGAAGGCCATAAACCTTTGACAGTAAGTTTTCCTAAGCCGGTGGTTCCCTCTACTACTAGCCCACACAAGTCCTGGACTTAAGGGATGCTTAATTAATAGTACGAATAGAATAGTACAAACAAACAAACAAACAAACATATAAATTTCTTATATTAAACACTTGCATCTGATTATATGTCATCAGCTGGATGCAGATAAGGGTTTTTTACAAAGAACTTTTACCCAAGAAGTAATTTCAGACCAATGTTTATGAAGGTGTCATCTTTTTGTTTGTTTATTTACTAACAGAAACGCGATACAGCTTTGTGGTGTAAAATGTAGATGTCGCTAGTCGACTTTCAGGCTACCTAGTAGCGATGTTGCGTAGTTTCCACCTTATCATGAATTCAAATCATTATACTTAAATTAAAAATTTAAAAAACTTTATTGTGTATACTATAATTATGTTTAATAATATAGTATATTTAAATCTATTAAAATTAAACTAATAGTTCATATAAAACTCATACAGAACTAATGTTTCTTAAAATTTACAATAAAATATCCAAAGTATATGTTTCCAATCGGCAACACTGTACCCCTGTCAGTCATTTTACCACATTAGACTGTGAGTTTACACATTCTTTCTCTCTCTTTACGCGTACTAAGTGTAAACAATAGTCACTCCCCACCAGCCCCTCACCGTAGTTGGTTCACGCTTCAAACAAAGCATACGGTAGATTTCATCATGTTCCTTCTTGAGGTAAAAGTTTTTTAATATTATTTTAATAATGGAATTTTGAGTGGTATATATATTCTAATGGCAGAATATTAGTATTCGCAAAATATTTTCGGGTATATCTACATTTTCAAATGAAACTGTTGCATTTTTATATTTTCACTCCTGTGATTATTTTCGTTTAATATTTATGTTCTTTTTTTCAGGTGATATCACACAAAAAGGATATGAAAAGAAGAAAACAAGACTACTTTCTCCATATGTGCCTAAACAAAATTCAAGTGAGTTTTTTTATTTAAACAAAAAGTGTATTCGTTTTCACCCAATAAAAAAATAGCAAAATACACTTTAAAGAAAGATGCTGAATGTTTTCGGTATTCAAAAAGTTAGCATTCAGGAGCTCTATTTACAGAAAACCCGCTTTTCGATCTGTTTTTGAAAAAATATGGAACATCGTGTATTTTAAATTTTAAAATTCAACGTTCATCATTCGTTTGTTTAAAATTCTAGAAAGGCATTATATTTATGCATTTATTTTGTAAGGAAATGTACACAGATGGAGAAGAAATAAAAAAATAAAATAAATTTGAATTTAACTGGACTGGAAATATAAATAAAAATATAATCCCTCAAGTTAAATTTTTATTTTCAAAGCTCCATTTAGACTCTTATATTTTAATAAATGCAAAAACTAATTAGTATAATACATAAATGTAAAATATTTACAAAAACTGATCTTAAAAGCTATTATATTTTCAAAAAAAATAATTTACTTAACTATCACTAAATTAAGAATTTGATCAATGATATTTTAGATTTGTTTGTCACTTATTTATCATATATTTGTACTTCTTAATTAATTACTTAGTTAATTTAATTATAATTACCATAAACCTGCATTTTATATTCAATTTCTTATTTTAGTGATAATTAATCTAGTTATATAGAATCTATAATTTATTTGAGACGTATATATATTTACAGTATTATTAATTTGAGCCATTTCGCCTCAATGACTATTTATATAGATAAAAAATCTAAAACAGAAAATAAAATTAAAATGTTCTTATCAGGCGCACCTATTTCTAGATGCACTGGTAAGTTATTGCGTTTAAAATAATACTTATCTGCTATATCTTCTTTACCTAAAAAATATTATTAGTCAATACCTTACCAGTTTAAAAAATTTGCCTAAATAAAGAATTTTTAATGAAATTCTTGATAAATCGTTAAAATAATTAAAAAAGAACGAAAAATTGAATAAAAGTTAACCTAACGTTTTCAAAGAAAATTATTTTTGAAAACGGGATTAGATTAGATCCCGAAACGTTAGAAGTTAACTTTTATTAAGTTTTTCGTTCTTTTTTAATTATTTTAACGATTTATCAAGAATTTTATTGAAAATTCTTTATTTAGGCAAAATTTTTAAACTTTGGTAAGGTATTGACTAATAATATTATTTAGGTAAAGAAGATATAGCAGATAGGTATTATTTTAAACGCAATACCTTAACAGCGCATCTAGAAATAGGTGCGCCTGATAAGAACATGTTAATTTTATTTTCTGTTTTAGATTTTTTATCGATATAAATAGTCATTGAGGCGAAATGGCTCAAATTAATAATAATGTTAATCTAGTTATATTTATACATGAACTGATCTGTCTCTAATTGGTAGTTATAATGAAAAAACTGAATTTAAATAAATAGTACCAGAAAAAATTGCGATTTAATTACAAACTGTACATCAATTAAAGTAAATTTGCTTAAATGAATAAAATTGCTTTTTTGTTTTAGTATTTAAAAAACACAAACCTAATTACAGTTAAATTTACAAGCCCGCATTATTATTATTGATTTTAAAATAGAATTGTTTTGTAATTTAAAGTTTTTGAGCGCCTAAATCCCTAAATTTAATTGAGCAATAAATAAATGCATATGAGCACTAATATACATGTAAAGATTACTTAAATTTAAAAGTTGTGATTTCATTTTCTTTTTTTTTTATAAATAATTATCAAAATTGTAAATAATTGTCACGATTCTCTTGCCTTATTAACATTTCCAATTTTTATTTTAACAAATTGTAGTAAGTAATCGTAAATATTAACAATAAGTAGTTTTTAACAATATTGGTAGTTTTTTTTACAAAACACTAAATGTTTATTTTCCCAGGTAGCACAAAGTTGGGGTAAATTCATTTTACTATTAAAAACGCATAATAACGTTCAACACATATTTAAGAAATAAAAGGATTTTTAGTACTTACTGGATATAATTTTAATTTTTATAATCTACTCGACATGTTTCGCCTCACTAGGCATCATCAGGAGTTACTAAAAGATAGATAATAATAGGATAAATCGTCTGAATACAAACTTAAAGCTATTTTCCCTTAGGAGCTACAAATTTACTTACTCGTCATTACAGAGGTGAATAAAAATTTTTAATCATTATCAGTTACCATTAACTATGAATAAACACTAATTAAGCTTACTAAATATTTTGAAAAAATAATAAACAATTACAATATTTAATAAAAAAGATTTAAGACCGTATTTAACATGGTCTTGTCAATTAATTTGTAGGTTAAGAACCAAAATTTATATATTTATATATGAATTTTGGACTTGTATAAATTTTGGTTCTTAACCTACAAATTAATTGACAAGACCATGTTAAATACGGTCTTAAATCTTTTTTATTAAATATTGTAATTGTTTATTGTTTTTTTTTTAATATTTAGTAAGCTTAATTAGTGTTTATTCATAGTTAATGGTAACTGATAATGATTAAAAAATTTTATTCACCTCTGTAATGACGAGTAAGTAAATTTGTAGCTCCTAAGGGAAAATAGCTTTAAGTTTGTATTCAGACGATTTATCCTATTATTATCTATCTTTTAGTAACTCCTGATGATGCCTAGTGAGGCGAAACATGTCGAGTAGATTATAAAAATTAAAATTATATCCAGTAAGTACTAAAAATCCTTTTATTTCTTGATTATGGAACTGGATAATGGCTTTTTGTTAAACAATTTTCAACACATATTTGTTTTTCTTTAATTCCGTTAAAATTTAATTTTAAACTTATCAGCTTGGTTTGCCCTATAATTAGCACTAAATTAACTATAAATACCAATAAAATCCAGGGGCCCCAAAGGTTTGGGCGCCATTTTTTTTGCAATGGCGCCAAGTTTGGTAGAAACCGTCAGGAACAAAGCTTTTTTTTGAGGGTATTTTTTTGGGCGCCATTTTTTTGTAGGAGCGCCAAGTTTTGGTTAAAACCGTCAGGGACAAAGCTTTTTTTGGGGGTGTTTTTTCTTTTGCTTGGTGCGCCAAATTATGCTTGCTGCAGGGCGACGAAAGGTCGGCCCTGGGTATTACCCCCATAGAAGAAAAACATTGAATGAAATGTCAGATTTATTTGTAATATTTCATTTCATTGGTTATATTCTTAATTAGTTTTAGTTATTGGGTAAACCAACCTTTAATTATAAGGAATTACCTACCGTTTATATTTTAAAAATGGGATTTAACTATTTTGAAAATGAAATTGTTGTTTTAAAACAAAAAGTTATATGTTTAATTATTTGGAAAATTACTCGGATTTAATAGTTTATTGCGTTAACCCTTGAACTTTTTCTGTGTAAAAATAAATTAAAAAAATAACCTAATTAGCCTAATTAAATTAGGAGTATTTTACGTTATTTAACTAGTTACATTAATACATCTCATTGTAATTTTATTTAATGTGTGTGAGATCATAACACATAGGTTATGTTATTATTTATTGGTAATTTAAAACAAAAAGTTATTATAAAAGCAAATTGTTACCTAAAATACATAAATACGATAAAATTTTGTGGTTTTACACCCCGTAATTGAAAATATACTGGTAATAATTTATATTAGTCTTTTCAATATGGCAATAACCTATAATTTTGGGATATAATGTCACTGAATTTTTTTATTTAAATAATTTTATAAACAAGATTATTTCTGATATTTATCTAAGCTAGGATATCATTTTATTTTCTAATTTTATTTCGAAAAACTGTTGAGTTTTATAATTTTGGCGAAGCCGCACTAGTGTTGATAAGTTTTCAGATTTTAATATATATACCGGGTGTCCCAACTCTATTTAATCAGCGGTTTTCTCGAAAACTAAAAGAGATAATCAAGTTTTGCGAAAACCATCTTAAATTAGACAACTTAAACTATCTTTTAGCATATATTTGATACTTTCAGCTCTTAAAATGTGGGTGGGGGGCATAGGAGGGAGTTTTTTATGGAAAGGAAGGTCGTATGATACATCATTTTAAAGCAAATAAAATTCTCTATTGGAGTGTATATTTTTTAATTTTTTAAACAATTTTTTTCATTAATTTTTTTTGCTAAAATTGCGATTTTTTAAGTTTTTTTTTTGTAAATTTTTATTTATGTCAATTAAAGTAACTTTAAAAGTATAATTAACGTTTTTTCATCATGAAATTAATAACTTTTAAAAAATTGTTTGATTTTTTAGAGTAATTTTGACAAAAATTTTCATTTTCAAGCCTATTTTAAACTCAAAAAAATAATTAAAAATATATAGTTAAATGGAGAATTTAATAAGCTTTAATATGATGTATAACATGACCCCTCTTTCCATTTAAAAAAATGCCAAAAACGGCCTAGACAAAAAATTCTTGGATACAAATGTGTTTGATAAAAAAATAAGAAATTTTGTAAATGTCCGTCTGTCCGTCCGTTGTCAAGATTTTTGTTAACGCGATAACTCCAGAATAAATTATCCGATCGACTCGAAACTTTTAGGAAAAATCAAGTTCTATGAGGGGAAAGTCCATATTGTTTTTGAAAATAATCCACCCAAAAATAAAAAAGTTACTGGAGGTTGAAACATAATTTTCAACAATGTTTTTTTTTTAATTTTTGTTTATTTTTCTAAAAAGAAATTTTTTTGAAAAAAAATTGTTAATTTTTTTTTCAAAAAAAACTTTTTTTAATTTCGTTTTGCGAAAAAAAAAAGATTTAAAAAAAAATAGATTTTTTTTTTTTGTTTGGGAATATTTTTATTTCTTAATTTTATAAATAATAACCCATTTACTTAGGGTGCTTAAGTTTTTCGTGCATACAGCTTAAAGAGTAATATATAAATTTTAAATCAAAGGAGTCTTTGAAGGGACGAATAATATTAAGCAGTTTAGTAATTAGTAAAGGACTGAAAAATAAGTTTTCCTACGATCCCCTATGAAAATGAAATTTACCACGCTCTTTTGTTCTTTGGAAAACGCCATATATAACACTTGTTTGATATTTTCATATCACCCTAGTTTGATATGTATGTATGTAGGTTTGCCTAATTTTGTTTAGGTATTTACGTTGTAAATTCTACGAATGTTACTTACCTCGTTTTATATGCCATTTTCCACCTTTCATTACAGACTTTTTTGATGTCTTTTATGTTTTTCAATCCAAATATTTCTGTTTTTCATGTCAAAAATAAAAACTATAATTATAACCTTACTATTTTGACCCAGGTCAATATAACTTAATATGTTTTATTAATGTCTAGATTTTATAAAAATTACTTAATTTGTGATTTAGTTACCTTACATTTTATAAAAAAACATCAATATTTCCTCATGAAATGTAAAACATTGTAGAATTTTAGTCTTATATTATAATATCCACAGAAATCAAATTTAATTAGTAAACTGTCAAATTTGATTCAAAAGATGCTTGTGGTTAGGCAAACCATTAAACAGTGTTGAGCTTCCATAATATGTTGTATTAAATATAAAACCAAGAAAACTAAAGGTAAATAAAAAACATATTTCCTGTTGACATAAATATATAAATTTGTATGCTATTTTGTGTTTGGCTTTTCTCAAAAATTCTCGGAATAAGTAATAAAAATTAGAAAATATTAAATTAAGAATTCTTAAAATTTAAACTTTATATAAAGAACTTTCACTATTTTTTCGGGATCGTAGGAAAAATAGTGTACATAACACTTTCCACACTAGTTATGTAATATACTAAATTACCTTCATTATAATAATATTATCTATTTATAATTTAAAGCACCTGTATTGAATCAAATAAAATAAACTTTTAGTTTAACTTTTATTCTCAAGAATAATAGGGTAATATCTGAGGAAGAACAAACTCTAATATTTCTTGACAAAAGCCAAACGCTAGGTTATTAGTTCAGACGACGCAACGTTCTGCCGGTGACAATAGGCGAAATGAGAATCATTTCATATTTCTTTTATGTGCAAGATTATAACTTTTTTAGTTCTATTGTCGGAAATAATCTGCAAAATATATATGAGGAGTACAACTTTCATAAGAGTTTGAAAGCTATTTTTGTCAATATGTGTTTTTTGCATAAAATTTGTCAAAATAACAACATTGCAGCTGGAAATTGTATGAAGACTTATTTTTTTTACTCCAAAGTATTTGGTCTGTTATATCTTGCAAATCACTGGGACTATAAAAAAAGCATCCTTTTAATTTAATTTCAGTGATCCCAAAAACCGCCAGTACTAATTTTGGTAAAAATACCTCCCTGGAGCAATGCAATCGCTATTTTTAAAATGACGTTTGCTATATTTTATCCGCCGTTTCGAATTATAAATGTTTGAGGATTTCTTTTTAACAACCCCAAAAATCCCATAATAAAAATTTACCTTTTTTAAGGATTTTTTGTTAAAATTTCGGTTCAATAAAGTAGTCACGCTTTTTTGGTCATGTTGATAAAAATACATAAAATTAATTTAAATAGATATCAAAGAGAAGGATAATAGTAATTATATACCAAGGTAGAGAAGACATTTTTTATAGACGAATTAAATTTAATTTAAGAGTGCGAGGCTATAATAGTCTTCTCTACCGTGGTTTATTTATTAGTTTTTTCACTACTAGCACTATTTAACTATTTTTATACAAATAATAAAATAAATTATTAATAGAAATGATATTTCTTGAAATTTTCATAAAAATCAAGTAGCCTTGATCAATGACATTTGCTCAAATAAATACTTTGAACAGACGTTTAAAAATTTAGTTTTTTTTTAATTTTTTTATAATATTTAGCTAATTATTGATTGTATTAATTGGTAATAATTGTAATTAAATATATTTAACAAATAAAAAGTTTTTTAAAGCTATTTTCTTGGGTTTAATCAGTAAAAATTGCACAAAGAACTCAAACATCTAAAGTGATAGAAATCAATTGATTACTCCTACTAGGAGAGAAAAAATTATTATTGCTATAGGTGAAGAAAATTGATTTCACGGTCTGAAAACATGATAAATAATGGTATGTTCTAAAGCTAGTAGTGAAAAAATGTATTTATCTATCTAAATAGATGTCTATTTATCTATAAAAAATTATATTACCACATCACATTGCTCTAGACCCCTCCTCCCATCACAAAGTATCACAAACTCCCGGACAAACCCTCACCCTTAGCCGTGACATACCTTATGAACGCCCCCTTATGAATCTTGTACTCTTCAATATGAGCGTATCGCACATGACCTAAATCCCTTTTAAAGTTTTTTTCTCATTAAAATATAACGAGGACATAAATTTTCCTAGGCTTTTCTGTTATTTTTCTAATTTCCAGAGGTAATTAGGAGTTTATCGCGGCAATATGGTGCACGAGCTCTAGAAATATGCTGCCGATTTTAAAAACCATCAGTAAACTAGAAAAAAAACGGCTTTATTAAGCGTCCAACAAATAAAATATTAAATATTTTGTAAAATCAGTTATTATACCGAAAATAAAAACATGCTAATATGGGTATCGTTTCTAGACGAATATTGTGTTATATTATTCTTAGTACATAGCTCTCTTTTAGATTAGCTTTAACCATGATATATTAGGACATTTGAGGCGTATAGTGCAAGAGTGGCCCATATGTGTTTTTTTGAGATTTGAATTAAATTTTGAGATCATAGTAACTGAAATCCATTTAGGTACTTGAACAATGTTTACGCATTAGTTATTCTTCATTTTTAAAGGTGATTACTCCAAGAACAGTAAAAAACGTTTATTTAACTATTCCAGAGCATAATTATTGGTATTTTGACTATTCTGTTATTAGATAACGAACATTTCTTTCACATGTAAAAATAATTAAAATTTCAAAGTAAATTGTGAGGTTACTTAAAAAAACGTGTTATTGAAGGTCAGATCTCGTTCGTAATGCAATATTGGCCCAAAATAAACACAATGTATAGTGCAATAGTGACCCACCAATTTTTTTCTTTAAGAAAGTAAACAAAGTAAAATAAATTTGTTTGTCATACATTACCTTAATACTGGTTGAGTTTAAAAACCCTAACAGAAAAAATTTGAATAAAATAATGCGTCCTAGATCAAAGATTAAAAAATCGTAGAAATTTAAATAGCCATTATCTCGATATTTCCATAAAACGAGATGGGCCACTTTTGCACTATAGGCCTCATTTAATCTTATTAGATATTTTTTTAATGTAGATATAGATATTCGCAGAAGATTATATCAGGTTAAAATTCATTGTATCAAAATAATATCACCAATAAATACTTGCATTTTCCTTTATTCTTATTTTACAGTCGCTTGTTTAAATAAATTAAAAGACTGTGAAATAGCCAAAATTATGAATACAATCGTTACGTAGGTTACGCTGGAATCTCCCTTAAATGATATTATTCATTTCGATTAATATAAATTTCTGTGTAGGAACAAAAAAATTAAAATAACAATAGTGCAAAAGCTCAAAAAGCTGCAACTCTTCTAATTTTTCAAAAAAACCAACCGACTATTTCCTAACAATTTCCGAACTGCCATAAATTAAGGCCAGGTTTAATAATGAAACCACACCAAATGGAAATTTGAAATTTAATGGACAATTTGTTGTTAAATTCGACGAAAACCATAAATAATAACAAAACCTATTTGCTTGCAGGATGCTTTTATCGACTATAACAACGTCATCCTCACATTATTAGTCACTCTATCTAGAGGCGGTTGAATTAGGTATGAAATATTAATCCAGTCAAATAACGAGGAATTTCTATGTTGAAATTGAAATAAATGCACACGGGCTGATATTTTAAAGGATAGTAGTACATGGTAACAGAACTGTCCTGTTAGTTCTTCACCGGGTGATTTGCGGACACCCGTTGTCCGCTTGAATTTTAGGGGTAAGTGCGGTGCTACTCCCCAGTTACGATAAACATGCATATGACCAATTTTGTTAAGAAGGAAATTTCCAAAATATTTTGTTTGGATCATTTTTTATGTATATTAATAACAATCGAGTTATAGATATTCAAAAATGGCCATGTTGGGGGTAAAATTTTTTTTTTTCGATTTCTCAGCCAAATTATTCATCGAAGGATAAAAGTGGTTATGAGCAAACTTGTAGCTCTTGAAATTCTCTATAAGTTTCATATGTTAGGTACGATTACAGAGGGTAAGTTGCGCCCTCTGTAACCGTACCAATATACCTATGAAAATTCATAATATAGAGAATTTCAAAAGCTACAAGCTTGCTTATTAACACTTTTATCCTCCGATGAATAATTTAGCTAAAAATTCGAAAAAAACAGTTTTGCAGTAGGTTGTGCTAAATGTGACACCCAGGGTAATTGTGACATGTCCTGTTATAATTCGTCTAAACTAGTTTAAATCCAATCGAAATTTTACGCACAATATTTAATACTGTCAAAAACCTAATGCCAGGGTTGGATTGGATTTAAACTAGTTTAGAAGAATTATAACAGGACATGTCACAATTACTCTGGGTGTCAAATTTAGCCCAACCTACTGTACATCCAATCCAACAAGGCTATTTTTGAATATAACTCGATTGTTATTATTATAATGAATTTTTTTTGCAAAAGGTTATTGGGTTGGGTTAAAAAAATTGGCAATATGCATTTTTATCGTAAGATGCATCTTAACCAAAATAATCGCTCACTCCTTAAATTCAAGATAGCGGACACTTCTTACGCAAATCACCTGGTCAAAAACTAACAGGAGTGTTCTGTTACCACCCACTACTACCCTTTAAAATATCAACCCGTGTGCATTTATTATAATTTACATTTATTATTTGACTGGATTATACGTATTTTAATACGTATTAAAATACGTATTAATACCTTGCTAGGTATTATTATTCCATGAAAAAGCTCATGTGGGACCGAGGAGTAAATCTCCCTGGAATTCCTTGTACATTGATTACACCGGACCACAAAATTTTTTTTCGGTTGATGTGGATCATAAATGGTTTTCTAGGTGAATTTTTGGTCGCTGAACACGAATCCGTCGTCGATTTTGGCCCATCACGGCGCGTTTTTTTTTTAAACACGAAAAAAAATATTTTTTAATTTTATTTCGCTAATATTTTTTAAAATATTAATCTAAAGGTATTATATGCCTATATTTTTGGAATCAGCGCGTCGAGGTGTATTGTCATGATTAAATAACAAATGAGATATGGTCAAATTCGTCAAATTTCGGTCAGGGTCTGGAATTAAAAAAAAAATCATGACGATAGATCTCGACGGGCTGATTCCAAAAATATAGGCATATGATACCTTCGAAGGTATCTGTAGCTTCAGATTACCATTTTGGAAAATATGAGCGAAATAAAATTTACGAAAGAAAAAAAAATGGTTTTTTCTATTAAAAAAAAATCTTGACGTAATGGGCCAAAACGAACGACGGATTCGTGTTTAGCGTGTTCACCTAGAAAACCATTTCTGATCCACGTCAACCGACAGAAAAAGTTTGTGGTCTTGTGTTATCTTTCAACTATTTTTTTCTGTCCATACATAGCGCCGCTGCTAGATGGAGTGACTCTACACATGGTATATTGTTTTTGCAACTAACAAAGCCTTTTAAAGCATTAATCCACTAACCCCAATCATAATATCATGTTCGTTGGTGTCAAACGGAAATTAATGAAGACAATTGAACATCAATTACGTCATAGTTATTTTTGTATTAAGTGCGCAAAATGACTGATTTCTGCTTGAGCGTTGAATTTGCTGATCGAGGCGTCTAGCACGAGAAAGCAGAAATCACATTTTGCGCTCGTAATAAAAACAACATTTTTTCTACGATCTAAAATAAATAAATTTTCAGGCAGTAAGTTCAACAAGGGCGCAGCATTTACAATTTTTTGCAAATCTGGTGGTCTAGAAGTAAAATCCTCTTCACTGTCACTCTCCATAATTCTTCCGTAACAACAAATAATTTGGCACAAAAATATTTAGCACACGAAATTGAAATCTGATTCGAAATAAATAACATTTTTATATTAAAAAAATGGCGTACCACATCTTGTATATAACTGAGTGCTGTTTTACGATTGACACTCAGAGCGCAAAATTCAATAAATAAATAAATAAATAATAGTTTATTTACAGTAGACTACAAAATATATAGTATAGGATAAGTCAATTTTGCGCTTGCTGTCATGGTAACGAGCAGAAAAGTAAAATGCTAAGAAATAGGTTATTTTTTGGTCTGAAAGCTTCATTTGTTTTAGTAGAAATGTTAACTTTTCTATTAGATCGTAGAAAAAATACATTTTCTATGTAAAACTGTTTCAAAATTTTTATACAGTCATTATCTCAGTTAAAAAAAAAATATGGAGACCTGACGCAAAAAAAGTTTTAAATGAGAATTCGACCCTTATGTCCAACCCACTTAATTTTCAAAAAAAGTCTAATGCCGCAAGAAAGGCGCGTTGTTAAATTAGTTTTTTTTTATTGACTGCGTTAACTATACTAGAGTCAATCTGAGAATGCGACTCTGACGTCACAGCGCGTAAACTAAATACCACTCTGTAGGGTAATTGAAACTTATTTCTTAAGATTTAATAAATTAATTTTGTTTATATACATTATTTATATAATAATTATGTATTAAGTCTTAATAAGTTTCAGTTACACTACAGATTGCTTTTTAATTTACGCACTTTGATGACACGAGTATATTTCCTTTTACTGCTACATGCTGTAAAAAATCGAACCAATTGGAATCAGGCAACTGATCTTATAAAACGTACCACATTTAAAGTTTTACTGTCAAATCATTAACCTTAATTTTTGCTAATTGTCTGTTTGAAATATTTTTTTTTTTTTTTTTTATATTTTAGTGAAATTTAATGGTTATGGGCAACGCCGCTCATGTGCGGCTTGGCAACAGCGGAAAAAAGCGCCTTGCTTTTAAAAATTAGACTTTCTCATTTGTCAGTGTCAGTACTTGGTTTAGAATTAATTTGGATTATAATCCTTAAAATCTGTGCTATAATTATTAATGTTTTATTTACAACCGCATTATATTTATTTTTCTATTCAAATTTTCAATAAATATTTACTGCCTAAAAAGTCTTTAAGCGACGATGTCTGTAAATATATGTACACTTTTTTATGTTTATATTCACCTGCGGCATGCTTGCTCAATATAACGCAAAACACAGAAAGACATAAAGAATAATGTCAACATAAAAAGAAAAAGGATTTAAAAAATAAAATAAATGTATTACATATTTTAGATCTTGTCGAAGGGTGGATAAAATCCACCAGGATATACTGGTGGTCGGTATTTTATAAAATAAATTATTTAAAAAAGTTAAGAATGTGTTTATTTTTTGAATAATAAAATATAATCACTAGTAGTCCCTCCTTGTAATTAAAAATAAAAAAAAAACCCTTCGAGTAAGATCAAGATCTTTCGTCTTGATTTCGAGAAAAAATCATGAGTGTAACTGGGAAAATCAAGACAAGAGTCACGTCGCCCCCTTATCCTTTCCCCCTTCGCGCCATCTCTGATTATACTAAGGTCAACCAACAGTGTTGCCAGATTTTTTAATTAAAAAATGCCAAAGATCGTATAAAATTATGCTAAATATGCCAAAATATTCATTAAATTATGCCAAATTATTAAAAAAACAAACAAAATTTCTCAAAATCATCAAAAAACTTCCTAGACAAAAAATTCTTGGATATACTACAAAAAAAATGTGTAAATTTACATGCTAAAATTAAAAACTCGTAAATTTTACGTGCACCTGCTTGGCAACATATTACCTCTGATTTAGCATGTAAATTTACACATTTTTTTACAGTGTACAAATGTGTTTCATGAAAAAATAAGAAACTTTGAGAAAGTCCGTCTGCCACTTTCAATATCACGTTTTTTTGTGGACACGATAACTCAAATTTTCCGACCGACTTAAAATTTTTAGGAAAAATCAAGTTTTATGAGGGAAGGATGATCCTTCAAGGATACTTATGGTTTTTAAAAGTAATCCCCCAAAAAACTTCTTCTTTAAAACCAACATAAGACGAGACAAAAAGTTAATCGTCGACTTTTTTTTCTTAATCTAACATCCTTAAATAACATTATCCAAGATTATCTAATATTTATAACAGATAATCCAACACAATCTGCAGACTGTGCTTATGAGATCAAGATGCCTTAGGGTACATTACCTTTGATGTTCAATTGTTTTCAAACATGGAAATTTGATGTATATCTGACTATACACTGTATAGTATTGTATACAGTGTGTACAAAAGTAGAAGCAAATAATTATCTCGGTAATTATTAAAGATACAATTTTTTTAAATGTGTTCGGACTGGTCAAGATTTATTTTTAAAAATACATTTTTATGATATCGATTCCAGATTTATAAACTATTGTATCTTGACTAGCTGGGGTACAACCAATTGTTTTTTTGTACAACACGGCTAGCCACGGCGACGTTTCCTCAACATATATTACTTTTAAAATAAAAGATGAAGGGTAAACTGCTGAGCAATTCAGGTCTTCAAATTAGAGAAAAACGTGGGACCTTTTTTAGGTAATTATTTTCAATATTTTCGAGGTAATCTTGAAGGAATCTCTGAGAAAATCTTAAGGGGTCTTTCTACCTTAAAAATTATAAAAATAATCTTTTGAAAATGTGTAAAATATTTTGAAAAACATCCGTCATTTTGTTATTTTTTGGCCAAACATTTTTCTTCTAGTACTTCAATACTGAATAATATCCCGTTTTGTTTTTTTTTCAGTCGATCCAAACGGCCGGAATCATGGCGACCAAGTTTTTTGATGTTTTTTTCAAAAAATGTTTATGGCCGAAAATGGCACTTTAAAAATCTAAAGAAATTTTATTTGTATTCTTTGAATATAAATAAACAAACCTACAAAATTTTACAATGATATTTTTTTCTTTCTATATAAAAAAAAATGTTAAAAAACAGATTATTTTTATAATTTCTTAAGAAAGACTGCTTAATAGAAAGAACCTCCTAGAAAGAATTCAGGAATACAAAATTATTTCACGGGTTTACTCCTAGCGAAAAGACGACCATGATCGTCGCGACGTCGTAGGACTGCAGCCCGAGCATTTTTGAAAATTTTATTCCAGACTTTTTGTACACATTGTATATTTAATTAATGTGCGTGGATGTGAGAGGCTCATTGTTTTGTGTTTAGCCGGAAGCGGCGTCGGAAATGACACGGGGAACGGCCACGATGGCGGAGGCGCGGGCAGTGGAGGCGGCAAGCCGCAACAGCACACGAGACGACGCACGCAGCGTCGCGTCACGCACAACGAGAAACGATATCATTCAGGTTCGAATACGAGAATGCCGTCCCCAATGTCATTTTTGTGTCTTATTAATTATACCGTCAAATGGGGATACTTCGATCTCAGGGTCTATTTTGATCAAGATATACCCTGCAATCAACGTTGCCCCAGTTGGCGGTACGTACTTAAGTGTGCATATTAATACCGAGTTGTCAGTTTATTGAAATTTGAACCTTGGTCTGTGACTGACTAGGGATGTAAGTCGCAGCCTAAACGAAAATTTAATTTGTAAAAAACGTACTTGTTGCTACCCACAATAATGTATAAATTAAAGTATATTTTTATGAGCTGACGACTCGAATGGCATGGCGTAGCTGCATTTATTTGCTTGCATAGTTTGTTCCTTTGAGTTTCTAATTTTGTATTATCTTTCTTTTACATCATATTTTCTTCTTAACGTGACTTAATCAACGTACTAAACTAAAACCAAACTGAATTTTAAATGTGTTTTTTTTTCTATTTTTTGTGTCTTAATCAATTTTAAAAGTAAAGGTACGCTAAATTATGATTACATTATTGCTAGGCATTATACAGGGTGGCCCAAAAAAAACCGGAAACTTTTTAAACCGTTATAACTTTTTTGTGCTTTGTCATTTCCGGACTCCGCTTTGCGTCGTCCGTAAATCTACAGACTAGTAAAAAAAAGCTTCAATTTTCCTCTTAGTAAAAAAATATACTATTTTTGTAGAGCAGTGTTATTATTAGAATCCAAGCATATAACACCATTTTGATACACACTTTTGATGATTTTTACAAAATGACAAAATATGAATATTATTTATTTATTTAAAATAAATAATTAAGTCGAATAGGCGTTATTTATATTTTTTCTCTTTTCTTGAAGTTTATTTTATTTTTATTATAATTTTATAATTCTTCGGGATTATTTATATTTTAAGTTTATTTAAAGTTTATTTTCTTTTCGTTTTATTGGCATGGCTATGTGTTTGTTTTGCATGTAGATGTGGGTGACGGACCGGCCAAGGAGCTCAGGACCGGAGTTAGCCCGGCCACCAGGGCCGCACGCAGGGGTAATCGAAGACTTACTCGTAATGAAAGTCGGTACCATTCAGGTGAGTCCAAAAAATAAGGGCCAAGTCGAAAGATGAATTTACAGTTCTGTTTTTTTTTAATTTTTAAGAATTGACCAATTACGTTTTAGTTCAGAAACAGTTTTTAATTAACATCAAAATAATATAATTCTAGAAGTAGAATCATCCCCTTTATTTCCCGCCAAAAAGACTGTAAACACCCTGTAGATTTTCTAAAAACTAAAACTTGATTGGTAAATGTCTTAAAATCTTGATAAATTCGCCTTAAGAACTCAAAATTACACAGAGCAGCAAAAAATTTTGCCTCCAGTTCTAATTATGATACCTTAAAATTTTTCATTTTCTGAATTCATTCTATAATTATTTGTCAGGTGGACTTGAAAAAGTTGGTAGCTTTTAGGTTTGAATTCAGCAGCCCAAACTTTATAATAAAAGTATTTTACCATCAGAAATTTAGATCCTGACATTAAAGAGAAATAAATTCAGAATCCGCCCTAAAATTTTAGAAAAATACTTCCTCTGAGGCAAGAACAATTATTATGTTGCCCTGTGTTTTTATTGCCTTAAAATATGCAAAACTTTTATAAAATATGATATATTTTTTATAAAAATTATCGCCCAGTGACTTTTTTTATGGTGTAAGCACTAATTAGGTTTAAACAAAGGAAATTATTACATAGAAAAAACGGATTCCTTGAACCAAGGACACGTGTCTTTGTATATGTTCAAAGCCATATTCTCTTGTTTCAAGGCTGGCATTTTCTTGAACCAAATTCAATGTCCTTGAATGAAGAGTACGGGTTTTGGAATAAAAATCCGCGCTCTTTATTCAAGGACATTGACTTTGGTTCAAGAAAATGCCAGCCTTGAAACAAGAGAATATGGCTTTGAACATATCCAAAGACACCTGTCCTTGGTACAAGGAATCCGTTTTTTCTATGTACTATTTTAAAAAAATATTCATCTAACATGATCGTTTCATGTATAAAAAGATTTGTATTTGCTATAAAATATACAAATATATACTTAAATCCTTTTATTATTAATAAATTAGATTACAATAAACATACTTATGCGATTTCCATTGTATAAAATCAAGTTATGCATATTTTTCAACTTAACATTATAGGTTTAAAAAGGTAAAAATTGCTTTTTTGTTAAGTTTTGCAAAAGTCCACGTCATTCTGGTCCTTCTCACCACATAGCTTAAAACTGCATTCATAATTTGAACGATTGAATATGTATTACATAGCTTTTGTGTCATGGCTTCATTATCACCACTTATTTTTTAAGAATTTCAAGAGAAGTTCAGCCAAAATTTAATTTTTTTGTTTCTTTTATTAATGAATTAAAAAAATAAATTATTTTTTATAAGAAAGTATTTGAGGTTTAGATCAATATGTTTTATATGATTTAATTGATACTTTATTGACAATAATCAAGAAGCACAAATTTGTGCAAAGGTATACAAAAAAAAGCGGACATTCAAACAATTACATAGCTTTTGTGTCATGGCTTCATTATTACCACTTATTTTTTAAGAGATTTCGAGAGACATTCAGCCAAAATTTAATTTTTTTTGTTTCTTTTAATAACTCCAGAATCCTTCATGTTATAACGACGAGGTATTGTATGTTATCTATCTCTAATAAGGTCTATCACATGCAATACCTCGTTGCTATAACACAAAGGGTTCCTGAGTTATTAAATAAAAATAGAATTTTTGCAACCCCTTTTGAAGGGGCGTAGCTTCCTTACAAGTCGTTTTAGGACATATATTTATAGGAACATTTTTTCTTATTTTTGAGTAGGGAATTACACCCTGAAGTTATGTACCGTACTTAGTAAACACACTGTATATTGTATTTTACCTCCGTGAAACAACTTTTGGCTTCAGCTCTTTTGATAATAAATTAAATTTAAATTTCAGAATGTAAAAGTTTGATATTTATGACCAAATTACTAAAAAATTATAAACTATTAATCATTGAGTAATTCCACGTCAACTAGTCCCTCGATCCGGAACTCATCTCTCCGATTTTGCTGAATTTTGCATGTCCCCATAACTTAGTGTTTATATACCCCCATTAATGGCGTTTTGCAAAAAAATCGTTGGTTACTGAGATATTAGGGTGGGTCATTTTTTGCCTTTTTCAAAATCGGAAAACAACCATGTAATAAATTCGTAATAACTTAACTTCTGTTGAAAATATAGACTTTAATTGTATTGATTTTTAAAGAGAATCAAATTATGGTCTAGGAAATCCATTTTTTAACCATTCTGACATTTCCAAGATGGCGGACCGCCATGCCAATTCGGGGAAGTTTATATTTTGTATCCCCAAAATAGCTTATCTTAGCTATTTTTGAATGATTTTAACAGAAGTTTTAAAAGTTATCAGAAAAGTCAGGGGCGGACTTCCCTTATGGTTCCTAACTCCTAAATTTTTTTAGGGGTACAAATTTTAGAATTTTAATTACTTTTCTAAATTCTGTGAGTAATTTTAATCAAAAAATTACTCTGCAAAAAATTCGATAAAATGAAGTGTTTCCGAGAAAAAGGCACTTTTTTAATTCAAAGGCAGGTGGACCGTAAAAAAATATTTTTATAATTTTGCAAAAATGCTATATATTATTTTAAAAATGTTTTTATCTCATTAAAATTAAATAAAAAGTCCATATGAAATTTTTGACTACCCTCCCCCCCTTTGAGATATTCACCCCTTATATATTTAATATTTTTTAACGATTTTTTTTAAGGTGCCTTTTTCTCGGAAACGCTTCATGTTATCGAATTTTGTGTAGAGTACTTTTTTGATCAAAATTACTCACAAATGTAAAAAAAGTAATCAAATGTCTAAAAGTTGTAACCCTATAAATCTTAGGGGTTTGCAACCATAACGGAAGTCCGCCCCTGACTTTTCTGATAATTACGGAACTTCTGTAAAAATCTTACGATGCGCATTAATTTTCTTAAACAACTCAAAAAAAATTGTCAATTAATATTAGAAAGTAAAAAAGTTATCCAAAAAAAATAATTTTTCTATTTCATCTAGGGGGGCAAATATCTCAGAGCCAAAAATTTTATATGAACTTGTGGCATTATTTTGACGAGATCTAATTACCCTTAAGAGACAACATTCTGGGACACCCAGAGGCGCTCCTATATTTTTGGCACACCCTGTATATTGTTATTGATGACCCTTTTCATTAAATAAGTAATAAAATTAATAATATTGTTCAATAGATTTAGTTTCTTTATTAAATTCCTCACAGAGCTCATTTTTTGTAG
Organism: Brachypterus glaber; assembly: GCA_958510825.1. Lineage (NCBI taxonomy): Eukaryota > Metazoa > Arthropoda > Insecta > Coleoptera > Kateretidae > Brachypterus > Brachypterus glaber. The sequence continues at coordinate 10,395,540 of OY294045.1, forward strand.
TTAAAAATTAAAAAAAAATAGGGTATGGTCGCACATTATGGGTCATATCTCCCACAAATATGTTATTTGAGTCAAAATATTTTATAGGGACATACTACCACTAAATACAAGTAAATAGTAAAAAAATAAAAAAAATCGAAGATAAGCTATTTTGGGGATACAAAATATAAACTTCCCCAAATTGGCATGGCGGTCCGCCATCGTGGAAATGTCAGAATGGTTAAAAAAATGAATTTTCTAGACCATAATTTGATTCTCTTTAAAAATCAATACGATTAAAGTCTATATCTTCAATAGAAGTTAAGTTATTACGAATTTATTACATGGTTGTTTTCCGATTTTGAAAAAGGCAAAAAATGACCCATCCTAATATCTCAGCAACCAACGATTTTTTTTGCAAAACGCCATTAATGGGGGTATATAAACACTAAGTTATGGGGACATGCAAAATTTCAGCAAAATCGGAGAGATGAGTTCCGGTTCGAGGGGCTAGTTGACGTGGAAATACTCCATTGTAAAACCTATTGATTCGACCTCTAAGAATAATTCGACGTATTAGTCATGAAGTGTTATTTCTCACTGTCTACAGTACAAATATGATTCCTAAAGTTGGTAATAAAAATGAACATTATTTTTGACGTTTTTATGAAAGATTTAACAAAACGTGTTAATTTGGCCTATGACAATAATGTTAATGGACACCTTAGGTCACTTCTGTAAGGTCTACAGTAATAGAATAAACCGGGTGATCCAACGAAAAACGCCGAGACAGGTCAATTTTTTATTTTAAGGGGGACATCTTTTGACATGTAACCAATAATTGACGTAACTACCCCCACCACTCAGGGGCTACCAGTTCAAAAATCTTAAATGGGAATGTGGGTCATGTAATACATTTTTGTAATACGTTTTCTCGAGGACTCCTGAACCGATTTAAAAAAAATAAAGCTTTTTTATAACCAGAATTAAATAACCTTTTCAATAATGTATTACACGACCCACATTCCCTTTAAGATTTTCGAACTGGTAGCTCCTGAGTGGTGGGGGTAGTTACGTCAATTATTGGTTACATGTCAAAAGATGTCTTCCTTAAAATAAAAATTGACCTGTCTCGGCGTTTTTTCGAAAACTCATTAGTTTCGATTTTATCCAAGGTTAGAGTTTTTGTTGGAGCACCCGGTATGTACAATCTGATACCCTACCGCTAAAACTTGAACGCGCATGCGCGCAGAGTACCAGTCACATGTAGAAGTGTATTTTTTTAGCATGCCACCCACACTTTTTTTCAGGTCTTTATTATTGAATTTAAATTTAATTTTAAATCGGTGAAATTATCAGATAAAATTATTTGTTTTAAAAAACGTTTTTTTTTTCTTCTAGAATAACTGATTTTTAATTTATTGTTTAAATATTTTTATCTATTAGTTTTCTTGTTTTAATCAATTTTTTTAATTTATAGAAGTCCGTCAAGAGGCAGTGCAACAAGCCCTTGCACAGGCCTTGCAAAACAGACACAAACCATCAATGCCTATGCCGTCCAAAAGAACATCAGTCATGGCTAGGAGTCCAGAAAGAGATAGGCACGATTCAGGTGAGTTTCGAAAAATATTTTTTCTACGACTGCTTTAGAATGTAAGCAAATACACACACTTTTCAAACACAGAGTGAATCCATTCTAGATCTAGATACAGTATGAATATTCCGTATCAAGTGTTAGAATAAGCACATGTAGTGCCATATCTTGTTTATAAAAGTAAAGAAAACTGTAGCAAAATTATAATATATATATATATATATTACCATGAAATATTAAATAATTTAATGCAATTTAAAATGTTGCGTTAATATTACATAAAGTTTATTAGTTTTCCTTAATATTTGACCAGTTTTTTATCAATTTAGTTCAAAAAATTAAAACTGCTCCATCTATTGTTAAATATTTAAACCTGATATCTGTCACAACAATCTGACATAACCTTTAATTTTTGCATTATAATTTGTAAATATGTGCTAAAATTAAATAAAACTCTTTTTTAAGTACTGATTTAATAAAATTATTAAATAACATTAATTGCTTTATTTAAAAATATCTGTTTTGTTGCATTTACAATGCCGAGTCACAAACTTTGTTTTTAATTGTTTTTAATCTTGTCCGAATTTTAAAGCCATACAGTGTTTCATATTTGCAGTCGAAGAAAAAGTATAGTCTACAACACGTATGGAATATCATTCCGCGCTCGCGGGACCGTCATACTCGCCTGTCGGCTCGTATAACAAACTTTTCGCTCGCGCGGAATATTGTCTATTCCATACTAGTTATAGAATATACTATTCTTTTTCTGAAAAAACGTCTTTCCTAAAGTTTTTAGGCCGATGAACAAGGCGAAACAAAAAAAAACATATTTTTATGCGGTGGCGTACACAATATTTTTTAAACAGCTTTGTTATATTTTTTGATTACATTATGAAATTATACAGGGTGTCCCATTAACTTTCCTACAGGCATTATCTTGAAAAGTGTAAGAGATATAAAAAATCTAAAAAGTAGGTCAATTAGATATTTTCAGTAACCTTTCTATTTATGTAATCGGTAAGGTTCTAAAACCCCCAGCAAGACCAACTTTGAAATCTTAAATAGCAATATGGGTGTGTGATTCATTATTTAAAAGGTATATTTATTCTGATTAAAATTAATTTTTAATTTTTAAAATGTGATAAGCCGTTCCGGAGATATCCATTAAAATATTTTCAAAAAAATTAAAAAAAGTAATATTGAAAAAAATCTTATATTTGAAAAATAAAGGTAACGTTTTTAATTTAGTGTCCAAAAAGTCGTTTTGAAGAAGAAGAAGAAGCATTTTCATTACATTAAAGTATTTTTACACGAGCTCCGAGACTTTTGCAAGATTTTTGACATAAAAAGTGTAAGATTTGTAAGGTTTTCGATAAGATTTCTGAGATTTCTAATAAATCAGAGAATTTAGACATTTTTGTTGAGATTTTTGTAGGACTTTCAAAATCGAGTCCAACATTTTGTGCTCGAACTTCCCACAAATTTACCCCTTGGGGAGCGTTCAAGTATTACGTAGCGCGCTAGGAGGGGTGGGGGTCTCGAAAACGTTACGCCGCGTTACAGAGGGGAGGTGGGTGTCAGTAAAAATGTTACGTAACACTTAAAAAATTATAAACTTATAAAATGAATCACGTTTTTAACAATGATCTAGGCTTAAAGAGACGGATTCCTTGCAAATTTTATTGCACACGGCGTGGTTAACAGTTAACTAAATCCTCTAAACAAAAACAATTAGAGATGGAAAACCATAGCCAATAACCGGTTTTCGGTTAACCGGTTTCGGAAATTACATCAGACCGGTTTTGCGTTAAAACACGGAAGCAATAACCGGTTAAAAACCGGTTTAAACCATAAAGCAAAATTTCCTTTCGTTTTTTTTTACTTTTTGTAAAGTATTACGTAACAAATAAGGGGGGGTGGGGGGTCTCGAAAACGTTACGCCGCGTTACATGGGGGGGGTGGGGGTCAAAAATGGCCAAATTTTTGCGTTACCTAAAACTTGAACGTTCCCTTCTTATGAAAATAACATAACGTTTAATTTTTTCGTTTTAACAAAAAAAATGCGCAAAACATCATACGCAAATGCAATATTGAATAGTGCAAATATTAATCTGTAAGCAAATAATATTAATTAATTTGTCAATAAGATTAGATTAAGCATTTAGATATTTTTATGAGCTCATAAATTCTATTTGAATCATTTGAATTTTCTCCCGAGAATTTTGGACCACTGAACAACTCAGTAGGAAAAAAATACTATCAAATTAAAAGACTGTTTTAAAATAGTATATTTTATAGAATAGATCTATAACTAGTATGGAATAGACAATATTCCGCGCGAGCGGAAAGTTTGTCTTACGAGCCGGAAGGCGAGTATGACGGTCCCGCGAGCGCGGAGTGACTTTTCCATACGTGTTGATTTATGTCTTGAACCCTTTACATATTTAATTAATCAGTCTGTAATACAAGGTCATTTTCCAAGCATCTTTAAAACAGCCCTAGTCACTCCCATTCACAAGAAAGGCAGTGTCACTGAATTAGATAATTACAGGCAAATTTCTATCTTAGTTACCTTCTCTAAAGTAATGGAAAAACTGATTTACAAATCCATTAATGACTATCTAGAAAGCAATAATATAATTACTTCTTCCCAGCATGGCTTTAGATCAAATAAATCTGTGGAAACTGCTACGTTTGATCTACTAAATTTTGTCTACACCGAACTTGATGATGGAAAGTATGTTGTACAACTACAATTTGACATGACTAAAGCCTTTGACACGATTCGCCCATCATTTCTTGATATTAAACTATCAGAAATGCGCATACCAAAAAATATCTCAAAATGGCTAAAATCTTACTTGTCAAATAGGGAACTCATTATAAAATTGGATAGATTAATTAAATCCAAAACATTTTTTGTAAAATTAGGCGTACCTCAAGGATTAATTTTGGGTCCTCTTTTGTTTCTAATCTTCATTAATGACCTGCCCCTTCATATACGCAATGGTTTAATAATTTTGTTTGCGGATGATACAACAATTTTACTTTCTGCTGCATCTCTGGAAGAGCTACGTACTTTAATACAGCAAGTAATGCAAGACTTTGAAACATGGTGTCAAAGAAATGAATTAATATTAAACAATTCCAAAACTGTTGCTTACAATGTAATCAGCTGGGGTTGTGTTAAGAGTATTGATAGAGTCCTTATTGCACAAAAAAAGCTTGTGCGTTTAATTTTTAATTTGGAGTTTAGGGAAAGTTGCAAAGAAACCTTTAAACATAAAAATATTCTTACAGTTGTTAGTTTGTTTATTTACAGATGCGTCCTTTTTGTGAAACGTAATTATACTAAGTTTGTAGTTAATTCGGACGTGCATTTCTATCCTACCAGATCTGGTTTCGATTTGCGCATTCCAAAGCACAAAACTAGCTTTTTTAAAAAATCCCCGTTATACAACTGTATACAATTTTATAATAAATTACCAAAAAATTTACGGGATATACCTAATCCTAACAATTTTAAAAAAGAAGTTAAAAGATTTCTTCTGGAAAAATGTTTTTATTCTGTAAATGAATATGTATTGTCTTAATTTTTATATTTATTTGTGTATGTAACATTATTTATTTTTAACACTTAATGTATGTATGTACAGTTAAATTTACATTTTTTTTTTGTACTATTTTTAAGTAACATTATGTATTTTAGCTTTTAAGTATGACTTGTCATATCTATTTTATATAGCCATACATGACTAATAAACTATTCTATTCTATTCTATTCTATTCTATTCTATTCTATTCTATACTTTTTCTTCGACTGTAAATATGAAACACTGTATGGCTTTAAACTGCGGAGAAGGTTGAAAACAATGTTTTTTGTGACCCGACATAATAAATTCAACAAAACACATATTTTTAAATAAAGCAATTAACGTTATTTAATGATTTTATCAAATCAGTACTTAAAAAAGATTTTTATTTAATTTTAGCACATATTTACAAATTATAATGCAAAAATTGAAGGTTATGTCAGATTGTTGTGACAGATATCAGGTTTAAATATTTAACAATAGATGGAGCAGTTTTAATTTTTTTAATTAAATTGATAAAAAACTGGTCAAATATTAAGAATAACCAATAAACTTTATGTAATTTTAACGCAAAACTTTAAATTGCATTAAATTATTCAATATTTAATGGTAAAATAAATATATTTTTGCTAATTTTGCTACAGTTTTCTTTACTTGAAGTGCATTAGTTTGGGGGTAAATGGGCCAAAAGTATCAAAACCATGTTTTTTATCGATTACTCGCTTACTAATTATCTTATGAACCAAAATAAAGCTCAAATAATTCTCCACAAAAAATGTCCAATGCATTTTTGAGCTGAAACTAGAACTCTTGCAGAGATAGGTACAAAAAATTTAAAAAGCTAAAACGGAACGCTTAATGAACGAGTTTAACTCGCACCTATTTTTTAAAACAAATATAAAAATCATTTTTGAAAAATCGATGACTATTTTTTCTCATACCTACTGTGTTATTCGTTGAACCAGCCAAGAATACATTTATTTATTATTAAAAATACATGACCAGTCGATACGTGTGTGTCTGTAAGTAAGGTCACAGGTTTCTACACAGTTGCGCTACAAGTTTAATGAAACAAGTGAAACAAGACGAGTTTTAGTGATTTTTTAGTGAAATTAAAAGACTGCGTGAGTTATTTTTCAAAAATTTTATGTGTGCGTATGGTGGGCTGTGATTTAGTGGTTTGGCACGAAAATTACTTTTTGGATGGCAATAAAACGAAGGTAAAAATTTATTATGATTATTATTTACGTACCTAGGTTGGATTTATATACATTGCGGTCCAATTTGTACTTTTTGGACCGTCCAAAAGTCCTCTCCCCTTCCTGAACGTTTGAACGACGGGGTTGAAAATGATAATTTTCGTCATAAATCAAATTCTTTTGTTAAGTGGTTAATATTATGATACAAATGTAACTAATTTTTAATTAAAAAAATTAAATATTAAGCAAAAATTTAAAAAAATTGACACTACTAAAAAAAATTAAAAATATAAAATTAAAGATAAAGATAAAGATAAAGTTAAAATCCCCCGTGGATCTAGAAAACTAAATATAAGGTCGTCAGAGTTGTATATACTTAAATACAAAAATTAATACACATAGTATTATATGTAGATAAACACAGACATTAAAAATATTAAAATAAATAAACATTTAAATTGAACTATACAGAATTAAAATTTTCATTGAAATACTCCTCAAGAGAGTAATAGGCTTTTTCTAAAAGAAATTCTTTTAGTTTAACTTTAAAAATAATGTCTGAGTTTATGTTCCTAATTGTTTTAGGTAGCTTATTAAATATTTTTACAGTCATGTAATAAGGACTTTTTTCAAAAAATGTGGTGGTGTGTTTCGGAAAAGAAAACATGTTGTGGTGTCTTGTTACTAAACCAGTGTTTAAATCAGAATTTTTTATAAAGAGATGACTATTCATACGTCCAAAAACACAAATATTATATATATAGAGAGAATAGATAGTTAGAATTTTTAATTTTATGAAATATGGTTTACAATGGTCTCTATATTTAATACTGGATATGGTTCGAACTATCTTTTTTTGTAGAATAAATAACCTTTCAATAAAGGTGGATGCGCCCCATATATTAATATTATGTTCGAGTCTACTCCGTATATAAGCATTATAGTATAGTAATAACATGTTTTGGTTAACTAGACTTTTAAGATTCCAAATTACAAAGTGGGCACTCCTAATTGTATGCCCTTTTCAATAATAATGTATCACGCGACCCCTCATTGGAGTATTGCCTTTCTTCCCACATTTTATAAGCTAAAAATATTAAATGTATGCCAAAAGATAGTTGTCTCATTTGGAGTTACAAGTTTTAGGTCGATATCTCAACTTGTTCAAAGGTTATATCGTCGGCTTACAAGTAAAAGGCACTAAGTCACTTTTTTGTAAAAATGGTTTTTTATGGCACTGTAATTAATTTTTGATGATCTATGTAGAGGTAAACCGTACTAACTTCTAGGTGGACTGCCAAGAGAGTTACCCACTATACAAAACGCACCAGTTTGATTTTGAATAAATTTTATCTGGCAATAGGCACTAAGTCACTTAGTGCACTTAGTGCGTTTTACTTGTAGATTATTTCAAATGTTTCTGCACTAAGCGACTTAGTGTTTCTTTGGCGAAACGTGCATTTTTGTAACAATTATTACAAAAATTAAAAAAACAATGCGAAAGTTAAATTTGTCAATATCTTAAAACCATGTTTTTGGACTTAGTCCAAACGAAGGTAAAAATTTATTATGATTATTATTTACGTACCTAGGTTGGATTTATATACATTGCGGTCCAATTTGTACTTTTTGGACCGTCCAAAAGTCCTCTCCCCTTCCTGAACGTTTGAACGACGGGGTTGAAAATGATAATTTTCGTCATAAATCAAATTCTTTTGTTAAGTGGTTAATATTATGATACAAATGTAACTAATTTTTAATTAAAAAAATAAAATATTAAGCAAAAATTTAAAAAAATTGACACTACTAAAAAAAATTAAAAATATAAAATTGTATGCCCTTTTCAATAATAATGTATCACGCGACCCCTCATTGGAGTATTGCCTCTCTTCCCACATTTTATAAGCTAAAAATATTAAATGTATGCCAAAAGATAGTTATCTCATTTGGAGTTACAAGTTTTAGGTCGATATCTCAACTTGTTCAAAGGTTATATCGTCGGCTTACAAGTAAAAGGCACTAAGTCACTTTTTTGTAAAAATGGTTTTTTTATGGCACTATAATTAATTTTTGATGATCTATGTAGAGGTAAACCGTACTAACTTCTAGGTGGACTGCCAAGAGAGTTACCCACTATACAAAACGCACCAGTTTGATTTTGAATAAAATTTTATCTGGCAATAGGCACTAAGTCACTTAGTGCACTTAGTGCGTTTTACTTGTAGATTATTTCAAATGTTTCTGCACTAAGCGACTTAGTGTTTCTTTGGCGAAACGTGCATTTTTGTAACAATTATTACAAAAATTAAAAAAACAATGCGAAAGTTAAATTTGTCAATATCTCAAAACCATGTTTTTGGACTTAGTGCTCTTTACTTGTAAGCCGACGATATATCTTTCGGTCCGCACTGTATAAATCCAATGCAAAGGTAGGTATATTTTTTTTGCTGGTGATTCACAGTTGACAGTACCCAATAAAATTATTAGTAATTTTATGGATATTATCATTATGAGCGTCCTAAAAATATAAATGGTTATAGGTATATCTACATGTCCTAGTTTTTAAATCAGCTGTACAAATATTTTTTATTTTCCTTTTTTATCTATATCTTTAGATATCTTTACCTACAACTAAAAACTTTAAGTGAAAAATGTACGATAAGAAAAATTAACGAATTTTCAAAATTTTTGCATTTCCACTTAAAATTATAATAATATGTGTTTTAAATTCAGCTATGAATTTCTAAATTCATAGAAAAACGCCATTTATGTCGATAATATATATTATTAAATTGTGAGAACTTTTTGAAATTCCTATGAAATGCCTATGACAAATAATTTGAGCCGAATTTCTATGAACTCTTTTAAGAAGAACTGATTAAAAATGAAGCTGAAGTTTGCAACGTTTTTTTTTTGCATCGAAAACTCAAATAGTATATTAAAGCACTTATTCCATAACACGTTTTTAGCGCACGAGTACAAGTTTAGAAAACAAGCCGCTTGCGGCGAGTTTTCTAAAGTACTAGTGCAAAAATACGTTGCAAACTTCAGTTTCATGATTAAAATCAGTTCTCAGACATAGATCGTCGGAACTACTTCCCTAATAGACTGTTTTTTTTTTAGTAATTATTTTTAAAGCGTACAGTAGGTACTCAAAAAAAATATTTGGTACCTATTTAAAAACTTTAGGCTCTGATAAAAATTCTAATTTTCAAAAAACCTTTGCAAGTGATTTTTTTATTATGGCCTTTTTCTGTATAACATTAATTGGTTGATAAAAATAGCGATATCTAATTAAATCTCCTATAATTATAACTGTACTTAATAAATACGCACTCAGTATAAATAATTCAGTAATAAACAGTTCTGACTCATCTTTTTCTTTTCTTCTAGACAACAACCCACAAATAATTTATGGTATAATAACCTTCCAAAATAAAGACATAGCACCTGGTAGTATATAAACTGGTCATCCAATAAAATATTTCTGCCAAAAGGACAATTCCCAAGTTTATTTTTAAAGACCAAAATAAAAAAAAAGACTAAAATTGAAAAAAAAAATAGAAAAAAGAATGAAAAGATTGCTAGTTTGGTGGAGCAATATTAATTAGTATTAACATATTTAATTTTTATAATAATTACTTGGCCTTATTCCCACAATAATTTATAAACAAAAATTTAGAAATATAGATAATAATAATCTTATTCAATGCGCTTAGACATTTTTTTCATTCGGGTCTTAAAATAGCCGTGACATATCTCAGAAATAACAAGTGAATTAACCTTTGAGGTGAACTCGATATTTTTAGAATTATGTCGATTTTTACAATTTTAAGAAAAATCCATTAGAAACTTACGGTTTAAGTTAGCTTTTCCAAGCCAACAGATTAAGCAAAAATAGTCCAATAACCAAAAAAAAAATACAAGTGGTCCTACTTCAAACAGGTGATATGAGGGAGTCAACGCAATGTTTTGCAAAAAATAAAGTGCCTACCAGTAGGTAAGTACTTTATTTGCTTCAAAACCTGTACCAGTAGGTAGGTATTTTAATTTTTTTATTTTCTTCAAAAGATTGCATAGACTCCGTCCCATAACACCAGCCCACAAAAAAAAAATTCTGAGTCTTGGATTCTAATATGATATTCCTATGTATTTTTTCCCGCAGAAACTGAATCCGCAATCCTTTTCACCCCTACACGTCAGGATTTTGACATAACCTCAAAAAGCACTCGAAAAACTACTGAAACCACTAAAATCATCTACTTCATACCACTTTCACCCCCTTCCTCCAAATTCGTAATTTCGTGACCCCATAATCCCCTAACCTCAGAATACCATTACTCCATAACCTCAAAACCCCGTAACATCATTAAGTAGAAAAATCTGGTTCGGGAAAACAGAATAATTACGTAAAATTTTCTTGTAAAACATAGTTATGAATAAGTAACTGCATAACCCTAAAATCCCACCACATCTCCTAACCCCTTCACTCCGTAACCCCATATATTATAACCTCTTAACCCCATCATCCTATTCTGTGGAGAAGTCCGGTTCTCGAAATCATAAGAGTTTTGTGAGTGAAGTCATGAATCAAGGTCTACTTCATTATTTTTTTAACCGGACTTCTCCACAGAATAGGATAACGGGATTAAGGGGATATAGTATATGAGGTTACGATATGAAAGGATTTTGAGGTTATGGTGTTAGGGGATTTTGGGGTTATAGAGTTACTTACCTATCACTATGTTCCACAAAAAAACTGAAGAATTTGTTCTGTTTTCCCAAACTAAATATTTCTACTCAATGAGGTTATGGGGTTTTATTTATGGGAATTAGCAATTTGGGGACAGGGGGGTGACAGTGGTATGGCATAGATGATTTTAGCGGTTTCAGTAGTTTTTCGAGTGTTTTTTGAGGTTGTGTCAAAATCCTGACGTGTAGGGGTTAAACCGATTGCGGATTCAGTTTCAGCAGGAAAAAATACATAGGAATATCATATTGGAATCCAAGACTCGGAAAAAACTTTTTTTTGTGGGCCTGTGTAATAAATTAACTTTGAATGGCTAGCAATGACAAAAAATAATAAAGTTTACCACCTTTGCTTTGGTTTTTTTTTCTCACATACAAAAAACAAAAAAAGTCTTGGTAAAAACAATAATTGGGAACTGAGTACAGGGACGATCCGAGGTTTTTGTCGTTGGGGGGTGTGAAGGTTAAAATTTCCGACTGAAAACAAAAGCTGATCCCCCCAAAAAAAATTGTCGACTCAAATAGTCCCTTCAAAAGGCTACAAGAAAAGATTTTTTTCACTACTAGCTTTAGAACATTCCACTATTTATCATGTTTTCAGACTGTGAAATCAATTTTCTTCACCTATAGCAATAATAATTTTTATCCAATACATACAGATAATAAGACAATTATCAGCTTTATTTTAAATAGATAAACTCAGTAATAACCCCCGCGTGGCTTTTACTTTATTGAGTGGATAATTATTTATTTTACCCACTTGACTGTCACTTGTCAAATTATTTTCTTGTAAATGTCATTAAAATTTTTAATAAAAATATGAATTCCTAAGCTATTTATTGGATAAAACCTTGTATGGCACTCATGGGTAAACCGATATTGCCCTCTCGACAATATCATGGACAATATCTTACTTTACCCACTAATACCATAAGTTTACATTTATCGGCTATAAAAAATGTCTTCTCTACCTTGGTATATAATTACTATTATCTAGTAATAGTAATAGTAATAAAATTTAAGTAAGTTAACGCTATTATCTACGGATACAGAACAGTTTCTCGGAGAGGGCGATTTTCCAAATATTTTAGAAAAAAGGATATAATATACAAATTTATTAGAGGGGCGCCGTCAAGGGGGTAAAATTTATTCTTTAGTCATCAAAATTTCCACCAGGGGTAAAGCCTTTTTTCAGACGTAAGGACTGTTTTTTTATCATCAAAATTTCCGCCAGGGGTAAAACTTTGTCTCAGAGGTGAGGTCCTTTTTTTAAAACATCAAAATTTTCGTCAGGCGTAAAACTTTTGTTTTTTTTTTTGGTCATCAAATTTTCGCCAGGGATAAAGCTATTTGTTTAGGCGCAGTCGGTAAATTCAGAGACGACCAATGAACTAACAACTCTTCTCTCTAGAATACGCATACCGTTAATATAAAGTATCACCAACATCTCGGTTTGTTTGTAAACAAATAGTAGGTATATTCAGGCCTGAACAATAATAATTACCAGTAACTGTTATTGTTGTCTCTGTTAGAACAAAGCAGTGCGAGTAAGACAGAGAAATGTATATGTTGGCTACGTTTTTGTTAGTTTTTACAAATGAAATGCCTATTCTAGAGAGAAGAGTTATTAGTTCGTTGAAGTCGACAGTTGGTAAATTTAGCCAATACAAAGGCTTGCTTCAGGGCGCCGAAATACTAAGGCCGGCCCTGGGGTCCACCAACTGGATCAGTCAGTCCTTCAATGTCTGAATGTCAATAAAATAGCTAATTAATAACTATTAAATTTGATTAATGATGAATGTGGTTATATAAGTAGCAAGAATCGTACTTCCGGCTAAAGGTAATATCACCTTGAATATATATTTCTATTCATACGTTTGTTTCATACAGTAAATTTTGGATTTTCAAGTTTTTACCATGCGTTGCACTATGTTGCCAACGGGGAAAAAAGTGTCCATAAATAGGCAAATGAAATTTAGAAATAAGAATCAAAAACCATCCAAAGTTATTTATTATACTTTTCTACATTAGAAAAAGTCATTAATTTTCTTTGCAATAAATCTGGGAATATGTGCCAATGCAATATTCATGCCGATGCATAACGGTTGATCAAAAACCCATTTTGACATGCTAACACAAAAACCATCCTAATTTCCAAATAAACTAATATTTTTGCTTAAAATTTGGAATAAGCATAGCAAGTATATGTCTTTAAAGATATATTTATTAATATATACCAAAAAACATTTTTTACGTAAAATTCTAGCGATAATTTTGAGGCCCTTTTTTCTACGTGTCGATGACACATAAAATTTGAGAATAGTTTTTTTAGTCCATCGTTGTCCATCATATATATACGTAAAACTATTCTTAAATATGTAATAGTAATACTGCATAAATATAAGAGTGCCCATTTTGGCCCATTGCAAGATATAAGCATTTTTTTTGACGTTTTTGACATTTTTAAAAATTTCATCAAAAATTTCCACCTTGGGTACGCATTTCTTAAAAACTTTTTGGGAAGCTAAAATTTGGTATGCAGGTAGTTCTTACCCTATATAAGAGAAATATAATAATTTTGACCCTAACCTGCCCCCCCCCCTGAGTTATGTTATACTCCCATTTTAGTTAAATCCTGATCTACAATTTGGTAACCATAAGGCCGAAAAACTAATAATTTTGCCAAAAGAGTGACATCGCCCCCCCCCATTTTGCACGACCCTGGTAAAAATTATTAAATAAATGTTACATAAAATGATAACCTTTATGAATGTTAAGGCATGTGCAAAAATTTGTTACTGTGGTTCATAGGGTTCCAGAGATATTAAATAAAATTACTTTTCACATGTAGGAGGGTCCTAGCTCCCTTAGGGCTTATTTCCGGGCCAACCTTTATAGGAACTTTTTGTCAGCATTGTATTTGTGCAAAAATGTTCTTAATTTTTTTTTGCTTTTTTTTGCGTTTTATGACGTTTCATGTCGATATAAATCAACTTCAATGGGATATCTACTGGACATCTATTTTTTGACCTTCCTAAAGTATATCCACTAGATATCCAGTAGATATACTTTAGGGATGTGAAAAAAATAGATGTCCTGGATATAGGCGGACATTGGGATGTCCATGGGATATCTAATGGCTATCCAGGCTATTCAATAGATATACTCTATATCCAGAAAGTATATCCCCTGGATATCTAATATTATGTGCTGTCTGGGAGGTTTAAGTAAAAACTTTTATCCAATACATACAGAGAATAAGACAATTACCAGCTTTATTTTAAATAGATAAACTCAGTAATAACCCCCGCGTGGCTTTTACTTTATTGAGTGGATAATTATTTATTTTACCCACTTGACTGTCACTTGTCAAATTATTTTCTTGTAAATGTCATTAAAATTTTTAATAAAAATATGAATTCTTAAGCTATTTATTGGATAAAACATTGTATGGCACTCATGGGTAAACCGATATTGCCCTCTCGAAAATTAACCTGCTTGGCTGACGCCTCGCAGGTTAATTTTCTCATGGGCAATATCTTACTTTACCCCTAGTACCATAAATAACTATTGTTTATTTTATCTATGTTTTCATACCCACCTTTCTATTTACGTTTAGTCAGACATTTGGACGCTTGGTATGTTAAAATAAGATAAGATTAAATTAAATATAATACTTTATCAGTGATAATTTATCATAAGTAACCGCAAGTAACTATTGTGATATACTCAAAAAATGTTGAAACTTTAAGTATTTTTAATCAACACAACAATAAACAAACTAGCCTCTTAGTATTTGTTTAGGTATTTCTACGTCAGATATTTTTGTATACCTTTGTCGACTATACAGTGTAGTTTTTGGAAAAGTTTTTTACGAGATTTTCCCTTATTTTTAATCAACACAACAATAAACAAACTAGCCTCTTAGTATTTGTTTAGTTATTTCTACGTCAGATATTTTTGTATACATTTGTCGACAATACAATGTATAATGTTTTTGGAAAAGTTTGTTTACGAGATTTTCCCTTAAATTACACTGGGCGTCAAAACAGTTCAATCACTATTAACGAGAGTATTTTTTTCTTACGTATTTTAGGGTTTTTAAAACGTATTTGACAATATAGAAGCACGCTGAACTGCTCAGGTCAGCTCAGCTCAGCTAAATTTTGGCAGTTGTGCTTGAAAACACTTTTAATCAAAAAGTCAAGACCTATATTATAGGTCTATATTAAGTGATGATAACTTTAACATATCCAAAATTCAGTCAAATCTGACCAATTCGTTTTCGGAATAAAACAAATATATACTATACTATCGTGTTTAATAGAAACTAAACTTTTTTTTTGTGCCGGTGTTATTTTCCAACAGGTTCATCTAGGGTCACTTCATCTGGGTTTTCTTAGTCCGTTTTTGCTCTGGTTTTCGGTTTTTTAGAAAAACTAAGTCCAAAAAAAAACGAAAACGAACGACAAAGAACGAAAGAACAAACCAAGTCTAAGATGAAGTGATCCTAGGTTCATCATTTTCTTTTATAAAAACTTTACAACACAGTTGACACGAACAAACTAAACTCCATTCAATGAGAGAATACGACTCTGACGTCACAGCGCGTAGAATAAAAAGCACTAGTGTAATTGAACCTTATTTATTAAGACTTAATACATAATTATTATACAGAGCGGTCCAAAAGTCACCCCCCCCCCTCTTAACTTTTGAACCAGTTGAGATATCGACTTCAAATTCGGAACTTTTAAATAAGACAACTTATACTATCTTTTAGAATATATTTAATACTTGATTTTTTATGAAATAATTATACGTGCGGAATAGGCCTTCATTTCGCACGCATATGAGTGTGAAAACAGATATCTTTCCGCACGCTCGTAGGAAAAAAAGTTTTAAAATTGCCGCCCTTTTTCTATTTTATATATTTTTTTGAAAAGTTACTCCCCCTATTTTATTTTTAACGATCGTTTTACTAATGGGTACTTTTTTCTTAAATTATCGTGCGAACGGGTAGACAGTTGGCAGACAAACAAAAATGAAAGTTGTTTAGGCAGTCACACTCAGGCAGACAAACAAAAAGAAAAGTTGTTTAGATTTAATAAAAAAAAAAACAAGTATAAAGTCGGATTTTTTTCTATAAAACTACGTTTTTATCGAGTGTGCCTTGCAGAATATAATTTGGTAAGTATTAATAGTATATTAAATTACTAGTTTCATAACATACGTTTTTAGCGCACGAGTACAAGTTTAGAAAACGAGCCGCTTGCCGCGAGTTTTCTAAAGTACTAGTGCTCTAAAAACGTGTTATGAAACGAGTGCTTTATACAATTTTTTCTATATTGCTCTAAAATTTAAAAAACTTACATTTAAATAGATGACTGATTTAGGGATTTTTGTTTTGGGTTGGCCTTACAGTTTACACTATGTTTAAAATTCTAAAAACAAATGATATTTTGATATATTTTACAGTTATCTCTTCTTTTTTCACTGCAATTAACCAGTCTACAATTTTAACACGGTAAAAAATAACCCAAACACAAAATTTTGTAAAAAATTAAACATTAAATCGACATTGACATTTACAAGCAAACCGTAAAGAGATAGGCTTTTGTATGTTGCCAACCCAACAGAAGAAAAAAAAGTAGAGACCTCTTATGGGCCTATAAGAACACGCAAAATGCGTGTGATTATGAGCTTATAAGAGTCGCAAAATAGAAAAAATAACTATGAAAGTGATTTACTCAGTCAGTCACTCACTCACTCACTCACAACTAAAGCTATCAATCAATATACCTAAGTAGGTTTGCTTATGACTAACTAGTGTTTTAGCAAATACCTTTCCTAAAATGATTTAAAACGGATTCTTTTTCAATAAAGTTTAAATTTTTAGATGCATAATAATAAAGTTCAATAAAGTTTAAATTTTTAGATGCATAATAATAAAGTTCAATAAAGTTTAAATTTTTAGATGCATAATAACGACACTCCCATCCAACAAGGATGTAACTCAAGATAGGCCCATTTTGAGTTATACTCATAGGTAAACGCCTTGAAAAAAGATACACATGGTGATACTACTCGGATTTCTCCACAGGCAATTTTAACCAAAGGTTTACCTAAAACCACTAAAGTAAGAAATTCTAAACTTCAATATTATCAGAAACAAACAATGAATAAAAAATAAATACTTATACAGTTAAAACGATTAATAGCAATTATTAATCATTGAATAATATACTATTACTGGGCAGTGTATTTTTTTGATCTATTATAGCCTATAATGTTGATATAGGGTAATCATGAAGAATTTGGAAATTTAAAAACCATCGTATAATACATAACAGTATAAATAAGGATAGGGAAGAATACAACAAAATACCCTATTTAAATGATGTAAAGGAGAAAGGACTAAGTATGCAAAATATGTTTGTTAAACGTATGGGTGAGTCAAAGAACCAGTTTCATTGAACGGCTCGGCGTGAAATCGTTTCTTTTGTGACCAATTTGGGTACATTTATAAATTGGCCGAGGCAAAAATGTATCACGCAATTTTAAGAAGCACATTAAATAATTTATGGTGTCTACTCTTCTCAACTCTTGAGCTGGAGGATGATAAACAACGAACTAATAACTCTTCTCTCTAGAATACGCATACCGTTAATATAAATTATCGCCAACATCTCGGTTTGTTTGTAAATAAATAGTAGGTACATTCAGGCATGAACAATAACAATATCCAAAACTTTTTTGAATACAGAATAAGATGTAAGAGTATATTATTGAATGCGAAACATTACATACCTTCACTGCTGAATTTAAATTTCAAATAACTTATTTAACGCCAACTATATTTGAGTTAAATGGATCGCTTTGGGGCTTTGTAGGCGTAGGGGCTACGCCGTAGGCTACCATTATGGTAATAGTATAACCAGGTAAATTCGATATACTCCACTGTTGCGAAATTTTGAGTAAAAGTTGGATTTCTTAACCCTTTAGAGGTAGGGCGTTGCGTTAGGCTAATTTTAAAAATTGCGTTTCATTAAAATGGGTATTTTTAGAACAAAACAGCTTTTATTTTATTAAATATGCTGTTCAATAACTTTTTTGACATTTCTTGCTGTTACTAAGTTAAATATGAAATAAACTATATTTTCTTAAGCTAAGTTTATAAAGTAAATATACATACATATATCTTAGTACTGACATAATTATATATTAACCTTGCATAAGAACATAAAACATAAGAATGCGATGCCGTGATTGGCTTAGAAGATACATGGCGGCCCATGCAGCTAATCACGGCATCGCATTGTTATGGTTTATGTTCTTATGCGAGCTTGTGAATAGGCACTTAGTGGCATGCGTATGTCGCAGTCTTTAACAGATGTCAGCAGTGTACTAATAATTTAATATAATTAAGGGAATAGATTTTATCGCTGGACACAGCTTTGGAAGGAATATAAAGTTGGTGGGAAGATGGTATCCCAAAGAGACCTAAAGGGTTAAACAGCAGGTGGGATTGTCGGTAGGCATATGCCAATGATATCATTGTTGGGGATACAGATACGTCCAGTGTGGAAGTCCAGTTTATAGTAGGCAACAAATACGCAGTCTATGCGCCACTCAATTTGGGCAAAACCAGATAAGTCATATCCACAGGCTCGCATAAAACAGTACATAAAAATGCGATGCCGTGATTGGCTTGAAGTGCCGCCATGTATATTGTAAGCCAATCACGGTACCGCATTCGTATGTACTGTTGTTATGCGAGCTTGTGGATATGCCTTAAGTAGTGGCAGCTAAAGACAGCATAGCACTGCCCTTTACATTAACACGGCAGTGTAGCTGTCAGTATTCTGGACCAACCTTTAGTAGAAGTAAATTAATAAAGAGTCTAATTTAATTAACCCAACAATAAGAATATAATCGGAAAAACTGATGACCGAGGTTTGGATTCCTCGTAAAACTGTAGGTCCCGGGGTGTGAGAAAAAATTCCTCGTTGAAAATGCAGAATGGTTTCGAAACAGCTGTAGTACTACAGCTACCTAGACAATACTACTAGTAACCAAATCTTTTAAATGCAGTTGTATAATTTCAATGCTAAAAAAATTAAAACCCTAATTAATAATATTAATTAAATAATAATTTAATTTAATTTATCATAATAATATTGTATTATATTATAATTATAATATTATTATAATTTATTCCTAGATTTAAAAAATCTGTAAAATGAGTCATATTGTCTAGTAAATTGTCTTGTGCAATTTTATTTCACTTTGACCTAGAAAATATATATTTATGTTAAATGGATTGATATATAAAAGAGAGAACCAAACTAAGGTTTTCTGTAATTAAATAAACCATAGAAAAAATGTTATCTCTCCAAAATATAAATTTATTGTCTATTAAATAAACATTTTTTTTTCATTAATTTTTCCTTTTTTTCTGTTTTTTATTTTTTTTTATATGTTTTTTATTATTTGTATTTGAAAACTGTTTTTTTTTTTAAGTATTTGGGAAGTGCAATAAACCATTTACTGTGGATTGTGAAAGATTGTCAACAAGATTGTGAAAGATTGTATAAAATTTTAATGAAGGTTTGGACTTTTTTTAAAGATTGTGGAAAGATTTCAAATGATTGTGGAAGATTGTAGATGATTGTGGAGGTTTCTGGAGGATTGTCAAGGATTGTAAAAGATTGTTGGATAGGTGTGCAAGGATTGTCCAATAAATAAACTCCTCGATTACATATCTTCACGGCTTGTTTCCTTTTGTATATCTGTGTCCCTCAATTTGCGAATTATTGTATTTCTTTTGATGTTTACTCATGAGTGCACTGTTACTTAATTTATTTATTCTTGAAACCATTAAAAATTCTATAGCCTAGCACAACGAAAAGGAAGTGGTGTTAAACTAATCTATTCATAAAATACCTATGCAGTAGATACAGTTCTAAGATTATTATCGCGCGACATGCAGTGTTTTTAAATTAAAAGATAAATTGAAAATAGGTAATATTCATAGATATAAAAATGTAGTATAGCCATTTACCTAGGTGTAGCATTCTTAAATTAAATTGGCTTTATATTCCACCATATACTTAAACCATTCTTCCATTTCCCTAAAATTTCTACACCATACGTCTTTTGTGAGCCATATTTCATTGATTCCTTCTCATCTGTCAACAGCAGCGTTTTCAAAATATTACATCAGGGTTGAAAACGCCGCTATGCGACAAGTGTGACTTACTGCCCTTTACTTTAACAGGGCAGAATTAAAGTTCCTTAATGACTATGTTTACACGAATCGTGTTAACATATAACCGTGTAACACTATACGTAACTACCGTAGTTATTACTACCGTATTTATTGATACTGTATATAATTCCCGTGTAAACGCCCTTTTCTGCGGTATTTATTAATCGGGAATTCTAAATCTAACCCTCCAGAACAACAAGGTTAGCGTTAATATTCGAGATTTAACTGTGATAAAAGGCCGTATTAGCGGTGAAGATTTAAAATAATAAATTATAAATATTGCCAATCCAGGCGAAAAAAAAAAACGAATTACCTGATACACTTACGTTTTCTAGGTGGTGTAATTTTTTTCTTCTGAATTTTGGCAGCATTGGTACTTATTTTGGTTATTATGTGTGAACGCTCTGGATTTAATGGATATTAAGAAATACCGTATTTATAACTACGTTAGTTGTTTATCGTGTAAATGCAGTCAGTGTTAGGCATGAACTACGTTTAAATGAAGGTCCCTGAATCACTATGAATAAAGAAATAAATTGATATTAATAAACACCGTATTTATATCGACGGGAGATTTTTATCGTGTAAATGTAGTCAGTGTTAGGTATAAATTATCTTTGAATGAAGGTCCCTGAATCAATATAAATAAATAAATAAATGGATATTAAGAGATAGCGTATTTATAACGACGGTAGTTGTTTATCGTGTAAATGCAGTCAGTGTTAGGCATGAACTACGTTTAAATGAAGGTCCCTGAATCACTATGAATAAAGAAATAAATTGATATTAATAAACACCGTATTTATATCGACGGGAGATTTTTATCGTGTAAATGTAGTCAGTGTTAGGTATAAATTATCTTTGAATGAAGGTCCCTGAATCAATATAAATAAATAAATAAATGGATATTAGAAGATATCGTATTTATAACGACGTTAGTTGTTTATCGTGTAAATGCAGTCAGTGTTAGGTATGAACTACGTTTAAATGAAAGTCCCTGAATAACTATAAATAAAGAAATAAATTTATATTAATAAACACCATATTTATATCGACGGTAGTTTTTTATCGTGTAAATGCAGTCAGTGTTAGGTATAAATTATCTTTGAATGAAGGTCCCTAAATCAATATAAATAAATAAATAAATGGATATTAAGAGATACCGTATTTATAACGACGGTAGTTGTTTATCGTGTAAATGCAGTCAGTGTTAGGTATGAACTACGTTTAAATGAAGGTCCCTGAATCACTATAAATAAAGAAATAAACTGATATTAATAAATACCGTGTTTATATCGACGGTAGTTTTTTATCGTGTAAATGCAGTCAGTGTTAGGTATGAACTACGTTTAAATGAAGGTCCCTGAATCACTATAAATAAAGAAATAAACTGATATTAATAAATACCGTGTTTATATCGACGGTAGTTTTTTATCGTGTAAATGTAGTCAGTGTTAGGTATAAATTATCTTTGAATGAAAGTCCCTGAATCAATATAAATAAATAAATAAATAAATGGATATTAAGAGATATCGTATTCATAACGACGGTAGTCAGTGTAAGGTATTAACTACCTTTAAATGAAGGTCCCTAAATCACCATAAATTAAGAAATAAATACCGTATTTATATCGACGGTAGTTTTCTATCGTGTAAGTGTAGTCAGTTAGGTATAAACTACCTTTAAATGAAGGTCCCCGAATCACTATAAAAAATAAATGACGCACTAGCCACTTAAGTTTGTAAATGCTTTAATATTTTTTTGCTTATTGTGGTAAGTATACTTACCACCCAGCCTGGCCAGGTGGGTTTAATTATACTTAGGTAGTAATACCCAATAGGTAGTACCCCTAACCATAAAGAAGGTCTTTCCCAGAAATTTTCTTGAATGTTTATAGCAACGGTGTTGCCATTATGACAGTTTCATATAAGAGAGCCAAATATAAGTATGTACAGCTGCAGCTGCGAGGAGGAAATCACTTTAGAAAGTCCGTGCAATTTTTTTTTTAAATGTTTAGGACGTCTTTTCAAAAATCCCAAAAAACTCACAAAAATCTCTTCGATAATCTCCATAATCTCGGAAATCACAGGTACAGAATTTCTCAGATCCTAATAATCACAAAAATTAGTTAGGGCTTTGCCTAAGGTACAGTGTATTCTGGAGTTAAGTTATACTTGAGTTATTTAATAAGTTAATAAATATATTAGATATAGATTAATAAATCGTGATTTTACAGAAAAAAATACTGTACAGTTATAGGCATAACAAACAGGTGCTAAAAATCATAGTCCTGATCCAGAACCTGTCCTAATTAAATCAGGACTATTGGTCATAAAGGTACCAACCCCATTTCTACGCTTGAAAGATTACCTATCAATTCAGCTTATTCAACCGTATGGCAACAACGGACACCGCATACAGTACCTACCCTAAAAATCTGTATTCCCTACTATGAGTCCCTTTAACTTTTAGAAACGCTTGCGCTGTGATAATGTTTGTGTCGGTGCTTTAACTTAAAGCCTTTAAGGTTATGAAAATGTGGTGCCTTTTTGTAAAAATGTAAAATTAATAACGTCGGAGGATTTGCCGTCATGTGGGGACGTTGGGGTACGTAAAAATAGCGTATTTTTAGCTATAATAATTAATATTAATTCCATAATCAATAATTAAAATCAATGTACCGTTATTTCAAACAGTTATTGATTTCCGGATTATTATACCATATTTTTATTCTTTTGTTCTGTAAAAATGGGGTGCTAGTCATGCCGTGCGATACATTTAAGTTTGCAAAAGAAGGAATGTTCAGTTGTGTAAGCTTACGTTAAATATTATTTAAAATATGTAAGCAACCCCTAGATACCATTTTTACACAAATATCCGAAATTAAACACATTAACCCTCTCCCTAAACCCCCCTTAAGATGCAGTTATAATACCCATAAACGATCCCCAAAAATATATTCATATAAACAAGCTCTGGTAAAAATTTAATCCTTTAGGTTAAAAGGATTAAATTTACGCAATCCCCAGACCGACTGATGGCAAAAAAATTATTTTTTTTTTACTTTTTTCCACGAATCATGAAAAATAAGCAAAAAAATATAATTTCAGGTTGAGCACAATAGTTTTTCTTTAGTAGAAATAAACTAAAAATAATAGGTTTCTAGTAGTCTAGTCCATTCTATACAACGAACTAATAACTCTTCTCTCTAGAATAGGTATCTCATTTGTAAAAACTGACAAAAACGTAGCCAACATATACATTTGTCTGTCTTACTCGCACAGCTTTGTTCTAACAGAGACAACAATAACAGTTACTGGTAACTGATATTGTTCAGGCCTGAATATACCTACTATTTGTTTACAAACAAACCGAGATGTTGGCGATACTTTATATTAACGGTATGCGTATTCTAGAGAGAAGAATTATTAGTTCGTTGATTCTATATTAAGACTTCCTGAAGAAGCGCAGGCGCTGTGAATAATATAATAATAATAAATAAATTTTAATAAATAAATGGTAGTAGACGCACAAGGGGTATTTCTATTTTTAATGTACTTAGATGTATGAATAGAGATCTTAAAGTTTGAAATACAGTATAAGCTCGATAATGTGAACATTCGTATATGTAAACTATTCGTTTTTGTGAACACAGATTTTTTTCTATTGACTTCTCTGTATAGTGAAATCATAAACTCAACGTGAACTCACTAAATTTTAGGTACCGTAATTTCACACAACAATAATCCAGTCACACAATTATAGTCCATTTAAAAAATATATGTAAAGGTGTTTGGGCGACATCTATTATTAAGTATACCTACTAGGCGTAGGCTAATAATCTAAAGAAACATATTTCCGCGTGACACCACGTTCCGTGGGCATATCATTTTTAATACGCTGCTCATGGACTATAGTTGTGTGGCTGGACTATTGTTGAATAAATTTACGGTAACTATTCTAAAAAAATGTTTTTCTTTATTTCTAAACATTACTTTTTTCTTTCCAGAATCGTCCTCAGATGAGGACAGTATAGTCAATGAGGAGGCCGTGGAAAGTACACCCGAACGCGAAAAGGTCAAAGACAGAAGTACCCCGCAAATGTTTCCACCGCCCCCTCTATCGGACACCAGTAGTACTGGGTCGCCGCCTCCGCTACATCACAGACCTAGACTGCCTCAGCCCAACTGGGACCATCGAAATCGACAAGAGATCACGGATATCAGCGATGTTATGCAAAACTTTAGACCATGTAAGTATAGTTGTTTATAGGAGCGAAAAAACAGAATACTAAAAAATTCTAAACTATTTTTTTATGGGTGGGTGCACTAGGGACACTAGATCTAGATCTTAAGTTAGGAAGGTGACAGACAACGACCTGTTTGGGGAAAAATGGTTTTTGCGGTAGTGGCAATTTGAAACATGATAAAATATTTATTTTTTGTAAAATGACAACATTAATTTAATAGTAAAACGAAGAACATTGGCCTAAAAAATGTCGTTACTGTCACCTGAAAAGAATGCGAGGAATGCAAGGTCGTTTAACTATTTAAATTAAATCATATCACATTTTAGTTTACAGTTTAAACTGAAATGTGATATCAAACTTTAAACTTTAAAGGAATCTTTAATTTTTAAATACATTGTTTTTTTTTCATTCTTTTTAAACATGAGTATTTTACATAAATTATATACAGTTTAATGACTATCAAAACTATATTATATTTTTTACTAACATTAATCTTGCCCAAAAAGCATAGAGAAGAAAAGAGGACTGAAAGTCCAGCCTGCGCAAGATTATTTTGTCTTATCTCCAAAAATCCCCCAGTAAAAATCTGAAAATGTCTGAAAATAGAGATATAAAAGTATATAAAAGTTTATACTGTCAGTACTGTCAGATCGTCGTTTGTTTCTGTTTATTTTTCGACTTCTACTCTGTTTTAATTGTTTTATTGCTGCATTTGTTTATAACATGACCTGAATTGTTGCTTTATGAAGAGCAAAGGATCAATCTCTGGTGTACTCAAAGTAGGTGTACAAAATCCCGCAATTCAAACACACATCAAAAAATTCTTATAAAATAATTGAAAAAAACTATTTCGGCGTTTTTTCGTAGATATTTATTGTTTTTTGTTTAATTTTTTACAATTTTTATTTGACATATAAAACCAAGGTTAAAAAATACTTGTCAAAAGCAACAATAATAGTGCGCATGTGCAAGTTTATCGCAGATGCTCAAGGCACATTTATCACACTTTTTCGCAACGGCTTTGGAGGTCTTTCCTTGTCTATGCCAAAAACGAATAACTAATTTGATTTTTAATAGATATAAAATGGGGCTATTGACCTTTTACAATATCTTGTGGTAAAAATGTTTGTACATTTCGTACCTTATCAAAATAGATTATATGGTTTACATATTTAAGCCCATTACGGAAGTTTATTATTTGAAAAAATATAAGCTAACCCTTTTTGCTAGATATCTTTTAAATTATGCTATTTAAATATTTCCCAAATACATAAATAAATACATTAACAAAAAGCTTACAGGCACAATTGTGTCTGCTAAAGATTTGTTTAATACTATTTATATTACTATTATAATATTATACATATACTATTTTTATTTAAGCTACGGTTTCCTCCAAAAGTCGCAGTCGCTGACGACTGCGACCGGGTAGCCGCGACCGAGTCGTAAAGACATCTCCAATGCATTTTAAATGTACCGGCTGCCGAGTCGTTACTACTAGTTACCGGTCGCCGTTCGTTTGGTCGCCGGTCGCTTGACCGCTCCGGGAACAGACGCACGACTAATTCGTCACGAATTTGATGGTGAACAGGTAGTTTTGCACTGTGACAAGTCTTTCATTCTTTCACTCAATTAGAATTGCTTGAAATCCCTCCACCTCTCTCAGCCGAAACATCTCATCAACTTTTACCATTTTTTCTTAATGATGTAATGTTAAAAAGAGGAGGAGATTCTCTTTTCCGATTGATAATTCAGAAACATTAAAAGAACCTACTTTTTAGAGATATTCATACTGATTGAAAGGCATAAACTCGCAAACACAAAAAACAGCTCTTTATAAAATGGCCAGCTAACAGAATGGCGACTGGCGATACCGAGGAAAACAGGTAGGGTCGTGACGACCTGGTCGCGGCTACCCGGTCGCAGTCGTCAGCGACTGCGACTGTTGAAGGAAACCGTAGCTTTACATGTTTTTTTTATTTAAAGTTTTATATGTTTCTTGGGTCTAATTTTCACCTAAAACATCCTGGGTGTCCCATTTGAAAATCATAGTTGGGGATATATTTGAAAAAAAAACGGAAGCTATGTTTCAGTAATTTGAAGAAGAAACTTTTATGTTTTACGATATTTTAACGGTTAGCTCGCACGAGATTTTTTTTGTGAAAAGACAGAATCTTGTGGTTTTTAACCGACTTCAAAAAAATGAGGAGGTTATTATACTATTCACGGCGCGTGCGCTAGAATAGTATTAGTATACGGTAGTTTCGTATTTTCTAAAATCGCAAAAAAACCTCCTAGACAAAGAAATTCTTGGGTACATTGTTGTCCATTATTATATTATTCACAGCGCCTACGCTAGAATAATATTATACGATAGTTTCGAATTTCCCAAAATCGCCAAAAAAAAGGCATAGACAAAAAATTCTTGGATACAAATGTGTTTCATGAAAAAAATAAGAAACTTTGAAAATGTCCGTCCGGCTATCCGTCCGTCTGTCTGTCCGTCCGATGTCACCATTTTTGTTAACACGATACGAATTATCCGATCGACCCGAAATTTTGAAGAACAATCAAGATCTATGAGGGGAAGATCCCTATTGTTTTTGAAAGTAATCCCACCAAAAACAAAAAAGTTATGGGGGGTTAAACTTAAAAAAAATAAAAAAAGCTACTATTTAGAAAAAAATCTTTTCCAAATTTGTTTCGTGCAAAAAGAATATTTAATTGTTTTTAATTTTTATGCCTGTGCAGATTCTCAACCACCTGACGTCACCAACAACACAGCACAACAAGGAAACAGACGCGCCGCGGCCGACCGGGTCAACCGATACGCCTCCTCCGCGTCTGACGATGGTACCATGGGTACCGGAACCGGTCGGTGGAAGGTTTCCGCCAAAATTCAGCAGTTGCTCAACACTTTGAAACGGCCTAAGCGGCGCCCTCTGCCGGAGTTCTACGAAGATGACGACATAGAGTTGGAAATTGCTGCCAACCCTAAGGATCCAAATGCACCGAAACCAGAAGGTAATATTTAAATTTAGCAGTTTCAGCGACCTCGAATAAAACCAGATTTTTATTAAAACACGTTACAATTTTGACGCCAAAATCTCCAGATACCGATTTTAGTGCTCTATTAAAATCTTGACCTTTAACCGATTTACATTAATCTTCAAAATTTTGATGCCATATTGGATCCGTCATATTGAATTTTTAATAATATTATTACATATTAGGGAACGTTTAAGTATTACGTAACGCAAATTGTACCAAAATTCATACACTTCATACCCCGGTTCTCGCGTTATTTAAAGCTGTAGAGATTTCATACTTTGGCTTTTTTGGATTTAGTGCAAAACACACTGCCCAGTAAAAGAGCTTTCCCGTTTTTTACCTCCGCGAGTGAAATGATTTCTTTTATTATCAGATTCACTTTCAGCAAAAACCCCAATATACCAATTTTTACGAAAACTACCCCCAACCCTTAGGGGGGTGAAATTCGAAAAATTTTATTATCAGATTCAATTTCAGCAACCTTAAAAACCCCTATAGGTATAGAAGTTTTCAAATTTTTGTAAAAAAAATGTATTTTTTCCAATTTTCCCCCCACCAAAAACAATCCCAAGCGAGGACTTTTGGTAACATACCTGTATGCCAAATTTCAAGTCTCTAGCCTAAAGCGTTATTAAGTTATCGTGCCCACAAGATTTCCCGGACAGACCGATCAACTGAATTTTTTTTTGTTCGAAATTGATTTATATCGACATAAAACGTCATAAAACGCAAAAATAGGCAAAAAAATGGAATATTTTTCACGAAATTTTAAACAATTTTAAAATGGGAAAGCAAAATTAGTTAGCAATATCTCGGTGCGCCAAAAAAAAGATTCCAATTCCAATTTGTGTTATTGGCCTTTTCTAACAAAAAAATATATGTATTTATAAACTTGTGCGGTAATTCCACGATATTAAATATCAATGTGAATAATATTTATATTTTTCTCTGCTTTTAGGAGGAAGTATGAACCCAGCAGTAGGAGAACAATTGACGATACCCTCTGGTTTACCTAGAAGTTTAGAAGCAGCAATCACAAGATATGGAAATGCAACATTTAAAGCCCCAGTAGCAACAGTTTTAGACCCTAATGGAAAATTATCCACAACGTTAACATATGGTAGGTTAAACAACTTTTTAGTAGCCTCAGACCTCTTGCAATCCAAACAAGTCCAAGAAAGGCATTCTTTCTGTCCTCACAAAAAATATTGTTAAATAATTATTGCTAAAACTGTGGGATGAGTTTTGAATGACCTTGAAACGGGGTGCAAAAGAACTACTTACATGGGGTTTTCTCTGTCTGATTTTCTGGGCCCAGAGTGGTGGTTCCTTGTGGATGGCCGGTAACGTACTCCTTTATGCACTCGTGACGCCCTAATTAGAATTGACTCTATTTCCACAGCGTGGTTTATTTACTTATTGCGATATATGTTCAAAGCGACAATGGTTTAAACTTTTGAAATACGATATAACATATGTTCAAGGCGACAATGGTTTGAACGACGTGAGTACACCGATACGACATACTCGCGTATACTCTGCTAATTTACTAAATGACGGTTTTGTCAATTTTTGGAGAAAAATGCGGCGTTGCCAAAATGAATGCGTTTTTCCCCCAAAACTATATTTTTTACTATAATATAATTATCAACAATTATACGAAACCTAAACATTTTGAATTTTAATTTTAAAAGCAAAACTATATGAAACATTGCAAGCACCCTGTCAAAACATCGGCACTATTGTACACTAGAGCCATCTAGTTTGCAAATATTAAACTAAGTGTTTTGTTTGATTTTAAATTCTGTATCTTTAAAACATTATATTCTATCAAAAAACTGTATATAACATTTTTTATAGGGCTTAAAAAAAGCTTTTATTTAAAATATAATTTTTTGAAATCGGGTTATAAATATGTGAGATATGCTAAAAAAACCTTTTACTTCTTTAAACGCCAATATCTCGAAAACAATGCGTTTTAGGAAAACGTTGTTTATAACATTTTTTGACCAATTTAAAATTATCTTTTATATAAGTGCTAAATTAACCAAATACAATAATAATTGCCTTAATTATAAACAAAAAACGCTAAAAATAGGAGTTTTACCCTATTTTACCCCCTTACCCCCAATCGTTTACCCCCAAAATCTAATCAGCTCTTCGGAATACGATAAGAAACAATATGCAAAAAACCGCAAGTCGATATCTCATGTAGAAATGGAGTTAGAGAGTTTACACCCAGACAGACAGACAGACAGACAGACAGACAGACAGACAGACAGACAGACAGACAGACAGACAGACAGACAGACAGACAGACAGACAGACAGACAGACAGACAGACAGACAGACAGACAGACAGACAGACAGACAGACAGACAGACAGACAGACAGACAGACAGACAGACAGACAGACAGACAGACAGACAGACAGACAGACAGACAGACAGACAGACAGACAGACAGACAGAACGACAGACGGACGCAAAAATTTATTTTACTGATTTCGAGAATGGTCTAAAACGTCGAGAAATGTGAAAAAAACGTGGTCAAAGATTTTGAGTTTTTGGCGAAGATTTCAATACATCGGCACTCTTAGTAGCACTAAGTGCCGATGTAACAAAACAGTGTTAATATATAAGAACTTTATAAGTAATCTTATTTTTATTTTTCAGGAAAACTGTTGAGTAGATCGCACAAAATCGCATACGCACTTCTAACGAAACAATTTAGCAAAAACGGAGATACAAGTCTTAAATCCGGCGACCGGGTGGCTTTGGTCTATCCAAACAACGACCCCATCAACTTCCTATGTGCTTTTTATGGTTGTTTACAAGCTGGAATTGTGCCAGTACCAATAGAAGTACCCATAACCCGTCGTGACGCTGGTTCGCTACAAATCGGTTTCTTGCTAGGAAGTTGTGCAGTTCAAGTAGCCCTAACTTCCGAAGCCTGCCTAAAAGGTTTACCCAAAACAACATCTGGAGAAGTTATTCAGTTCAAAGGCTGGCCAAAACTGACCTGGTTCGTGACAGAACATCTGGCGAAAACCCCCAAAGACTGGACTCCGACTCCTAGACTTACGGATGAAACTCCAGCTTACATAGAGTACAGTACTGATAGAGATGGATCTGTGATGGGAGTGACGATAACACGCGCGGCCATGGTGCAACATTGTCGCATGTTAACAATGTCGTGTAACTACACCGAGGGTGAAAATATGGTGTGCGTTTTGGACTTTAAGAGAGAAGTCGGACTGTGGCATTCAGTATTATCTAGTGTTCTGAACGGTATGCACGTGGTCTACATACCGTACGCGTTAATGAAAGTGAACCCTGCAAGTTGGATGCAGATGATAACGAAATATAGGGCTTGTGTGGCTGTGGTTAAATCTAGGGATCTTCATTGGGGACTGTTGGCGACGAAGGATCACAAGGATATTAATTTGGGGTCGCTGAGAATGTTGTTAGTGGCGGACGGTGCTAATCCTTGGTCGTTGAGTTCTTGTGATCAGTTTTTGGCTATATTTCAATCGAAAGGACTGAGGGCTGATGCTGTTTGTCCGTGTGCTAGTTCCAGTGAGGTTTTGACTGTTTCTGTGAGAAGACCAGGGCGAGCAAGTAAGTGCAAACATTTCAATCTAACTGCAAGCAGACTTTCAAAAGTCATATAAGATCTGCATGGATCAATTCACAATCAATACGTTTTGTTCTTTAACAAAATATGACAAGTACAGTCAGATCTAATTTTAATTAAAAGGGCAGCTTTTATTTGTTTTATAACTAATTGCAATTAGAAGAAGAAATTTTAAATCAATTTAAAATCAAATTAAAAAACAAAGAAAATTAATGAGATTTTAGTTATTTAATTTCTTTAATATTTAAGTGCAAGAGTCCAGAATTACAAAACGAGCCGCGTAGCGGGGAGTTTTGCAATGGACAAGTGTGCTTAATGTCTTATTAAATGAGTTTTTTATACTATTTTATTTTCGATAACCAGCTTGCTAGCAAAATACAAATAAAAAATTAAAATGAATCTGTCATTTTCACATTTTGAGTAAAAATCATTATTTGACATCAGTTTAGTTTAGATTTAGCTTTTTTATGAAAAATGCCCCTGTGGCGCTATCTTTAATGCAAATATCGACTTGTGATATATTTATGAAAGGAGAATTTAAAGACAAATCTAAAAATGTAATCAAATATATAGGGTTCCATTTAAAAGTCAAAAATTGGTATCACTTCCAAAAAGTCAGTTCATACTAGTTCTGTAAATTTCAAAAAGTTATCTTTTATAGTTAGGCAGATAATTCGTAGGCAATACTTCTTGTGTCACCCGGTATATATACTTGGGAAAAGACGACGCGTCGGTTTATCAAAAATTTGTATTATAAAAAAATAAAAATTGCATTTATGCAAGCTTGAACCTAAAAAAACTATTTTTGGAGATGCTATTTGAAATATGAAAAAGAATCATTTTCCTTGATTATAATAATTATTAAAGAATATATAGTTTATTAAAAAAGAACATAATTTTTAACCCGGATTTCTTTGTCAACGGTTGTTAAGAGGCACTTGACTTGCTTCAGTTTTAAACCAACAATAAAGGTCAAGTTATATGACTTCAACTTTTACTGAAAGCATTTTAATAATTAATAATTTTTATACATTCTGTAAACTTGATTTTATGTATTTTAAATATTTTTTCCCCAAGAGCTAAGAATATTAAATTTTTTAAATGATTTTAGTGTCTGAATAAGTAGAATAATATTGATATATTGAGATATTATATCAGTCTTTTAAGATAAATAATTTTTTGCAAGGCCAAGACTAAATCTTAATTTTACGCTTTCATTTTTGGGACTAAACTTGCCGTTTTTCTCCCTAGGGAAAAAAATCACGGAAACCTTGATAATATTAAAATATTATACTTACTATATGCTTTGCTGGTTCAAAAATTAGGTTTGGTGGTGTTTTGTAACAAATTAGCGATTCAAACCAATTTATTTGATTTTAACAAAGAAAACCTTTAAAAATAACATTGTTATAACAATTTATACATAACTTAAAATTTATCATCTTCGTCCATTTTTTTGACGTTTGTGTCAACCATATTAAAAAACAATTGAAATCGCGATAGCCTTGAAACTTTTCGCAATTCACAGGCATCTTCATTAAATTACGAAAATAAAACACCCGCTTTTTGACGCATGGTTTTTAATTTTAATTTTATCTACCTACCTAAATTATGTTTGGTCGTGCAAAAAATTGTGTATATACCTCAGGACTAAACGTGACTCTTTTAGTCCCTTGCATTTCTGTTTCCCTCGCTCGCTACGCTCGGTCATACATAGGAAACATACAGCGGGACTAAAACAGCCAGTTTAGTCCTTTGGTTTATAAATAACTATTAAAAACGCTATATATTGATATGTTCTGTCTTTTTAGCTTATTTTAAAATCTTGACGCTATTCGGTCGGATTTGATTTAAGCTATTTGAAAAAATCTATGTCAAATATTTTGTTGGTTCCCAAACGGATAACGAATATATGTGACGCTGCATAAAGAGATCTGGTTAGTGTGTCAAATGAAAAAATATAAGAATCCGAAAGAAAAAATAAATAAATTTGACACTAACCGGGTTTTGTGCAGGTTCAAATATAGATTTCACGATTCAAAATACTTTAAAAACAAGACAAATTACTAAATTTTGTATCTAATAGCGAAGTTTTAGAGAATTCGCTTGTTCTATATAATAAAAATAAATATTTTTTATTTAATAAAGATAAAAATACTTTTTCGGTTCCTTGTACTAATCAACTATGTACATTCATTATGTAAAGAGTTAATTAGTAAAGGAACCGGAAATTGATTTTTTGAGATACGAGGTTGCGATATTTTATCGTTTTCTTTTAAATTTGCAGAAGGTGCAAATGCAACGGGCCGCGGAGTTCTGTCGATGCAAGGCCTGAGCTACGGCGTGGTCCGCGTAGACCAAGAAAACAGCCTAACCTCACTAACCTTACAAGACTGTGGGCAAGTAATGCCCGGCTGTGTTATCGTAGTCGTACGAATGGAGGGCCCTGCCTACCTCTGTAAAACAGACGAAGTAGGCGAGATTTGCGTTAACTCCGGTGCCACAGGCACCCAATACTGGGGCCTCCAGGGCCTAAGCAACACCACGTTCAAAGTTCAACCTTTAGCCTCTGATGGTAAACCGATTTCGGATGCCGAATACACCCGAAGTGGGCTGTTAGGGTTCCTAGGACCCGGGGGAATGGTGTTTGTTTGTGGTTCTAGAGACGGATTAATGACCGTTACCGGAAGAAAGCACAATGCTGATGATATAATAGCAACCGTACTAGCTGTAGAACCTATGAAGTTTATATATAGAGGAAGGATAGCTGTGTTTAGTCATAGGGTGTTAAGGGATGAAAGGATTTGTGTCATTGCAGAACAGCGACCAGATTGCAGCGAGGAGGAGGTAAGATATTGGTTATTTTACTCACCACAGGTAGGTGTAGCTGTACTTAACATAATTAAAAATATATTTATATTATACAGGGTGATCAATAACTGGCATGCCAAAATTTAATAGGTGATTCTGCATTCAAAAATATCAAAAAAAGTTCCTATAAAGGTTAGTCCGCAAATGAGCCCTAAGGGAGCTACGGCCCTTTAAATTTGTAATAAAAATAAGGTTTTTAATTAATAACCCTGGTACCCTTTAAGCTAGAGCGACGAGCTTTTGCATATATTAATAATGGCAATAAGTGTATGTTAATTAATTTTTTTTGAATTATCCAGAGGCCTCCCTAGACATAAAAATGTATTAGGCTTAACACATTTTTGCCCCAAACTTTTTTATGCGTACTTTTTTTGGATTTTTTTCTAAAAAATATGGATTCCTTGTGTAAAAATACATAAAAAATGTCACACTGTAGGAGCAACCGTTTTCAAAAAAAAAATGCAATTAAGAGGAAGTAACATTTTGTGCCACCAAAAACGTTACTTTTTAAAAGGCTATTACTCCTTTAATATTAAATTTAGGTGTTTTGGTGAAGAATACTTTTTTGCTCAGTTTTAAATGAAGAATCACCCTGCAGCATTAAAATTTTATTGATGTTTTTTTTGTTCCCCATTAATTATGTCATCTTCGAGGGACCGTAGCTCCCTTAGGGCTTATTTCCGGACCAACCTTTATAGAAACTTTTTTTCATATTTTTGGATGTAGAATCACCCCTTAAATTTTGGCATGGCAGTTTCTAATCACCCTGTATATAAAAAAAAACAAAACATTCTTGTTGCATAAAGTATTAGCTTCATTTTAAAAAGTAAAATCGTTAGTTTCGTAATATTTATGTTATAATACCTACCGTAACTTATAAAGCACCAAAAATTGCTATATACATGCATGTACGGCGTACATTGTACGCACCACATAGAAGTTTAACTAGGACTACCACGTTACGACATGAAAAATCTCAATTAGTGTTCCTACATAGAGTGGAGGAGGACGAGCGCGTTGAAGTGTTAATGATGGTAGAGCACTTTAATAAGAAATATAGCTTTTGGAGGGAGTATCCCGTTCCACCCCGCTACCCCGTTCCACCCCACCTTCCCCTACTATTACTAATTCTAACATTTTTTTTAGTCATTCCAATGGATGTCCCGAGTCCTACAAGCAGTGGATTCGATCCACCAAGTAGGAATTTATTGCCTAGCATTAGTACCCCCGAACTACCTGCCCAAAACACCGCTAGGTGGCATACACTTATCGGAAACCAAACGGAGATTCCTCGAAGGTGCATTACACCCCGCCAATGTGCTAATGTGCCCCCACACGTGTGTCACGAATCTTCCAAAACCGAGAGAGGTCCATTCAGGTAAGAATCAGATTTTTATAATAATAAAAATATTAGGGTACTTGCCGCAAATATGGATCGGAGGGTAATACCTGCCAAAGTTTCTACCGTGTAAACTATATCTAACAGTACTATGCTTGTTATGATGCGTATATTTCATATTGTGTTAAAAAAAAAATAAATTTATATTGCTTTAATCACAGTGTAAATACATTTTAGCTTCAACAGATTTGCTTCGGCAAAGTCCGGTTGTTCTAGTTTAGATCGGACCCTTTTTGGTATAACTTAAAAGTTGACTCATATATCTAAATGTATAAACAAATATTATTTATTGTTAAAATAATCGTTTCGAATTTCATGAATAGTAATTATCTTGTGAATTTATTTGATTTGGACTCTTTGTCGGGCTAATTAAATATAATCGATTTCTTTAGAAATATACCGGCACTAAAAGCTTTGTCACATAAATTTAAATATTGACTAATTGATTGAATTAATAATCTTATATAAAGACTTGCAAAAAATCAGATATTACCTATTCAGTTTTGCACAGAGTGTCTCTGTGTCAGTTTCAAAAGTGCCATGTGAAAATATAGTTTCTGTGAGGAATAATTTTGAGAATTATTCTTTAATTAAAAATTTTCTTTGTTTCCCGTTATTTGTCTGGCCTTAGAAATATCTTGTAGCTTTTAAGATAAAAAAATTAAAGTATTTTAAGTTAAAGTGACCTATATTTGTGGCAAATACCTGTTTCTATAGCAGGTGTATAAATTGTGTATTTTCAGATATTTGTTATTATCCTTAACTTTGTATCCCTAAATTAGGCAACCCAATCAATTTATACAATTGTTATATTTTTAACCTTTGAGTTTAACCCAATTATAGATTAGAAAAATTAGTACTATCAAACGTGAATTTATCCAGTTTTTTTCACCAATTTTTTTTAAGGAATCCAGCAATCACAGTCACAGGTTTAATTATTAAGAAACGTCAAAAACAATTTTTTAGATCCTTTGAGTTGTGTTATCCACCTTGTGGGATGACAATAAGTAGTTAAAATTTTTCCTTTTCCTGTCTGTCGGTCCGTCTGTCTGTCCAGGAAATTTGTGGCCACGATAACTCGAGAACGTGTAAAACACCTATACTAATAGGTCCGAGAAATACTTTAAACAATAAACTAAACTAAACTAAACGCTTTGAGCTAAAGACTTCAAATATGGAACATAGGTTGATTATCCAAATTCTAGGCTGGGATTGTTTTTGGTAAGAGTCGGGTAAGGGGGTAAAATAAGGTAAAAACTATTTTTTTCAGAAACATTATTTTTCTCAATATTTTTTTTCGTTTTTCGAAAAAAGAAACTTTTTGAATAAAAAACATTTTTGAATTTTTTTTTTTGAAAAACTTGAAAAAACGTTTTCTGAAATGTTCAACAACCTACTGTCATTTCATTTGCAGAACACTGTCCAATTTATTGATTAAAATTATTTAAAACTGCGTCTGTGAATGGTGGATTTCTGAAAACTAAAACATGATTGGTGAATGATTTAAAAATTAAAACTTAAAATAAAACTGGGAAAATCCATACTGTTGATTTTATGGATGAAATAATAGTATTATTGGTTGAAAGTCAAGGGTTAAATTTGGTATAATTTATATTTTTATTTAATTTTATGTACAAGCATGTGTTTTGGGGTAATCACAGTTTGTATCATATCATAAATTTATTTCGTATTTTTTTTTTATTTGTACAATACAGGGTTTGTAAATTGTAGTTTCTATTCTCTAACTTTTTTTAACCTTATTCTTAATTTATTTCTATTCACATCATACACTTTACATAACAGGTTTTTGGGTACCTAATCCGCTTACACATTTATTTAATACACATTTATTTAATACACTTTCATTTAATACACTTCCAGCAAGATAACTTTAACTTTACACCTTGACTTCCACTAAACAATGTTAATATAATTTTTTTCTACGACTGCTTTAGAATGTAACCAAATACACAAACTTTTCAAACACAGAATGAATCCATTCTAGCTCTAGATATGGTATGAATATTCCGTATCAAGTGTTAGAATGAGCACATGTAGTACCATCTGTTGTTTATAAAAGAAAAGAAAACTGTAGCAAAATTAGCAAAAATATATATATTTTACAATGAAATATTGAATAAGTGAATGCAATTTAAAATTTTGCGTTAAAATTACATAAAGTTTCTTAGTTTTTCTTAATATTTGACCAGTTTTTTATCATATTAGTTCAAAAAATTAAAACTACTCGGTGCGTAACTATTGTTTAGTTGCTAAACACATTTGTACACACAAATTTTTACACGCAAACTTTTATACTTTATTTTTTTTATTCT
Organism: Brachypterus glaber; assembly: GCA_958510825.1. NCBI lineage: Eukaryota > Metazoa > Arthropoda > Insecta > Coleoptera > Kateretidae > Brachypterus > Brachypterus glaber. The sequence continues at coordinate 10,433,461 of OY294045.1, forward strand.
TTCATATTAATCCTATTTGTAGATGTAATGTCTGAAAAAAGTAATATTTTGTACTATATGAACTTGTAAAGAATTGTAATTTAGTGGTTCTGGTTTTGGACTAATACAAGAAAGCAGAAAGCAAAAGCTTACTAACCTCAAGCAAAAACCCTTTATTGTAAATATAAATCTATTATTTTTGTTTCATATTTATTTTACTTTCATTGGTCTGTCACCTTATACAAAACAGATTAATAAATGGCAATTAAGTCCCAGGACTTATTTTAAAAAATAATGAAAGTAATAAGAAAGACCTTTTGAATTTTCCGAAAATTGAACATTTACTACGTTTTTTACAAAGCAAATTAAAATAAACTTATAAAATATTTAGTTTTTGTTATGTCAACTATTAAAATGTAACTAGAAATGAGATTTATAGTAAGGTTGGCATGGTAACAAGCAAAGCATATATTTCCTCGTTAGGAAAGTATTCTTTACTTCTTTCTGTATAAACAGTATATTATCTCTCACTTCTTATAACTGGTAAAACGAAAATTTATTTCAACTAACAATAATAAATATAAAACATTTTAAAGAAAAAAAAATCTAATTATAATTAAAAGTAATTACTTTTCACTAACTATAGTTCTTAAAGGTGTATGAAAACTTTATAATATTTAAACTCATAAACATTGATATTATTAAAGTGCACCTGGTTAACTTAGATATAATTAATTTAATTACTTTACTAAAATTTTCGAAATTTGAAGACATTTCACATTTTTCTCAAGGAAAACTCAAAAAAAAACTATGTATAACTAATTAAAAAGTTTAGTGTAAGGTAAAAAATACATCCAGTCCCAGGACAAAAAAAAAATAATGAATAAGAAAAACTTCCGAAATTTGAAGGTATTTTACTTTTTCTCGTGTCAAATTCAAAATTTTGAAATTGCCTTTTTAAATTCTATTTCAATATAAGTGTAACTTCTTGAAAAGTCTAGTTTAAGCTAAAAAAACATAATACATGTACTTACTAGTTTTATTATTTTAAAAGTTTTTTTTTTATAATGCTAATAAGGTCTTTATTATTATTTTTTGAAAAATTACATAACTTTCTTGTCAAAATCTTATCAAAAAAATAAAGACGCGACCAATGTTAGGATTTCTGTATGTATCCATTGAATTGTGTACTTCTCCCAACCACACACAACTGTATCTGTACTAACATGAAGCTTTTGCTTGAGTGATGCTACAGCATGTTTTGTCCTCTGCATTTCAGCATCCGACTGTGTTTCAGACGTGGGGCCTGCGTCTGTTATCGTGGGCAATCTCGTGCAAGGTAACAGGCTTGCCAGTGCGCAGGGCAGGGACGTAGGAGGATTACTCGAGGAGGACGATTCCTCCAAAAAGGTACATTTCAAAAAAAATTAAAATAAGTCGAATATTTTTCTGTAGGTCTCCGATTAGCACACCACAAAGGTTTTAAACTCGGCGCAGAATCTATCTTAGTAGAAAAAAATGAATCACGATAGCTAGTGTGGTTGAAAAATTACTTTTTAAAGTGTTATTTATATAAATTTTGACTTTTATTTAACGTCTTACAAATAATTATAAGAAAATGTTTTCAAAAATGTAAGTTTGTTAAAAATTATAATGAAAGTAATATTTTTTTATTCATAATATTCTATTAAAATAAAATTTTACATTACCTGAGCTGGTGATACCTAAAATTTCTTCTACATCGTTTACTATAAAAAATTTATTAAGCACTGCGTTATATTGCTTTATTTTAAAAAAAAACATTTGTAGATTGTTGCTTTAGTTTTCATTTTCTTTTCTTCTGGCTTTTCAGAAGTCATTTAGATTTTTTTTTAATGCCTAAATAATGTTTTGAATGGCATTAAATTTAAAGCACTAGATAGTCAACTTTACATAGGGAATTAATTTATTCTGCGAACCATAAAACAAGAAACCATATATTCTGCACTGAGTTTATATTACATCTTACGTCGTTGAAACAAATTTTTGAAATACTTTTAGAGAAAATATTTGACTAATTTTTTAATGTACGGCTGAAAGTCAGTAAAATTAGGCATTAGGAACTAACCACTTATTTTTGTAGCCTAATTTTACTAATTCAAAACAAGTCATAACAAATCATTCTCTTTTAGCAACAATATATCTCCGAAATTCTCCGATGGAGAGCTCACATGACATCAGACCACGTTCTCTTCACCCTCCTCAACAGTAAAGGAGCCGTAGCCAAAGTGTTATCTTGCTCAGAATTGCACAAAAAGGCGGAACGGATAGGTTCCCTCCTAGTAGAAAAGGGCCGGGTAAACACCGGCGATCACGTAGCTTTAATTTTCCCACCTGGTTTAGACCTGATCTGCGCCTTTTACGGGTGCTTATACGTAGGCGCTGTACCTGTAACAATCAGACCCCCACATCCGCAAAACCTGCAAACAACTCTACCTACAGTTAGAATGATAGTTGAAGTTTCGAAGTCGGTCTTGGTTCTTTCGACACAAGCTGTGATTAAATTATTGAGATCGAAGGAGGCTAGTAACGTAGGACTGACAAAATCATGGCCGGTTATTTTGGATACCGATGACATGCCCAAGAAAAAATTGACGGTGCCATACAGAGCGCCCACTGCGGAGATGTTGGCCTATCTAGATTTTAGTGTATCGACGACTGGGATGTTGGCTGGTATCAAAATGTCACATGCAGCTGTCACGAATCTATGTAAGAGTATGAAGCTGGCTTGTGAGTTATATCCTAGTAGGCACATTGCTTTATGCTTGGATCCATACTGTGGCCTCGGATTTGCATTATGGTATGTTTTTTTTTTCATTTAAAAATACGTAAATATTGTTCCTAATAGCAACATAATAACACAAAAAGAAATCGAATAGTTTTAATGCAGTTATTTATATGCTGAATAACGTCTACAAAACATGTCTATTAATAAACGGGACTGGTGTAAAAAATATCGCTAAACCCTAATGGTTTAAAACAAAAACATACAAAAATATTCTTCCATTAAAAAGAGAATAGATATGATTCTTAGCATGTAATGTAATGCTTTTATCAGCGTGAGTTTATCAAGAAATTTAGCAACAGAGGCAATCGTTTTAGTTTCCCACAAACAGTATTTTCTTTTTTTACGACTGCTTTAGAATGTAAGCAAATACACACACTTTTCAAATACAGAATGAATCCATTCTAGCTCTAGATACGGTATGAATATTCCGTATCAAGTGTTAGAATGAGCACATGTAGTGCTATCTCTTGTTTATAAAAGTAAAGAAAACTGTAGCAAAATTAGCAAAATTATATATATATATATATATATATATATATATATTTTACCATGAAATATTGAATAATTTAATACAATTTAAAGTTTTGCTTTAAAATTACATAAAGTTTATTAGTTTTTCTTAATATTTGACCAGTTTTTTATCAATTTAGTTCAAAAAATTAAAAGTGCTCCATCTATTGTTAAATATATAAACCTGATATCTGTCACAACAATCTGACATAACCTTCAAATTATGCATTATTATTTGTAAATATGTGCTGAAATCAAATAAAAATGTTTTTTAAGTACTGATTTGATAAAATTATTAAATAACATTAATTGCTTTATTTAAAAATATGTGTTTTGTTGCATTTTAAATGTCGAGTTACAAAAAACATTGTTTTTAACCTTGTCCGCAGTTTAAAGTCATACAGTGTTTCATATTTGCAGTCGAAGAAAAAGTATAGTCTACAACACGTATGGAATAGTCATTGCGCGCTCGCGGGACCGTCATACTCGCCTGCCGGCTTGTATGACAAACTTTCCGCTCGCGCGGAATATTGTTTATTCCATGCTAGTTATAGAATATACTATTATTACTCGTTCTTTTAGCTATTTAGATTCACATGAATAACATAACATGTACGTTACTTTTAAAATTCCAGGAACTTTATTGCTGAAACTTTCAAATTTCCCCTCGATGCAGTAGATAATAACTAGGTGTACAGTCCCGTTTTTAAATAGCCACACCTCTAGTTTTCATTCTTTTTCATCTCATTTTCTTAAATATAATAATTATAATTGGGTGATTTCTAACTAAAAATATTATTTTTAGGTGTCTAAGCAGTATTTACTCTGGTCATCACTCAATTCTAATTCCTCCATCAGAAGTTGAAGTGAATCCAGGTCTCTGGCTCTCAGCAGTCAGCCAATACAAGGTCCGAGACACATTCTGCTCATATGGAGTCATGGAACTCTGCACAAAAGGCTTAGGTTCCTCAGTCAATCAATTAAAATCCCGAGGAGTCAGCCTAAGCTGTGTACGAACCTGCGTCGTAGTCGCAGAAGAAAGACCTAGAATAAACCTAACCACGAGCTTCTCAAAGTTATTTAGCGCTTTAGGTTTGAGTCCTAGGGCTGTATCGACGTCTTTCGGCTGCAGGGTTAACGTTGCTATTTGTTTGCAAGGTGCTTCTAGTCCAGAACCCTCAACGGTTTATGTAGACTTAAGAGCATTGAGAAACGATAGAGTAAGTTTAGTAGAACGGGGTAGTCCGCATAGTTTATGTGTAATGGAGAGCGGCAAACTGTTGCCGGGAGTTAAAGTAATCATAGCAAATCCGGAATCAAAGGGTCAGTGTGGAGACTCGCATTTAGGAGAAATTTGGGTGCAAAGTGGCCATAATGCTAGCGGATATTTCACTATTTATGGCGACGAGAGCGAGTACGGGGACCATTTCAACGCAAGGCTAGTAACAGGAAATACAGGAGAAGTATACGCAAGAACCGGTTATCTGGGATTCCTGAGGCGGACCGAAGGAACTGAGAAGAATCCAGATGAAACGATCATCAGCAGGGAAAGTGATAATGAATCTGTCGGGTCGTCTCATCACTTGGTGCCAACGGATTCGCCCGAACTACACGATGCAGTATTTGTGGTTGGTGCTCTGGATGAAACTATTATGCTGAGAGGCATGAGGTATCATCCGATTGATGTGGAAAACAGCGTTATGAGGTGCCATAAGAAGATCGCAGAATGGTAAGCAAATATACTTATTTTATTTATTACTTTAATTTTAACTTTTTTAATGGCGTTATTATTATCAAAGTATTTATTATTATCGCTTAAACCACTAAAATGACCTCCTAATTATTTATTTTTTTTGAAAATCACTATAGTATATTCAACTTCAATATGAAGTAGAAGTAAATAAAACAATCTCGCACGCGGCAGCTGGCGCGTGGTTTCATTGGTTAAAACACTCGAATGTTGCGAGAGTAGGGATGTAGAAAATTAAACAGGTCAGTAAGTGAGTACTTGCGATGAAGCGTACAATGCATTGCAATGGACCGTTATATAGATATATTTTGTTTTGAGTCTACTATATACCGGAATTTTTGGGGTTGCTATAACCAAATTCAGCAGTAAATCCTGAAAATTCAATATCGCGAATGGAAAACGAGGTAGCTATAATTGAATATTCAAATAGCGGATTTAAAATGGCGTCAACATTAATTTATTAATGAAAATCAGTATCTGGGATTTTTCGAGGTCGCTAAAACCTAATCTATCAGTAAATAAAATAAAAATTCAATATGGAGGATCCAAGATGGCGCCTAATTTTAAAAATTTTGTAAAAAATTGATCGCTGAAACCGAATTTAGAAGTAAACATTAAAAATTCAATATGGAGGATCCAAGATGGTGTCAAGTTTAAAATCGGTATTCGGGAGCTTCCGTGGTCTCTTTAACCGAATTTGATGGTATAAATTAAAAACTTTTAGTGGATTTAAAATTTACCAGTAATGGAATTTATCTTTAATAAGATTTAAGATTCGGACACTTTTTCGCAAAACCTTCTGAACCAAAGCGCGTGTGCACAAGTTGCAGGGTTGTGTTCAAAAGTTGTGGAATTGAACCCCACCACTTGTGCACACGTTCCCACACTTGTACACACGTGCTTTGGTTTAGAAGGTTTTTTGAAAAAGGTGTCCGAAGTCATCCACACCGTCCGAAGTCACCTCAGTTGACGGTACGTTTAATGTACCAAAACTAGCTTTTACCTAAAAATTATGAGAAAAAGCTTATGCTAAATTTTTATTTACATTGCCCCATGCTTAAAATCAAATTTTTTAATATATATTTTTTAACTTTTCAGTGCTGTTTTTACATGGACAAATCTACTAGTAGTGGTAGTTGAACTGGACGGGAACGAGAGCGAAGCTCTGGACCTGGTCCCTCTAGTAACCAACACTGTATTAGAAGAACATCACCTTATCGTAGGAGTAGTGGTAGTGGTTGACCCGGGCGTAGTGCCCATCAACTCTAGGGGCGAAAAACAACGTATGCATTTACGTGACGGCTTTTTAGCAGACCAATTGGACCCCATTTATGTTGCTTACAATATGTAAAGCATTTGTTATTTAGTAGGTTTTATTAAATGATTTTATGATTGTGTTTTGGTCTAGTACTAGATTTTGACTTTATTTAAAGAAAAAGTTTGTTAGCAGCATATTTTATTTTAAGGTTAAATCGTTTAAGATCTTTGTCATCTTTATTTCATTTAATCTTTATTTTACCTAAAAAGAAATACGAAATGAAATACAAAATAAAATTAATTTAAAAATATCCAAACATCACTTTTGATTGCTTAAAATAAAGAGGTAAAAATTATTTTGGAATTAAACGACGCACAATAATTAATTACATGATTAATGGTCCTAAGTAACCTTAAACATATTGCCATGCAAAAATACTTTTTAAACACAAAAATTATTTAAAAAAATTGCCAAAATCTAGTGCACAAAATACGATTTTTTGTATTAAAAGGAAACAAAAAACAGTTTGTTGTAAGCATATCTGCCATGAATTCGTGATTTTTAATTTAGTATAATAGAGTACTATCGTACTCTTTTTAGGTTTATTTTTACTATTTTTATTTAATTTTAGCCTATAACAAATTTATATTTTAAATGGTTATACTGGATGACACATTTTAACGCTTTATATTTTAAATATTTTGCCTATACAAATAAATAATCAGGGCCCGGGAGTCCTGTGATCTAGACCTGTACTCTAAAAAGTTTATTTTTCGAAGAAAAATGCGTTTAAAACGTAAGTGCATATTTAAAAAATTATCTGTAAATATTAAAAATTTATTAGACTTTTCTAGACGGGTGGAAAAATGAGGAAGTTTATAAAATAAGATATTAAATTGACTTTCCTGTATTTTTGGACCATATTCTTTTGTTTTTTGTTTGTAGCTTTATTGGATTGTTTTACTGGCCGCACCATTATGAGAAATTTATTAAAAGAAAAATTAATTGAAATTAAGTTTACCTATGATTGAACTTTTACTTGTGTCAAAATTTGACATCTAATTAAAAACGTAAAAATATATCAACATTTATTAAAATGCCTATATCTCGGAAACTAATAGTCCTACGATAAAAATAATCACATATGTTTTTGTAGGGAATTAAACATTATTTTCATTTATGCAAAAAAAATTGTCCTACTATAAATAATAAGTGAGATATTGCTAAAAATTATAGTTTTTGTCCATTTTGGCCTCCTTGCCCTACGCTAATGTTAACCACATTTGATGTGACGCAAATAAAAAATGTTCTGAATCGTTTGGTAAAAGAATTTTTCAAATCGGACATTCCGTTAAAAAGTTATAAGGAGTTCCATCAGATAGACACTTTTTTAACACCCACTTTTTCACATTTTCTCGACGTTTCATGACATTCTTAAGTCAAAAATACAACAAAAAAAGATTTTTGATTTTTCCACCCGTAAAAATTTATAAGACTTTGCCACCACATTAGTTCCACCATTTGGAATTTTTCAATTTCAATAATTCAGTTTTAGTATTTTCAAAATAAACCAGATATCAATTTTGATCTAAAATCATTAAAATTCACCAAATATTGCCGCCATGTTAGATTTGCTATTTAGATTTTTTAACTTTCAATAATGGATTTAGTTTCAGCATGCAAATTTTTATCAAAATCCATTATTCACCAAAATTTGCCGCCACATTGGATCCACCATTTTAAATTTTAAAATCAATGCACTCATTCAAATGTTGAATTTACACTTCGAATTAAGAATCTGTTTCTTCTAAGTCGGTTAAAAATAGCGTTTCTTTAAATATTTGCAGATAATTTGTCTAATAATAGTTATTATTATTATTATTTAATAATAATTATTATTAATTAATATTAATTTTTTTTTCTAGTACAGACCTGGGTCCCACGACTCCCGGGCTCTGTAAATAATCAATTAAATGACAACTTAGGGTCTTATACCATTATTATTTTTGGAATCGCGCAAAATTGAATTTTTTTTCGCTCACTATTTTTGCATAGTTTGTAAATTATTACAGCTTTTTTATTCTGGACTTAAAAATGTATCTCTAACTTTTTTTGTTGAAATCTTTGATAAAAATATAAAACAAATATACGACTTCAATGGAGGCCATATTTAAGTAAACTTTCAGAAAATTTCTATGAGAAGACACTACTGGCAGGCGGACTGCGTGCACTATAGAATTCTGTCAATCGCCGTAATTGTACATAATATTAGTGGAACCCTATATAGATTTACTTGGACAAATTTCGGTTGACCTAGTTTAATTCATACTCTATTTTAGTAGGAAGCTGAAATGCGAATCATAGACTTAATCGTATAAATAATTATTATTTATTGTTAAAATGATCATTTCAGATATCATAATTAGTAATTATCTTGTGAATTTATTAGTTTTTAACTCTTTGTCGGGCTAATTAAATAAGTCGGTTTTTTTAGAAATATTCCAACGCTAAAAGCCTTGTCAAATAATTTAAATATTGACTAATTTATTGTTTTAAAAATTTTAACACCATATGTATTTTAAGCATCATAACATTAGTACTAAAAGTTTAACGCGCACCAGTCATATGTAGAATTTCGGCGAATAATAGGTTTCTATAAAACACGGAGTCAACCTGCCAGAAGTGTCATTTTTGTTAACTTTAGCGGCCTTTGAAATCATACATTTTAAAATTATTACCAAATATTTTTTTCACCTTAAAAGACCCCTAAGACGAACTTCATTTAATTAAAATAATATTATGTTATTTAAAAATAATTATGCAATACATTGTGTATTATATATCTGCGTATAACAAAAAAAAATGGCTCAATATGGTTTATGTCATAATGTTAAACACAAAACCGGTTTTTGGTGTTAATGTTAAGATGTAATTATTGATTAAGTCTTATGTATAGTTTATATTAATTTTTAATTTGTACAGTTTTTAGTAGTAATTGCTTTTTTCCTTGTGCAATACTGTATATTTAGGTAGTATGTCAGATTTAATCAAACATCGAGAATCATTAATTTTACGATATTTTAAGAACGCGTTGACATAAAGCCCTGAAATTTAAACCAAAGATTTTCTACATGGTAAAAAATCTTTGCTCCAATTCATGTCTCTATCTCAAAGGGTTCTTGAAATATCGTAGTGTTAAGTTTTTTCGCAAACAACTTGTATTGGGTAAATCTAATTTAAATTTCAAATTCAGATTCAAATTCCTTAAGGGGTCTTTCTAACTTCAAATTTAAAGATAATCTTTTTTTAATTGTTTTTTATAGAAAGAAAAAAGATACCATTGTAAAATTTTGTAGGTATGTTTATTTATACATAGCGACTTCAATACTGAATCATATACCGTTTTGTTTTTGTTTTTCAGTTGATCCAAACGGACGGAATCATGGCGCCCACCGTTTTTTGATATTTTTTTCAAAACATTATTATGGCCTAAAAATGGCACTTTAAAAATCTATTTTTTTGTTGTTGTATTCTTTAAATATTAATAAACATACCTACAAAATTTCACAATGATATATTTTTTCTTTCTATATAAAAATATATTTAAAATTTGAAGGTAGAAAGAACACATCAACAGTTTGACGCTTATTTTTCAAAAATTATCGCTCTGAGCTCAATATTTTAATACAGTTATGCTATTGGTTCCCTATAATTTATTAAATTTGGCTTACCCTAAAACTACAGTACATGTCCTCTTTTTTTGTTTCCTCTTATTTTTGTGATTATTCTTTTGTGATTTAGTTATTTGATTTGATTCAAATTATTGTCTATAAAAAAAATAAATGAATTTTCTTAAGGTAAATCAGGATTGAGCTAATAACTTTTAATAATTTAAGAATATTTTTATTTTAAACAAAATAATTGTCGTGCACAAATTGCGTAAAATGTTTAGATGGGAAGGGGGTGGTCCAAAATCTTACGATGTCTTGCAAGGACCCTAGGGGGGCTTCTCTTGGAAATTTTTCTGTTCTCGAAAACGGTCAATCTTACAGTATTACAACAAGAGTACTTTTTTATGTATTTTAACCTGAGGAATCATATTCCAAAGATAAAATTACAAAAAAGTTACACAGAAAAAAGTTTGGGACAAAAAACTGATAAGGCCTCTCCGTTTCGCACATCCTTTGTTAAAATAAGTACATGAAAATAACATGTGAAGATGGGCCTTATTAAGATTAGTTCACGTGCAATCGTTGCTATATCTCAAAGGGTTCCTGGGTTATTAAATAAAAACCGAATTTTTTAGCCACTTTCAAATGAGATTTTCTCCCGTACGACGTATTTTTAGACATACGTTTATGAGAACTTTTTACCATATTTTTTGATGTAGAATCACTCGGCCCCTATTTCAAATACACTCTATATGTAAAATGAGTAATGAAAAAATCTTAAGATATCTCACACGGGAAGGGGATTAAAAATCCTTAGAAAAATTCTTACGTAATTTGTGCACGGCCCCATAATTACAAAAAAGAAATTTTAATTTTATAATTTTATAAACCCCTCAATTTAAAAGCAAGTAATTTGAGTTTGGAAGAAAAAAAGCCACCATTTCAATTTTGACACCTTAGTTCAATCCTATTGCCCCACATAAAAAGAACCTAATTAAACGTTGAATTATCTAACTTTAAAATTTAATGTTTTTGGCAATAAAAAAAACGTTATCTAAGGTGGAGTTTCTACTAAACGTTAGAAAACCGTTATTTTAATGTTATGTCCTAACATAAGATGCTTAACATTAAAAAAATCTAGTAAATCTACTTGAAAAATGTTTTTCTGATATATATAGGATTTAAATCCCCTAAAAAAATCACTTATTGTATAAATTTTAAAAGATGCAGTAATATTATCTATGACAAAATATTTATTTATGAAAAATTAAAATTCTTAGCAGAATATATTCAACATAATATTATTGGACTGAAAATTGGAGAAAATCAAAAAATCAAATATTTATAGAAATAAAAAAATAAATTTTGTGACGTTTTAGAAAATATTTTTTTCTAGTTAATATTATTGTAAAATGGATAATCTATTTGAACTCGATGATTTTTATAGCCTATACACCATATTTTTATAGCCTAAACGCCATATTTTACTTTCAGATGCTGCATTTTTTTAAAATATGGAATAAAATCAATTTTAATCTCATTAATTAATTTATATATTTATACATATATATTTAAAATAAAAAAATGGCCATTTCAAAAAAGTATATTTGAATGATATGTTTTAGTGAAAGCTAAAAACTAAAAGTTTCAGAAAAATACATTGTACAAAAGTAAAGAAATGACAAAGATTATTGAAACATGTTGCTTAATTTAGTATACTTTTTTTCAGATAAGATTCTTTTTGTATTTTTTTTCAAACCCAAGTGCAGAAAAAATTAATTTCAAATAGATTTGTCCACGCATCATTTTAAGGTGTCTTTGTACCTACAAGTTTTAAAAATAATCTTTTATTTAACATTGTTTTTATATAGAAAGAAAAAAGTTATTGTGAAATTTTGTAGGTATGTTTATCTATATTCAAAGAATATAAAAAAATAAATTTTTAAAGTGCCATTTTTTGGCCATAAATAAAAAAAGGTGGTCGCCATGATTCTGGTCGTTTGAATCGACTGAAAATAAAATAAAAACGGGATATTATTCAGTATTGAAGCCGCTATGGCCAAAATTTTCGAAAATGTTTGGAAAATGTCCGCCATTTTTGGAATATAGCGACTTCAGTACTGAATAATATCCCGTTTTTATTTTTTTTTCAGTCGATCCAAACGGCTGGAATTATGGCGATCACCTTTCTTTGATGTTTTTTTTTTCAAAAAAATTTTATGGCCGAAAAATGGCACTTTAAAAATATTTTTTTTTGTATTCTTTGAATATAAATAAAAATACCTACAAAATTTCACAATGATATCTTTTTTCTTTCTATTTAAAAAAAAATGTAAAAAAAGATTATTTTTAAAGTTTGAAGGTAGAAAGACCCCTAGTAATACCTAGTACTTGCATACTAGATCTAGTCTTTTTAAAAGGAAAATTGGCTGCTCTATAAAAAACCGTTCATAAAATGAATTTACTTGGTTGTGTTGCCCCTTTTTCTATCCATTCTAAAACAATTATTATTATTAAGAAGTCTTACAATTTAACTTGCATAATTCAAAAGCTATTTAATTTAATCAGGGCTTTTTTAATGACTGAATTTTTTTAATAAAATTGGGCGCTTTGCTATAAAATATCTCTTAGCGTTCTTTTGCAGCAAAATAACAGCCATATGGCTATAAAGTATCTCTTACCGCTCTTTCGCAGCAAAATTACAGCTATATGCCTGTTACTTTGCTGCGAAAGAGCGCTAAGAGATACTTTATAGCTACTGTGTTACTTGGGCGGGTATAAATCGTGCATTAACCGAACTTGTGCGGATGAAATTCACCCGCTCAGGTCCGGTTTGTGCACCATTTTGTACCCGCGCAGACCCCTTATTTTCAATAGGCTCTCTAAAATTTTAATTTGCCTCATTTGGATGAATTTGATATATATTTTTTGTAAAAAAGATAAAGCCCAGTTTAAATATTTATAATGGTTTTTGATATATACCTATTTTAGTATAAATCTTTTAAGAATATGGGCAATTTTTTCATGCTCAACTAGTATTTATATGCTTTATTATGCATTAGGTTGCACAAAACTCTGTTTAATTATACACAGAGTGTGACAATAGTTCTTTTTGATGTACATATTATTGTAGTTTTAAAATTAGTGACCATGTATTTGAATAATATTCTTTTTGTTATATCTAGTAATACTATAAATTAATTCTACGTAAATTGTGGACACAGTTGCAAATAATAAATGTATCTTTATAACATTTTTGTTTTTATTTCTATAGTAGGTACCCAGCCCCCAAAGGAGTCGACTCCAAAGTAGTATACATTCTAAATCAAAAAATAATTGTCTTGGGTAAAACTAACTTCTTAAAGAACTATTTATGTATACATATGTATAGTATATACATATGTATAGTTGTATATATATACAACTATAGTTACTGTATAGAATGATTACATAGACCAGGCGGTATCTGTTTCAAAACAATCACATTTGGATAAATCGGATAGAGTGCTATATTTTTGGATCAATGGGTCCAAAATATCACTAGAAATGATAATTTTACTATGCGCATAAAATAAACCGTGGGCTTTACTTTTTTTTTAACAAAATGTTGCAAAATCGAGATGATATTCTTTTTTTTTTCTTCTATTCCTTTCAGACAAATATTGAAGAGAAAAAAACTTTTGTAATTTTATCCCTCTCGAGTTTTTATCCCTTTTTTTGTGATTTTTCTATTTTTGCAATAATAATATTTTTTCGATTTGCAACCAATTTTATCATGTATAAAATTCAATTACAAAACTGTTTTTCCTCGTCAATATTTGTATGAAAATGAATAGCTCCAGCGATATATAAATGAAAAGAAGAAAAAAAATAATGTCTTCGCGATTTTGCAACATTTTATTAAATAAAAAGTGAAGCCCACGGTTTATTTTATGCGCATAGTGAAATTATGATTTCTAGTGATATTCTGAACCCATTGATCCAAAAATATAGCACACTATTACAGATACCGTCATAAATTTTTTCTAAGAAATGATCTTACTCATGAAACAGACTCGCAGATTATACTCGCACTATATTCAAGTTGAGTCTCAACTGTTGAGAGATGATTCTGCCAGAATCTGATATGGTACATTTGAACTACTTTTCTGTTAAAGGTCAGGCAAATGTTTCACATAGCGAAATGGTCATGTTCTAAACAAAGGACGAAGAAGAAGAGAACCCAAATGTCAAAAAGCTGTCGGTTGTAAAATTTAACAAACTTTTCACTCGAAGATAAAAAATTCCGTGCTTTATTTGTTATGAGTTGATTATTTACACAAAAAAAACTGTATATTTATGTAAGAACTGTGAGATTTATATTATTAACAACAGAACAATCTTTACAAGGTGAAAAAGTGGGTGTGTTTTTATATTTATGTTTTAAAATGACTTCTTGTTGAATTTGAATATTAAACAACCTACACAATGGATTTCAACAAGTTCAGTACTGGGAGAAATCCACCACAAGGTAATAAAACTTCACTCCCTATGGTTTGTTTTTATACTTAAAATTTTTATTTTCTTTCAGCTTATCTTCCTGATGGTGATGAACCCTATCCCAGTTTATCAGATAACCATGACTATGAGCCCAATTTGGAATTTGATGATTCAGAATTGCATCAAAGTCCTGGAGTTGTTGAATGTACAGGTAATAAACTGATAAAAACTATTAAAAACTAGGTTTATTAATAGTTATCACTTGTTATCAGTTAGGCCCACCCATTTTGATAATATTCAAATAACAATTTAATGACAATGTTATACATATTTTTATATTTGCTACTAGTTAGTTAAAATGCCAGTACTTGGTAAGTATGAGTACTTAAAATATATGAGAATGTTGCAGAAGTCCACTGCTTTTACAGTAGCACATTAGTCATTTTCAAGTCCAGGACTTGTGTGGGCTGTGAGGGAACCACCAGCTTTAATTGACTTTCGAACCAATTTATAGGAGTGTCCGCTTCACTTACGCCTTCGCCAAATTTAAATTATTAATTAACTGAAAAAGGCAATCGGCGCCGGTGAGAATCGAACTCACGCTATTTGGGTAGTAAACTCGTCAAGTACGACGCGGTAGTCCACTACACCAATCCTCCCATTCTCAGTATGATGCTGCTGCTTGCTTGTTTATGAAGGAGATATCTACAATTACAGTATTGTGCAAAAAGATAGCAAGAAATAAAAAATTAAAGTAATAATTTTACTATCAATATTTATTGTATACAAATGTATCCAGTACATTTGTCTTTAATAAGTGTTTACAAAAATAATAAAATTTAAAATAGATGTGGGATGTAAATAAAAAACTGTGGTTTTTACATATTTTACTGTGCAAAAATATAGCAACTAGATATTTTAATATAAAAATAATAGTATATTGTTGAAGCTTTTTTTTACTAGTCTGTAGAATTTACGGACGACGCGAAGCGGAGTCCGGAAACTACAGACGAGTAAAAAAAAGAACTTTTCCACTGAGTGAAACATACTATTTTTTCTTCAGGCATCCTATATATATTTTTTTAATATTAATTTTTGCATTTAATTTATTCAGTAATAAAGTATATTTTTTTATTAAAATAGGCCAATAAAATCCGTTTGAAATAAACTTAAACCTTCCTTAGCTCATTTAAAATTTTTTTTGTGGGCTATATCGTATACTTTTCGCGATTTTGATGGTAACTTGTCTAATGTAGCATTTGCAATTTCGGAGCGATTTGTAGGTGTATAAACCATATATTGTTCTTCAATCGTTTTTAATGAATTTCACACAAGGTTTTTGCACAGAATCTCGAGTCAAGCACCTGTTTATATAATAAACAAACAAGTTTGGCTGTCATCAAAGTCAAAGAGTGCTGCAGCCAGTGGTGGTTTTGCTAACTAACTTTTTTTTACGGCGTACAATAATGAACTCATTTTTTTACTGTAAAAAAATAGATCACTTCTAACTAGTGTGTTTAGTTATAAAATATGAACATTTTAGTACGCTTGAAGAAAAAAAATTTATTTAATTTATTTATTTTGAACAACATTGAAATACATTTTTTAAATTTTTTGATATTTTTGAAGAACTTTTAAAAAAGTATTCCATATTTTTTGCAAGAAAAATACTAATGAAACCTCGAATGAAACTCAATTTAGTTAAATGGCATTAATTTAACCTCTTCCACTCCAGCCAGTTTTTCAAGGTAGGACCTGTAATAGGTATAATACCAGATTATTTTTTTTTATAGAAAGTTAATTTAAAAGAGATACACTTTAAAATTTTGCGCAATAAATTTAATAACCATCATCTACCATGCTCTATGAAAGTACACACATCCCCCCAAATAGAAATAGGTTTCAAAAAAATAGGTGATAATAAATCATGTGAGCAAGGGGTCTGTAAAACTCGTAACATCTGAGAACGAAATCCTAATGAGCGTCAGTTCGTAAATAGTGGTAAAAGTTCTTCCGCAGACTGCATGCCAAACAACAGTAACAAACTGAATTTTTTTGCACAATTCTAATAGTGTTTTTGTTGCTGATTTCGATTCTATTTAGATCAAATCTCTATCTCTTTCCGTTTTTGAGAAATACTCTGCCGAAAATTTTCTAAGGGAAAGTAATAATGAAAATGGAGTGATTTGCTTTTGAAATAACTTTTTATGATTATAATTATTAAAACCTGTAAAAATGTAGTAAATTGTAGTAGCGTTTTTAAATGTGACACATTATGTAATCAAAGTTTGAAAACCACAGAGACCACTGGAAAAGTTGGGGTTTTAGCTTTTAATAGATTACTTGTGGAAATAACTTAAAAAACGGGACATTTACGGACATCCATAAAGTATGTACCGTTTTTTTTTGCCATTTTTGACAACCCCTCCCCCTTCACTCAATATTTTTCTTTAAGTGTACAAAAAAACGAGACAAAAAACACGTAGGGGAAAGTTTTGTATACTGTGACAAAATTTTTCACCCATAAAAAATTAAAATCGTATTTCTTTGTTTATTAAGTTGTAAATATAAATGTATATGAGCGGGTGTGGGGTACAAGTGACATTTTTAACAAAATTTTGTTAGGCATAGGAGTAGGTTTTTTAGGCTTAGTACAACCTATTCCCATGCCTAACTCAAGTAGAAAGTAAAAATAGTTTTAAACAAAAAACCCGCAAACTTATTTATTAGTATACAAGCATGTATATATACATGTTAACCTACCTATATATATACAGAATACATTATTTGTTTTCGCAACTCGGGTAAAAAAAACTAATTCAAAACCGGGGGGTTTTTCTGTTTTTTGCCTAAAACTTTTTCCGGTGTAATTTTTTTGAACTTTTCTTATTGGAATATACTTTTTTATGTAAACATACACAAAAAAGTTTGTAAGATGTAACATAGCAGGATTAACCGTTTTGAAGATAAATACATTTAAAAGTAAACTTTAACGAATCAAGAACCAAAAATAAAACAATTATAAAGCCAAAAACAAAGATTTCGGTAATGGGTGGTTATTTAACATTAAAAACCGAGAAAAAAAAAATTATATTCACGTTGGTCAAAAAATCCGAATCCGAACCTGGTTTGACTCGGTCGTTGCTAACCTCAAAAAAGTGATAAGATGTTTTAACTTTTTCACTTTTTTTGAGGTTAGCAACGAAATGCTACCTGACTGAGTCAAAACAACCACGGATTCGAATTCAGCGACCCCAAAAACGCATAGAAGTGTTAGTCTCGTCTGGGGAAACGGACCTTTTTTTGTGTGCCTGTGTAATTAACCTATGGTCTTTCACTGCAGTTTCACTGCTACTCTGTAATCTGGTTGCATGGCCTGGTGCTAAGGTATTTTTTGTATATAAAGATCGTGCACTCACATGTCGGCCAAAGCCCCGGTACAGCCGCATATGTCTATGAATAGAATTAAGAAATTCTTGATCCTTACTCATGTTGGCGTTGATTTAAATAAACCATAGAAAAAATGTTATCTCTCCAAAATATAAATTTATTGTCTATTAAACAAACATTACAGCGACAATTGTTTCGACTTTGTTAACATAGTCCTTTTCAAGCTACAAATAATGAACAATTAGCTTGAAAATGGTACAATTCCTTTTAGAAAAACTTTCTTTTTAAATTTATAAACAAATTAACTTGAGTACACATTATTCTAAATGTCATACTAATTAATAATAGATGTCCCAGATTTTTATTCAATTTTAAATTTTAGATTTCATTAATTCATTTTATTTTAACTTATTGTAGTTTTCTTTTTGTTTAAATTTTTAAGATTTTATAAAAATAATATAGTTAATGTTAGTATGACATTTCGAATAATGTGTACTCAAGTTAATTTGTTTATAAATTTAAAAAGTAAGTTTTTCTAAAAGGAATCGTACCATTTCCGACCTAATTGTTCATTATTTGTAGCTTGAAAATGACTTTATGTTAAAAAAGTCGAAAACAGTGAAAGTGTTAACCAGTGTTTTTTTCCCTCGGGGAAAGTAAAACCAAAGTCACTGGTGCAAAAATGGGTTAACACCATGTTTTAATTCCAGAGGATTTCATCCACATCGAATCAAATGGAGTGGACTCCCCAGTGTCAGATTTTGAAGAGAATTTTGATGAGCTCCTGAGTACCAACGACGGAGCAGACTTCGACGACGAATTCCAATCGACTTCCTATCCGGCCGTGGACGCAAGCATACCCCCACAATTTACCGGAATTTCAAAATATGGAATCGTGGACGTTAAAGGGGACGATTCCGATGGAAGAAAGATTATTGTTGTATATGCTTGTAAATTGCCGCCAGTTAAAGAGATAGACCATCATCATTTGTTAGAGTGAGTAAAAGTGAAAATGATACATACAGCACTTATTTTCTCGCGAATGTGTCGATATGTGACCCTGCACAAAGAAACCCGGTTAGTGTGTTTTGTAAGAATTCGAAAGAAAACAAAAATTTTAAATTTGACACACTAACCAGATTTATTTGTGCAGGGTCACATACCGGGTGTCCCAACCTTATTTATCCAACGATTTTCTCGAAAATTTAAATAAATAATCTAATTCTGCGGAAACCATCTTAAATAAGACAACTTTAACTATCTTTTAGCATATATTTGATACTTTCAACTCTTAAAATGTGGAGAGGGGGGCATAGGGGGACATTTTTTAAATGGAAAGGGCGGTCGTGTGATACGTCATTTTCAAGCTTATTAAATTCTCCATTTAACTATATATTTTTTTATTTTTTTAAACTTTTTTTTTTGTGTTTAAAATAGTGTTGAAAATGGGTATTTTTGTCAAAATTACTTTAAAAAAATCAAACAGTTTTTTAAAAGTTACTAAATTTATGATGAAAAAAAGTAAATTATACTTTTAAACTAATTTTAATTGCCATAAATAATAATTTACAAAAAAACAACTTAAAAAATCGCATTTTTTAGCACAAAAAATTAAAGAATCAAAACCTTAAAAAAAATTGTTTAAAAAATTAAAAATCAACAGTCCAATAGAGAATTTTATTTGCTTTAAAATGATGTATCACACGACCCCCCTTTCCATTAAAAAAACTCCCTCCCGTACCCCCTGCCCACATTTTGAGAGCTGAAAATATAAAATATATGCTAAAATATAGTTTAAGTTATCTTATTTAAGATGGTTTTTGCAGAACTTGGTTATCTCTATTAGTTTTCGAGAAAATCGCTGGGTAAATAGAGTTGGGACACCCGGTATGTTTTGAGAAATTTCCAAATTCGTCATATTTTGCCATATTTTAAACGCCCATGAAATAGAGAAAACGCACTGTGAAGATTATACTATTGAATGCTGAGCATTACATATATTTACTACTTATTATACTATTAAAAGCGCCTGCGCTAGAATAGTTTTTTACAGTATGTCTGAAAGGCAAAATCATGAAAAAAATTGTCCACAAAAACTGACCTTCCGGCATGATTTTCTATCGTTTTCTATTAAAAAAATTTATATTACAAAAAAATCTATTGGTTAGTTTTTTTTTAATCATTTTTTTTAATTTCATCTAAAATTGGAAAAAATTGAAAATTAAAAAAATTCCCATTTTATATAGAGGATTTTCAGAATGAAATTAAGTAGTTGTTCTCAAATTTGACCTCATATTTTTTATAAATGCCGATTTATAGAATAATTCTATTAACAGTCTCGGATGCAACGTAGAATATTCTGTAAGACCAACTACTTAATTTCATTCTGAAAGTCCTGTATGTAAAATGAGAATTTTTTTAATTTTCAATTTTTTCCATTTTTAGATGAAATTAAAAAAATTGATTTAAAAAAAATTAACTGATAGATTTTTTTCTAATATACATTTTTTTTAAATAGAAAACGATAGGAAATCATGCCACAAGGTCAGTTTTTGTGGACAACTTTTTTCATGATTTTGCTTTTCAGACGAATTGCGGGTAGTTTCGAATTTTCAAAAAAAAAATTAAAATCGTCATAGACAAAAAATTCTTGGATATAAATTTGTTTCATCAAAAAATAAGCAACTTTTTTTTAAATGTCCGTCCGTACGTATTTCCGTCCGATGTCACGATATTATCGTGTTCTTGAGTTATCGTATAACTCAAGAACGAATAATCCAAACAACTTGAAATTTTTAGGAAAAATAAAGTTCTATGAGGGAAAGATCCCTATTGTTTTTGAAAGTAATCCCCCCAAAAACAAAAAAGTTATAAGGGTTAAACTTTTTAAAAAATCGAAAAAACCTGAAAGAAAATTCCGATTAACGTAACTTTTTCAGGAAAAATTACTTTTATTATAAGGATCAATTCTACCAATTTTGAAAGTAATCTCACCAAAAACAAAAAAGTTATGGGGGGTTGAAAATGAAAAAACTATAATTTTTTTATATTTTTTTCGTTTTTTTGCAAAATGTTTGTTTGTTTATGTTTTATGTTTGTTTTTAACCTCGTACTATTCTACTTAATTAAGCATCCCCTAAGTCCAGGACTTGTGTGGGCTAGTAGTAGAGGGAACCACCGGCTTTAATTGACTTTCGAACCAATATATCTAGGGAGTACGCCTTCGCCAAATTTCAATTATTAATTAACTGAAAAAGGCAATCGGCGCCAGTGAGAAAATAAAGAAAAAAATTTTAATTGATTTTTTTTTTTTGAAAAAATGTTTTTCAAGTACTGATTTGGGAAAATGCAATATACCATTTACTGTGAGTAGTATATAATGGAATGCGTAGCATTACATATCTTCACGGCTTGTTTAAAAATTATATTTTTTTTTCAGTTATTTAAGATACACCCTAGAAGGATATGTAAAACAAGATTATAGTTTAATATACTTCCATTATGGCCTTTCCAGTAAAAACAAACCCTCCATCGGCTGGCTGGTGCAAGCTTACAAAGCCTTTGACAGAAATTACAAGAAGAATCTTAAAGCTTTGTACATAGTCCACCCGACGAGTTTTTTGAAAATAGTTTCGCAGATATTTCGTCCATTGATTAGTGCAAAGTTTGGCCGAAAATTGAATTATATAAACTCTTTGAAGGAACTTAATGAGCTTATACCCATTCAGTATTTGGACATACCTAATGAAGTATATGAGTAAGTTTTAATAATAACACAGGCCCACAAAAAAAAAATTATGAGTCTTGGATTCCAATATGATATTCCTATATATATTTCCCGCTGAAACTGAATCCGCAACCCGTTTAACCCCTACACGTCAGGATTTTGACATAACCTCAAAAAATAATAATAAAAATATGAATTTTTAAGCTATTTATTGGATAAAACCTTGTACGGCACTCATGGGTAAACCGATATTGTCCTCTCGAAAATTAACCTCCTTGGCTGACGCCTCGCAGATTAATTTTCTCATGGGCAATATCTTACTTTACCCACTAGTACCATAAATAACTATGACTTTTTTTATTTCGTTTTCGAAAAAAATTAAATTGTGTATTTATTTATATTTTTAATTTAGCCATGAAAGAATGCAGGGATTGCCAATACCTATTCCAGAAGATATTCAAATTGATTCATCAGTATTACCTACCCAACAATTTGGAGTTACTTTACAGTACATTAAAGATAATTACAATGTAACCATTCCACCTATAGTCAAACAGTGTGTGGAATATTTAGACCGACCAGACGGTAAGTAAATATTCTGCCCTCTAAGACAAGTTGTCCAAATTAGATGTTTTGAGATATGGCCAGTTTTATTGTTTTTGTTTGCACTTTTTGAAAACATGGGTTCTGCTTTATTTTAAATCAAAAATACGTGATATTCTTTGAAAAAAAAATTATTGTTTTTGTCAGAAAAATAGTCATAGTAAATATGTTTGTCCTATCTGAGAGAGTTAGGACAAAATGATCTAAAAAGTCCAATCAAAGTACTAACATCTGTAAAGTTAGTCCTAGTCCTGACTTATTCATCTAGTAGACTAGTTAGGACAATTTTATTTAGAAAACATTGAACATTTTCCATAGTAGGCACATGGGGCTAGTGTAATGCAATGGTGTGCTTATCTCAAAAAGTGAATTTTTGCAGATAGGAAAACTTGTCTTAGCAGGGATGTATTGCAGAGCGGTAAAACGGTTAATTTATCAAACAATCTTTGTACACTTGCGCAAGTGTACAATGATTGTTTTTTTTTTGGCAATTCCCAAACAATCATGGACAATCATTTACAATCATCAACAATCATAAACAATCTGGTACAGTCCTTACAATTAAAATTTTGGTTTTAACATTTTTGTGTTTAATTTTTGGTCCTTAGAACGTGAAATTTTACCCTCAAATAAATTTTGCTCGGAAACGTTTAATCCTACGGTATTACAACAAGAGTAAAATTTTTTATGCATTTTGACCTGAGGAATAATATTCCAATAATAAAATTACAAAAAAATTACACAAAAAAGGGTTTCAGGCAAATAACTGATGAGGCCTGTCCATTTCGCACACCCTTGTTTAAAATAACTACATGAAAATAACAAGTTATTATCCGTTATTATCTGTATAAGAGTAGGTCTTATTAACCCTTTGAAGCACGCATTTTTCTAATTGCATTATTATTATTTTGGGGTCGCTGTTCACGAACCTGTTATCAGATTTTCAAAATTCAAAATGCCGGATCCAATATGATTGACCGAATTTGTAAAATAAACTCTGATTGTAATAGATATTGGTGTATATGGGTTTTTGGGGTCGCTGATTACGAATCTGTTATCAGATTTTAAAAGTTCAAAATGGCGGATCCAAGTTGGCGGACAGAATTCGTAAAATTAACACTGTAATAGAAATTGGTGTATGTGGGTTTTTGGGGTAGCGGATCACGAATATGTTATTAGGTTTACTTTCAGCGACCTCAAAAACCGCAATATACCAATTTTCACAAAAATCACCCCCGTACCCCTAAGGGGGGTGGATTTAGAAAATTTTATTTAAAGTTTCAGTTTTAGCAACCTCGATAACCCCTAAATTTCACGAAAATATTGAAAACATTTAAAAATATTTACCCCCCCCCCCCCCGCGGGGGTAGAGTTAGAAAGATTAAATTATCAGATTCGAATTCAGCAACCTCAAAAAACCCTATACAACAATTTTCAAATTTTTGAAAAAAAAAAATTGTTTTTCCCCATTTGCCCCCTGGCCCCACCCCAATGTTCACCAAAAACAATCCCGAGCGAAAACTTTTGGTTATATACCTGTATGCCAAATTCTAAGTCTCTTGAAAGATTTTACATTTGCATATAAAATATTATCAAACTTTGCATAAAGAAGCGTTCTTTGATGCATTTTTTTTTGTATTTAGTTTTATAAAGCTTGACGGGATTTATATATCACTCTAACATGTTATTATTGTAAACTTACACAACCGTGATTGTTAGGGTTAAGGTTAGATCACATGCAAAACCTCAGTACTATAGCTCAAAGGGTTCTTGAGTTAACTAAAAACCAAGTTTTGGCGCCCCGTTTAAAGGGGCGTAGGTCCTTCCCATTTTTGGACATAAGTTTATAGTAACTTTTTTTATATTTTTTTATGTAGAATTAAAATTATTTAGGCTATTTCAAACACACAGTGGGGAAGTACCATTGATGTACCCATATTCACTACCTGAGTTACTCTCTCCGCTAAAACCGAAACTTTTTATGTTAGCATTGGAAACGGAGGGCATATTTAGAAGATCTGCAGGTGCTACAAGAAAAAGAGATTTAATGAATATGGCAAATAATGGTGAAACTTTACATTTTCAAGATCCACACGAAGCGGCGGTGCTGCTAAAGAAATTCTTGAGAGAATTGAAGGAACCACTTTTGACTTTTGAGCTTTATGATGAAATTGTTCAGTTTCAATGTAAGTAAAGGAGGGTATCGCATTTTGGGCTAAATCGCCTGCAACGATAAGACTTTACATGCTTATAGATACATAAAAAATAAATACTTAGCCGAAATTTCAGCCCGTTTTACATCCCGGAACATGTTTTAATTAATAATTTTGACATATGTCAATGTACGATTTGGCAACATTGCACGAAACTTCAAGTGTCAAATGTCATCTCGTCAAAATAAAAATAACTTTGCACATTAACTACTACAGTGGGGCCAAAGGAAAAGGTCTGTGTTGTGTTCACTGATCTTGACTATATTAAAATATTTTGTTGTGTTTTATTAGTTTTTACGGAATTAATATGCTGTAATTCAATAGAATAGAATAGTATATTTAGTATTTGTGCCATCCTGGGATGGATATACAAGTCAAAGTATCATAAATATAAAATAAAAGTTATCAACAATAATTTACATAATATATACAAAAATAATATACCTAGGTTAGAATACAGAGCGCAAAACAAACAAAATAAATAACATAAATAAAGTACAACTATTAAAAGTAACAAATAAAAAAGACAAAACATTTAAAAATCATATAAAAACTCCTTAACAGAGTAATAAGCTTTTTTATATAAAAAGTCTTTTACTGAGGCTTTAAATCTAGAGAACTGGGAGATTTCTTTAAGCACTAATGGAAGCTTAATATAAAGTTCAACACCAGCATACTCCGGAGACTTTTTAAACAGGGCTGGACTTATGTGACTAGTTTCAGTACGATTATGGAGTTATTTTTGAGTTATTTATACTATAATAACATTGTAAGCAAACCAGCAGCTTCAACGATAACCCAAAGCATGTACTTCCATGGGACAGTTTTACCCAAGACAAGTAATTTAATGCGGCCTTCAACATGTTAAATTAGTTTATTTCCATGATATGATTTAAAATTAGATTATGAAAAAGTTACACACAGACTTTTAACTTATATTTATTTAAAAAGAAATATATTTAATTAATATTGTACAGTGTTTTTATTAATCATTCTACCTAAATGTATTTATGTTGGTTTTTAGATAAACAAAAAAGAATAATGCGATGTTGTCGGGTTTACGATTACAAATAATTCCTGAGTTTTTATTTTTTTTTTCATTTTGTTCTTTATTAACAATTAACACTTTTTATCATTTCTTTTCATAATTTTGCACTTTTTTAAACAAAAAAATATTTTTCTTATTTAGCCCAAAACTCCTATTTAAAACGATACCCTTCTTTTTATTCCTATGTATTTTAAAAAAGCCAAAAGATGTATCATAATTTTTCTTTTGTTGCAAAGTAAAATTATGAGCAATATAGGGTTAAAATGTTACAAGTTATTAATTTTTTTTTGTCTATTTTAGCCTGGAGTAAAGATGAACAATTAAGGCAGGTGTCTATTTTAGTAATGGAGAAGCTTCCAGTTGATAACTATCAAGTTTTAAAATATATTATTAGTTTCTTATCGAGAGTAAGTATAAATTACCTTATGTATGTTTCATCAAGCAAGATAGTAAATTAAAAATCGCACATTAAATATTTTTACAACAGGTTTGAATAGTATATGTTTGTGTATAGAATATAGTTGTGTTTATAAAATAAACTCCAAAAAGTCCAAATGCAGTATATTCGCACATCCAATATTCGAATCGGTTTTAAAAATATTCATTTTGCGATTTTTAATTTACCATATTGCTTGATGAAAGAGGCCATAGTAGGGTTCCCCTGCAATCTACAGGATGATTCATTTATCATGAACATTCTTATGTATTGTAATAACTGCTGGATATATCAAAAAAAGTTTAAACAAAATTATAACAGTTTAATGGGTGCAAAAAAATAATTAAATTAAATAATATAATTTGTTTAAGGGGGTTATATACCTTGTGTCTCGGAAAAATTAAAGGTTTTTATTGATTTTTTTTAAAGATTTATTCGAACGACCTACAAAATATCAAATAGTATATGTTTTGATGTGTTTGTGAAAAAATTTTTATTGCTAAATTCGGCAAATTGTGGAAACCACCCCGAAACGCCTTTTTTTCTATCGTTTGCGGTGACCACGATTTCTCGAAAACCTGTTTACAGATCAATCTGAAATTTTTAGGTGTTGTTCCTAATTACAATAGCTAGTTCGTAAACAAAGGGTTTTGCAAAAAAAATGGTGATGATTTTCCCAAAAAATCAATTTTCGATGTTTGAGTTTTCCGGCCGGAAAAAGTAGAAATTTTCGTTCAAATAAAAATCCCTTTGTTCACGAATTAGCTATTGTAATTAGGAACAACACCTCAAAATTTAAGATTGATCGGTAAATTGGTTTTCGAGATATCGTGGTCACCGCAAAAAAAGCCGTTTCGGGGCAAGGGCCATGGTTTTCACAATTTTTTGAATTTTCAAATCAAAAATTTTTCACACACAACAAAATATGTACTATTTGATATTTTGTAGGTCGTTCAAATAAGGTTGTGATTACATACCTGAAAAAAATCAATAAAAATCCATAATTTGCGTGAGCCACAAGGTATATAACCCTTAATGGGAATAAAAAAATGGTTTGGATATTTAATATGTTTGGAGGGCACAATAAAGGAAGGGGGCAAGGGGGAACATTTTTTTAAATGGCTTAATACTTATTTTTAGGTGATGGAAAGGTCTGATCTTAATAAAATGAACGCACAAAACCTAGCTGTAGTCTTTGGACCAAATTTGGTGTGGTCCGAATTAGTATCGATGAGTTTATCTGCTATTGGCCCCATAAATATGTTTACACAATTTCTTTTACTGCGTCATGAAGAAATCTTTATGATTTAACTTCTGTCATAAAAAACTGTGATTTTGTTGCATTCTATTCGTAAGTATAATTATAGTGTCCCGCAAAAATGGAAAACACAAGATTTAATATGAAAAAGTGGAAATTTATTTTTGTGGTGAGTAGTAGTAGTTTGGAAAATTAAAAAAAAAACAAAGTCCAAACTTTTTTTAAATATTAAATTACCAAATTTCAGATATTTAATTAGATTAAACACAGACAGGATGTCCAGCGGGCTGGAAAACCTGGAAAAGTCGCCAGTTAGGGAAATATCGGGAAACGTGTTTTCTAGAATTTGATTTATTTGATCCTACCACAAAAATTATGTAAATGTAACAAAATAATAATTGAATTAGAACTTTTTATAAGTAAAAAATATTAGACCAGTCAAATAATGAGGAATTATTATGTTAAATTGCAAGAAATGTACACGGGCTGATATTTTAAAGGCTAGTAGTGGATAGTAACAAAACACTCCTATTAGTTATTCACCGGGTGATTTGCCCTCTTACGCAAATCACCCGTTATCCGCTATCTTGAATTTCAGGGCTGAGTGCGGTTATCTCGCTAAATATGCATCTTACAAAAAAATGCATATGGACAATTTTGTTAAGGAAAAAAATCTAACAATTTTTGTTTGGATTCTTTTTTAATATATTATTAACAATCGAGTTATAAATATTCAAAAATGGCCACGTTGGGGGTGAAATTGTTTTTTTTTTATTATATATTATCCCATAATTTGGCTGAAAAATGAAAAAAAAACAATTTCACCTCCAACATGTCTATTTTTCAATTAGCTCGATTGTTATTAATATATTAAAAAAATGATCAAAACAAAAAATGTATATGTATATGTAGTCTTACAAGAAATTCTGCTTCTGATATTTTTTTGGACATTTTGTAATTATTTCATGGTAACCCTCCAAACGTTCGGGATACTACAAGGGGCGCTTGCGAACGCAAGGTTATTTTTAAAATTGACTGAGCTAAGTTTTTAATTTTTTTATTATACAAAACTTGATATAATGCATTTTTATTTTTTTTTGAGAAACCAACATAATTTTTTACATAATCATGCCTTCATTAATTGATTCGTGAAACGATTCCTTTCAAGAACCTCAATTTTCTTTTTCCTATTTTCTGCTTTAAATGTAATACTACTAGCCCCATTTATATATTATATGAAGGGTCTCTACAGATCTATAGAGGCTATCCAATTAAAAATTGTGTCGTCTATTTTAAGGTGCCACCATCAAGGTATTTTATGTAGCCTTGCTTTAACTAGACAATATCTAGATTTTAATTGAAAACGCCAAAACTTACTGTTTTTATAAGGCCACGAACTTTTGTATTTAGTGTCATTGTAAGACTAAGCTAATAAGTTCAAAGGTCGGTTTTTCAAGGCATGGTTAAAATGTATCTATACTCCGCGCATTATCTATCTGAGTTGATTCTCATCTGTTTTTTGTTTTATTGTTGGTAGAATAAATTTAATCCCCTATGTAAAGCGGCTTTTACAGTTCGGCGATTGACGCAGCGTTAGCTCGTTGAGTAATCTGATTGGTTCTATTCGCCAATCTCTTCAACCCCAACTTTCTACCGCCAACGGTCGACGCTGAAGTTGAATTTTTTGAACTTTGGGCGATTTGTCGCCGCGTTTTTGAGGTTAGGTTGTGTTGTTTTGCAAAGTTATAAAGTTTTATAACGTTGTTGGTTGTTTTTTTCAAACAATGAGCGCTAGTTTCGTTAAATTTAAAAGTCCCATTACGGGCAATGTATATACCGTGCGTTTAAATCAGCAGGAAATTCAAGAAATGAATACACACCTATTTATAATGACATAACCTACAAATGCGCCGCCGCCAGCGCAAAACGCTGAACTGTAAACGGAAATAGCGGAGATCGCCGGCGAGAGCTGATAGACAGAATGGTGGGGATATGCCGCCAGCGTCAAACGCTGAAGTGTAAAAGCGCCTTAAGGTTGCTAACTTGTATTTTAAACTCTTTGTCAATCAAAATATTATTTTGAAATTTAAATCATTATTATTAAAATAAAAAAACATAATAATTTTTGAAAAGCAGAAAGATAATGATGGTAAAAAAAAAGAAAGGTTCTGAAAAAAGAAACTAAAGGATCAATTTACAAATGTATTACTAAAATAAAGACAGTGCAAAGTGCCTAATAAAAGTTTCATAGTAAACGATGTATTTTTTTATTATCAAAGGTTTTTTCGGTAAATTCGTATAATAATACACCAGCTCAGGTCTTCAAGATTATGAAACAAGCAGAGGGTGGGGCAGACAGTTTATTTACTGCCGTTAACTTCAGAGTATTAAAAAGTTTTCTAGAACGTAAAATTTTACTTTATTATAACATATTATACATAAAATCACTTACTTGGACTATTATTTTAAACAAATTTTCAGTTTTTAGTAACATTTAAAATTTGTAAGCTATCCCATTTTACGTTTATATATTGATCAGCAGGTTTGGATTTATAATATTATATTTTTATGTAGAAGTTTCCTAAAATGTAAATGTTTATTTTAATACCATAGTATGAATAAAAAAAGTTTACTTTAATTCATAATCTTGCGTTTGTTATAATTTTAAACGGACTTTCTCGTTTTAAAGACATTTTGTCATCATAATTATTAATAAGACGTAACATGACAGATAATTTAATCTAAATGTCGAAAATTGTCAAAAGCACAATAGACAATAAAAATATCACTAACAGTCATCCACTAATCCACTAATCTTAGCTGCCTTGATCCAATTTGTTACTCAGATAGATAATGCGCCGAGTTTAAGTGTTAAAACGGATAAACGTTAAATCCTAAAATTTCATTGCTGTTTCTATAGTGTCTATAGCATATACAGGGTGTTTACGGTATTCTGGTATAAATTTTAAGGGTAGGTACAGCTCGTCAAACGTAGGAAGAGACGTGGAAATGTAAGAGAAAGTATTCGGAGGAAGAAAGATAGTCCGTACGCAAAGCTAGGTCGGTCTGGCTACTAGGAAGGGGCCGAGTAACCATAAGCCTCCTTACAGGGGTCCTTACGGGCCACTGTGGGCTTATGCGACACCTAAGCCTCATGCGGACGGTAAACGATCCGACCTGTCCTGGGTGTGGGATGGACGAGGAAACGCCCTAACACTTCATAGGGGAGTGTGAGGCTCTGGGCAGGCTCAGACAAGACGTCTTCGGAGTGGTAACACTAGCGAAGGAAGAGATGAGCCTCCTAGCCTGGTCAGATGTTATGAACTTCATCAGATTCAGGAAGAGGGAGGATAGGCAGCAGGTTGGGTAGGTAATCTTGGGGCAGACAAAAAGGGCCATTGGACCTACTTGTCAGGCGTCGGAGCCTACCCACCTTTTACTACTACTACTAGTCCGTACGCGCACCTCTAACAACGGGTAATTCAGCCGCTGTCCAATGCGGCTAGGGGGACGTGTCCATTTTTAAAAACTCACGCCTCTTCCTAAGTTTGAGGAGCTGTGTGTCACTGAATTTTTACTCAAAAAATAAAAACGTGAAAAATTACCTTTTTTGGTTTAGATAGAAATTAAAATAAACAGAAACGGAACATTTAATACGTAGTGAGTGCTGTTTTCCGTGTTGCGTCCCGTAGACAATAAAATACATGTTTCACGATAAACTCGAACGAACTGCTAGGAATGCTGGAATTTTAATGTTTAACGTGCCAAGATGAACGTAGTTTTGAGTGTCTTCCCTATATTGCAACATGTGTTTAAGTAATCTATAAAAACTGATTTTAATGTGTAATAATTTTGTGGACTATCATTAGGGACACTAGATCTAGGTCTTAAGTTAGCAAGGCTTGATTTGTCTGATTCCTAAGTTTAGGATGGGCAGTAAAATCCGTGAAGAAACTCTCTATGGCAACCGATGCGCAGATGTTTTCTGACTGCTCCCGTTGTCTGACGCCTTGCTAACTTAAGACCTAGATCTAGTGTCCCTAACTATCATCCCTTAAAATATATAACAGAAGAACGTAAACACCCTGAATCGTGAATTTTAAAATCAGCCAAAAGATTAAGTTAATTGGTTTAGCACTAAGCCACAGCCTTAGATCTAGAGTCCCTGAAAACGGCAGCATTCTGGAAAGTCCAGACATGAATCTATCAATAAATAGGGAACACTGTATTATTTTATAGATCTATTTATATCGTTGTCTATATTAATATATTAATAATCTAATTTAAATATATTTATTGTGTAAAATATTCTTCAGCTAAATTCTAGAAGTAACACTTAACAAAACAATAAAAATATATTAATGTAAAAAATAATGATTTTTTCGTAATAGATTTACAATTTATCAACCATCAGATCTTTTTGGTAATCTTCTTAATTTGTTCAGGGGAGATGTGGATAAGCAAAGTTTTGAAAATGAATGAAAATTTTAAGGCGTCTTGTTTTGATAACTTTGCAACAGCATATACAGGGTGTCCCATTAACTTTCCTACAGGCATTATCTTGAAAACTGTAAGAGCTATCAAAAATCTAAAAATTAGGTCAATTACATATGTTCAGTAAGCTTTTTATTTATGTAATCGGTAATGTTCTAAAGCTCACCCCCTAACCCCCAACAACCTCAACTTTAAGATTTCAAATAGTAATTTGGGTAATGTGATACCTTATTTGAAAGGTATTTTTATTTTGATTAAAATTCATTTTTAATTTTTAAAATCGGATAAGCCCTTCCGGAGATATCCACTAACATAATTTTAAAAAAAGTAATATTGGAAAAAATATTATATTTGAAAAATAAATGTAACTTAATTGTGTTATTGGCCAAATGCTAACATTGTTAGTAATGCGTGTCCGTTGGTTATGTTTGGTAAACTATTCCTCCCTCATAAAAATATGTGGCGTTAGGTCAGGAGAGCTTGGTGGCCAAGAAATTATTCTCTTCTTTCCAATCCATTTTAATGGAATATATTAATATTTAAATGTTGAGTGACGGAATTAATACCATAAGAAGGAGCGCTAAAATCAGTCAATATATAATTTCGTTTTTTGTGAATTCGTTTCAGCTTTTGCAAAAAAAGTTTATTTAAAATTATCTTTATTAAAGAGTGACTTCAATATGCTTTATATTTAAGAAACAATTAAAAAAATATACTGCAGGGATTTAATTTAGAATATTGCTCGTTATAAAAATTAGTATAATTTTTTTAATTTTTGAAATTTTTTCATGGATATCTCCGGAACGGCTAAACCGATTTTAAAAACTCAAGCTGGATTATAATCAGAACACCGCTATGCCCAGAGTGCGGAGAGGATAAAACATCCTCTCATTACTTAGCTGAGTGTGTCAGATACGACAGGCTCAGGTTGCAAGTCTTTGAAACTCAAAAACTCAACCAAGAGGAACTAAGAGATCTCCCCTGGGCCAGTATCCTGACCTTTATTGAAAGGACGGGCAGGTTCAAGGAGGACTCAAATTAGTAAATGTCTGGGATATCCTGGGGTGACAGAAAGGCCATAAATGGTCTAGTTGTCCGGCTTTGGTCAACCCAAAAATTTACTACTATAATCAGAACAAAAATACCTTTTTTCCTCAAGCGTACTAAAATGTTTATATTTTATAACTGAACACACTACTTAGAAGTGATCTATTTTTTTACAGTAAAAAAATGAGTTCATTGTTGTACGCCGTAAAAAAAAGTTAGTTAGCAAAACCACCACTGGCGGCAGCACTCTTTGACTTTGATGACAGCCATACTTCAAACTTGTTTGTTTATTATGTAAACAGGTGGTTGACTCGAGATTCTGTGCAAAAACCTTGTGTGAAATTGATTAAAAATGGTTTATACACCTACAAATCTCTCCGAAATTGCAAATGTTACATTAGACAAGTTACCATCGAAATCGCGAAAAGTGTACGATTTAGCCTACGAAAAAATTTTTAAATGAGCTAAGGAAGGTTTAAGTTTATTTCGAAAGGGTTTTATTGGCCTATTTTAATAAAAAAAAAACATACTTTATTACTGAATAAATTTAATTCAAAATTAATATTTAAAAAAATATATATAGGACGCTTGAAAAAAAAGTAGTATGTTTCACTCTTCGCGTCGTCCGTAAATTCTACAGACTAGTAAAAAAAAGCTTCACTTTTCCTCTTAGTAAAACAATATACTATTAAATACCGTGTGACATAATCCATGTTGCTATTTGAGATTTTAAAGTTGAGGTTGCTAGGGGTTAGGAGGTGAGATTTAGAAACTTACCAATTAAAGAAATGATAAAGCTTTCTAAAAACATCTAATTGACCTACTTTTTAGATTTTTGATATCTCTTACAGTTTTCAAGATAATACCTGTATGTAAGTTAATGGGACACCTTGTATTACTGAAACATTTCCCAATTTTATTTATGGTCAGGTAAAATCAGGGTAAAATTGCTCTTTATTTTAAGAAAATCTTCAACAAAAAAAAATAATTAGGTATGGGAGATTTAGCTCAGCGGTCAATGCCATCGATATAGCCTGACACTGATCTAATGATCGTGAGTTCAAACCTCACTGGCGCCGATTGCCTTTTTCAGTTAATTAATAATTGAAATTTGGCGAAGGCGTACTCCCTAGATATATTGGTTCGAAAGTCAATTAAAGCCGGTGGTTCCCTCTACTACTAGCCCACACAAGTCCTGGACTTAGGGGATGCTTAATTAAGTAGAATAGTACGAGGTTAAAAACAAACATAAACATAAAACATAAACATAATGTGCTTAAAAAAGTATAAACTTCTAGAATTTATGTATAATTTTGAATATGAAGCTAAATAGCTGTTATGTAATTTTAAAATCCAAATACAAATAGTAGGAGCAAACTTATATTTATTATACAATTTTTTTAACATCCGCATTTGCATATCTATTATAAAAAGATTAATTTGTATAGAGTCCGTTAACTCTAGAAAGGAAACCAACGAACTAATAACTCTTCTCTTTACTAGTTCGTTGAAGGAAACAGGCAGTGACTCCGCGCCAAAATGAGAAAAATAAGTTTATTAGCAGGCCTAGCTAGGTCAGCAAAATATATGGCCTGGTTTATGTATAATTTTAACTAAAATAACAATATTACTAAAATAAATCTTAAAGAATTCGGCCAATGAAAAGTCAGATTTATTTCTCATCTTTTATTCAGTGTTGGTTTATGCTCCGAAATAACGGAGTTAATTAGCCATTTATCAGCCTAGTGCGCACGCCTAGTGCAAAGCGCAAACCAAAATCACACGCTGCTGTGATAATTTATTTTCCTAATTAATTTAGGCCGTAAACTGACCATCAATGATTAAATTCTATAAGTTATATATAAACCAGCATATAGTCGTGTTTAGTGTAAAATTTTTCTTAAAGCTAACGGATTCTATACGAAAATATTTTCGCCATCTTAGAAGATATGAATAAGGTATCAAAGTAAGGCCCCTGAACTTTGCTTTAACGTTTTTTGTCTGCTTACAAAACATCAAACATTAAACCAAAATTCACGGACCCTATTTCCAAGTACTGAATGTTTTGCTTTTAAAGAAATAACATATAAAGACTTATAAAAATTTACCGGGTGTTTCAGGAAGGTGGTTCACCCCCCTTAACTTTTTTATACTTAGAGCTATCCAAATGAAATTTGGAGATCATGCATAAGACAAAATTTGCAATTTTTTGACATATCAAACAACTTTTTTTCACTTCCGGTTTCACCGGAAATGACCTTAACGTTCGATTTTTAAATGGGACACCCTATATATTTTTACATATTTTGTCTTAGAAATCAATTCTGAATACAACCATATGTCACTTGTCAATTTTTGCAGGTCATGTAATTTTTTATTTAAATTTTCATTTTAAACCTAGAGTGCCTTGAATTGGCTTATTTGCTTAATTTTTGGTCTAGTTTCTTAAGAAAAATACTATTTTGATTTTTTTCCGAAAACTCTATTTTTGGTGCGCTCTTAAAAGTTTAAAAGTTACACTTTTGCCCATAAGTCATATTTTTTAAATGGGAAGAGGGTGGCTCATTACTTGGAGAGAGAGAGAGAGAGAGAGAGAGAGAGAGAGAGAGAGAATTTTTTTGCGAACATTTTGATACTACACATGGATGGTTTATTTTAAAGAACTTGGCCTTAAAATACTAATTTTTACTATTCACTTTTTGTAATTGCATTTGCATTCACATTTAATATGACAAAACAAAACTGAGATGGCTTTGAAAAACAATTTTTAGAAATGTCATCCTTCAAGTTTTAGTTTTGACAGTTTTATAGTTCATACTCTGATAGCGTTAAGATAAAACTTTCAAAATGTTTTTTAAATCCATCTCAGTTTTTGTTTTGTTATATTAAATCTGAGCAAATGCATTTAAAAAATATGACTTATGGGCAAAAGTGTAACTTTTAAACTTTTAAGAGCGCACCAAAAATAGAGTTTTCGGAAAAAAATCAAAATAGTATTTTTCTTAAGAAACTAGACCAAAAATTAAGCCAATTCAAGGCAATGTAAATATATACAGGGTGTCTCATTTAAAAATCGAAAGTTATGGTCATCATCCAAACCGGAAGTGAAAAAAAGTTGTTTGATATGTCAAAAAATCGCAAATTTTGTCTTATGCATGATTTCCAAATTTCATTTGGATAGCTCAAAGTATAAAAAAGTTAAGGGGGGTGAACCACCTTCCTGAAACACCCGGTATAGAATTAGTGTATGTAAAGAACGTATACCAAAACAAATGTAGAAATTTTATATAATTTTCCCAAATTAGTATCTTATAATTATCATAATTATAAAAATTATACAGTCCTATACCTTTAAGACCTAATTGGTTTTTAAGACAAATTCAAATTTTTTATAGGACTTAAGGTCGATTTAGGCATAATTATCACTAACTAGACTAGACTAAATTAAGAATTTATAAAATTAAGATAATTAAGAAACATAACCTTAAATTTTATAATAAATTTTCCGTGGTATGCAACAATAAGGTAAATGCCAAATAGATAATAAGCATGTGTAAATACGACTGAATAAGTAAAAAAAAAACAATTTCTATTGCGCAGGAAGATTATTACTATATTTGCAGTTGTTGGGACTAAAAATCGTGCTTTAAAACCAACTTATCTCCAAAAGTACCATTTATTTTCTTATGTAACTACTGTGTTTTTCCTTCACTGAAAATGTACGAATTTTTAAAATACAAAGGTGTCGCCATCTTCATTTTTATTTTTATACTTGGATAACGATTGTTTATAAAATTTTGCACTAAAGTTTGTGTATTTCAGAATTTCTTTTTATTTTTAAGATTATATCATTATTTTATGCTATATTTTATATTTTATCTTAATTGTTGCATACCACGGAAAATTTATTATAGAATTTGAGGTTATGTTTCTTAATTTTATTAATTTATTAATTTCCTAATTCAGTTTAGTGTAGTTAGTGATAATTATGCCTGAATCGACCTTTAATTTTTTTAATTCTTTAATTGTAATTATGTGAATAATTCTATGTATAAAAGAAATAGTCAAAGTACCAAAGAAAAAATATTTTTGTTAAATCTGCACATAAAATAGTAATGGCTACATTTGATACATACAGTATATGTACTACAGTATTGTTTTTAAAGAAATTTGATTACACAGGCACACAACACAAAAAAAAGGTCCGATTTCCCAGACAAACGTTTCTATACGTTTTTCGGGGTCGCTGAATCCGAATCTGGGGTGGGTTTGACTCGGTCAGGTCGCATTTCGTTGCTGACCCCAAAAAAGTGATGAAAATTAACACATTTCACGTATAGAAATGTTTGTTTCGTCTGGGGAAACAGACTTTTTTTTGTATTGTGTGTCTGTGTTATACATCACATCAAAACGGATTTTTAGGAAGAATAACATATTGACAATGAATTAAGTAGCTATAACATTGTAAATAATTTTTAACAATTAAAAGTCAGGTTTCTTAAATAAATAGTGTAGGCTAACAAAGTGATTTTTTAATTTAGGATTTGGTTTCTGTAATTATTTCTGTAGCTCAAGGAATATCGAGAGCTCCGGGTTCGATCTCCAGGTATTTTTCTTTGGCATATCCATCGAAACGATTTGGGGCAAAAACAGGCGGTTGCAGCGCAGTGCTGGCTGGGTACCGGTCTTTACCTCGAAAAAATTTACCTCGAAATGGCACCTCGAAAAAATTTACCTCAAAAGGACCTCGAAAATACGTTACCTCGAAAGTACATTACCTCGAAAGATTTTACCTCGAACGGCTTTTATTTACCTCAAAAAGGTTTTTTTTTAATTGTTTCTTTGCCATTATTATATATTGTAGTTTTGTTGCTCATATTTTATCATTTATTGATTAAATTTAAATTTATGGGCAATTATTTGCTTTTAGTTTTAGTATATATTTCAAAATTAATCGGTTAACCTATCGAGAGAGAATAAATTGGCGGTTTACAAAAACTGTGTATATTAAAAAGATAACAAAACTTGATTCCAACTAAATATTTACTTTTTTGTGTACTTACATATAAATAATTAAAAAATATTATTGTTAATTTAAAAAAATATATATATATAAAAATGTTGCTGATTTGTTTTATTGGCAGCTTTTTGATTATAATCATGATTATAATTATTTGTGATTTCAAATACTTTGTTTTTGTACAATATATCAATATTATTGGTTTAAATAACGAAGTTTATTACTGTTAAATTTCACTTATTTTTCAAAGCAAAATTTTGTTTGGTTGGTTTTTTATAATTTTTAAAAAATTGTCTTTTAGAGGTAATTTTTATGCGAGGTAATGTCCGTTCGAGGTAATGTGCTTTCGAGGTAAAATTTTTCGAGGTAACGGTGTTCAAGGTAATTTTTTTCGAGGTAAAAACTTTAGAAGTAATTTTTTTCGAGGTAAAGAGCCCTACCGTGCGGGCCACTTCCTAGTAAACTGTTTGGCCCTGGTAAAAATAGCAGCCGTATTTCCCAAATCGGTCTAATGTTTGTACATGATTGGGATATTGGGGATAGTATTTTAAAGAGCTGTCCATTATTATATTATTCACAGCGCCTACGCTAGAATAACACGGAAAAAAAAAATTATAGCTAGGAGCGCTATAACACACATACCAAGCAAATTATAATCGCTTATTATATAAATACAAGGCTTTCTCTTACAATTATGGCAGTCAGTGTAAAAATTTATATGAAATACTTTAATTGTTTAGTAAATAATAAAATATAACAAATAGTATGGCATTTATAGCTTAAATAGATTTAATTATTGTCCGTGCTAATAATTTTTATAATATAATAAAATTTCTGTAAATTTATAATAGTGCCTGTAATAAATATAATCGTGTCTGTAATATATATAATCGTTTCCAATTTATTTTTAACATTATTAGTTATTGTGTCCCTTATAATCTATAGCTTAAATCACTATAATTTGCCACTGTTACCAAATATCTTATAATGTATAGCGCAGAGCCCACTAATTTCTTTCCGTGAATATTATACGGTAGTTTCAAATCTCCCAAAATCGTCAAAAAACGTTCTAGACAAAAAATTCTTGGATACAAATGTGTTCCATGAAAAAATAAGACACTTTGAAAATGTCCGTCTGTCCGATGTCACGATTTTTGTAGACACGATAACTCCATAACGAATTATCCGATCGACTCGAAATTTTCAGGAAAATATGAGGGGAAGATCTCTATTGTTTTTTAAAGTAATCTCCTCAAAAACAAAAAATTTATGGGGGGTTAAACTTTTTTACAAAATAATCATTTTCAAAAAAAAAATTAAATTTTTCTGTTTTTTGCAAAGAGAAAATTTTAAAAAATATTGAAAATTAAAAAAAAAATGTTTTCAATTTTTTTTGAACATTTTTTTTTTCGTTTTTCGCAAAAAGAAAATAAAAAAAATAAAAATTTCAAATTTTTTTTAAGGGTTTCGTTTTTCAAAAAAAAAACTTTTTAATTTTTTTTGAAAATAATTTTTTTAATATTGGAGACAGTTTACTGTGAATAATATATAATGGAATGCATTGCATTACATATCTTCACAGCTTTTTTAATAAACAATTTATATGTTTAAATTAAACAATTCTTAACAGAAATAATTTTATTTCATTAGAATTCTTAAGATCTTGTTAGCCTATGCCTTCCCAAACAGCACAGAATAGCTAATGGACATCTCAAGTAATGTATTCTTAAAATTTTATTGGACATTGGGTATAAACCATATACTTTAAATGGTAGAATACACGGTGTATTTGAAATAGCGTAGGAAATTTTAACAGATGATTCTACATCATAAAGTACCTGTATATAAGGTTTTTTTCTTAGTTTTTAATGTACATTCGCCATGCATCATTAAAATTTTGGTTTTCGACATTTTAGTATTTAATTTTTCGTCCTCGAACCGTGAAATTTCACCTTCAAATAAACTTTTCTCGAAAACGGTTAATCCTACAGTATTACAACAAGAGTACCTTTTTTATGTATTTTGACCTGAGGAATCATATTTCAAAAATAAAATTGCAAAAAAGTTACACAGAAAAAAGTTTGGGACAAAAAACTGATAAGGCCCCCCCCGTTTCGCACACCCCTGGTTTAAATAAGTACGTGAAAATGACATACAAAGATGAGCCTTATTAGGATTAATTCACGTGCAAAACCTCGTTAATATATCTCAAAGGGTTCCTGAGTTATTAAATAAAAACCGTTTTTTTTTTAGCCAATTTCAAAGGGGCGTAGCTCCCTTATGACGCATTTTTAGACATATGTTTATAGGAACTTTTTGTCATATTTTATCATGTAGAATCACCTGTTAAAATTTCCTACGCTATTTCAAATACACCCTGTATACAAAAAGAGAGAAAATTACGAGGGGTTAATCTCCTGCGAAATCTTTTGTACAACCCTCACGAAATCTTACGAAATCTGCGAAATCTTGCAAGATCCCGCGAAAACTTGTTTACGCTATTTTTTTAGAATTCCCGCGAAATTTTGCGAAATCCCGCAAAATCTTGTGAAATTGAAATCGTGGCAAATTAAATGTAAAACCTTAAAAAAATTATATATCATCTGAAACCCTTGCTAAATCTTACTAAATCTTGCAAAATCCCGCAAAAACTTGCGAAATTTTCTGTACGCGATTTTTTTTTAATTCCCGCGAAATCTTGCGAAATCCCACAAAATCTTGTGAATACTTGGGTAATGCGAAATCTTGTGTAGAGATTTACCCCTCGGAAAATTACGAGAATACATACATGAATCCCGATTTTGGATATGTAATGGATATGGTTAATCTGTGCTATATGGGTTATTTTCTACCTCTATATTTCTTTTCTGTATCTAACCATTCCAATTAAATTTACTAAAAACATGTTGTACTGTAATTAACACGTTATTTAATAGTTATTGTTTTAAAATATTTTATAATAATATAAAAAGTACCAATAAATTATAATTATATACAACCCAACACAATATTTTATCTGTCCACCCACCCAGCTGTTATAATTTGTTTTCTAGTGTAGATTTTTCAAGTTTTTCTAGTATTTGGTCCACCTAAAACATAATTTATGGAAAATAGTTTTAAACAATTTTCGGTACACAAAATATTTTTTTGTTTCGACTTTTTTCATCGCCGATTTTTTTTTGAATTTTTTTATTATAATTTTTTTTAGCTATTTTTTTGCTTTCCGCATAAAAAATTATGGGCCGGTCTGTCTAATAATAATAATAATAAATAAATAAATAAAATTTTTGAGAACACTTTTAATTAAAGACCAAATTTGAAACATAAGGAACTCATCCAGTGTTCTTAGATGAGATTTTTTTTTGGTAAAATCGGGGTGGGGTAAGGGCAGGCCCGGACTGGCTCCTTTGGGGGCCTCGGCTAGAGACTGAAAAGACAGGCCAAAATATTCATAAAATATGAACCTGAATGAACAAGAAAATTACTCGATCTTAGCAAGGTGGACCTAAAGACCTATACAGGGCTGTTAACCGGACACTGCCCGTTAAGATATCTTAAAAAAATGGGAAAATCTGAAATCGACATTTGCCGTCTATGCTCAGAAGCACTAGAAACGGCCGAACACATGTGCTTCTGCGAAGCCATTGCTCGCAAAAGGCTACAATATATATAACAGGTATACCCAAGACCTGCAGATATATCACAAGTAGCCCCAAAAAACTCTTAGGCTTCTTTGGAAGCCTTAAGTTTGATGTGGACTAAATTGCAAAGGAGTGATTTGAAAGGCAGTACCATGCCACAACCCCACTTGTATTGTATTGTATTGTAGAGACTGAAGAGGGACCTCCTTACCAAGAGGGGGTCCGGGGCATAATAGTCCCAGTCCCAGAAAAAAAAGTGACAAATTCTGAGTTTTTGCATAGTGCCATTTTTTGCAATGTTGATTACAAAAAAAATAATTTAAAATTTTACAAAATGCAAGAAACTGTCGCACCGCAAGCGGAAACTCTTATAAATTTTCTGTTTAAGTTTAAGAAACTTAAATAAAAAAAGAAAGCACTATAGGGCTATAGCGCTACGCCTAGCACTGCCAGCGAAAATGTCTACAAGGTTGATAGCCTACTTTAATTTTTAAACACTTTTAAAATACTAAATTTTAAAAAAATGCAAGAAAATTTTTACGAATTTCACGTTTAAATTATACAATTGTAAACAAAAAAAAATTAAGAAAGCCCTAGCGCCGCAGGCGAAATTTTTTACAAATTAAATGTTCTGTTTAAACTTTAAACCAGTTTTTTAAATTTAAATTAAATTCACAAAAATGCAGAAAACTTGAGACGAAATTTTTTACGACTTTTTAATAGACAAAAACGTAAGAAATTCTAGTGCCACAGGCCAAAATTTTTAAAAACTTGATGGTATATTTCAATTTTTACAGTTTTATTATTCTAAATTTCACAAAAAATGCAAGAAAGCTCCAGCAGGCGAAAATTTTTATGAACAGTTATGACAGTTCCAAATTGAGTTCAACGTCGCAAAATTTATTTTTTATTTGCGGCCCGAGGGGTTAATCTCCCGCGTAATCTCTTGTACAAGCTCTGCGTAATCTTACGTAATCTTGCGTAATCTATGGCTTTGCGTAATCTTTGTACACTAAATTTCTGGAGATTAACCCCTCATTGCGGCCTTAAACCCTACCCCATAAACCAAAAATAAAAACTCCCTGAATTATTTCCGAGTAAAGCCTCTTTTATTGACCTGAAATACGCCGGGTACTGATACTTACAGAAGAGAACCACCATGTATTTGGATTGAAAATCACTCTACTCAGTATCCCCATTTCTGATGCTGGAGAAATAACATGTAAATGCAAATGTCCTATAGAATTAAATGGTGGAGTATGGAATCCAAATCTAATATCATTAATATCTCCTCCTTTCTCCTGAATTACCTTTTTGCCGCACTCTACCATTTGTTGGACTGAAAACACCTATTATAGTATATATCGAATAAAACATTCAGTGTAAACTGGAAGTTGCGACTTATATATATACAGTCGGTCAAGTAAGAGTGTGTCGCCTATATCGTGTAGTCGGTAAGAGAGAGCCCTACTTTTTTTTTCACCCTATAGTTTTTTTTATTTATTTAAATCGAGAATTTAATTTTCTTTAAAATGAATAAAGGATACCTTATACCTAACATTAACCATTTTCGAGTTATTTGCAAATTATTGTGAAAAAGGCACAAGC
Source organism: Brachypterus glaber (assembly GCA_958510825.1). NCBI lineage: Eukaryota > Metazoa > Arthropoda > Insecta > Coleoptera > Kateretidae > Brachypterus > Brachypterus glaber. The sequence continues at coordinate 10,476,420 of OY294045.1, forward strand.
ATAAAGATGTTTTTTATCCATTGGCCATATTTAAAAACCCCAAAGTGCAAAATATCAGATTCTTAAAATTATTGGTCCAAACCCTGTATATTTAAAATGTTTTTTGGAGAAAAAAAATGGTTTTGTATTTTTTTAAAAGAAAAATTTTAAAAAATTAATTTAATTTTTTTTGTATGATGTAGGAAAAAATATTCCTTTGTTGGCAGCACTGCTCTGACAGCAGTATAGTTATATTGATCTGGAGGTAATTTTTTTTAAACAGTAAAGAATTCTTTTTTTTTTCAATACACAATTAAATCACTGCATACCCTATCGAAAATGATGAGTCGGCGCGGGTATAAATGGTGCACAAACTCGACTTGAGCAGGTGAATTTCATCAGCTCAAGTCAGGTTTGTGCACCATTTATACCTGCACAGACCCCATCATTTTCAATATGGTACCCCAGTTTATGAAGGATGAGGGTTCCAGCTGGTCAGGGGCCTAACAAAGATTTGATGGCTCTATGGTCCAATTGGCATACTACCCCAGGACTTCACTATAAAAAATAAAATTTTAACTACATAGAATCACATAAAACCTGTTTCACTAACCAAGTTGAACCACATAAAATTTGGACTTTTAGTCAGTTAGTGAAACAGGTTTTATGTGGTTCTATTTGACATTTTCATTAGGGCTTACCCAACGAACTAATAACTCTTCTTTCTAGAATACGCATAATGTTAAAATAAAGTATCGCCAACATCTCAGTTTGTTTGTAAACAAATAAAAGGTATATTCAGGCCTGAACAATAACAATTACCAGTAACTGGTATTGTTGTATCTGTTAGAACAAAGATGTAGTAAGACAGACGAATGTTTATGTTGCCGACGTTTTTGTCAGTTTTAACGAATGAAATGCCTACTTTAGAGAGAAGAATTATTAGTTCATTGGGCTTACCCCACTCAAAGGGTGCCTAGGCAGCTACAGCCATTAAGAGCTACAAAATTAAACAGCTTAAATTATTACTACTTACCTAGAGGAATATCATCTTTTGTTAAAGTATTTACATTATTAACATGCTGTTTTGGAACAGATAAAAAATGAAGCTTTGTTGCTGGTTTTATATCTTTGAAAACAATAATTTGCTCATCTTGATAATGAATATCACTTGGTTCATCTCCAGCGATTATTTTACAAAATATACAATTAGACATCTAAAAATTATAATTATTATTTAAAATAAATGTATTTAAAACAAGAATATGCACATACCTTTCTGATAATTAATAATTTTGGAGAAAAACCGTAAATAAATGAAATAGTTTTTGTCACAATCATGAGCAGTAGTTCTTTTGCTCCAACGTTATCGGTTAATGTAGACTATTTGAACTACCGTGACGTCAGTCAACCAACTGAAATGTGAGGTTAGGTTAGATTTGTTTGGAAAATATTGGTGAAAAAAGTTGTGATCTGTGTTTGTCACTAATAAAATGGAACAAGAAGAGACTGCTGAATACTATTTAGAGTTATCCAAAGAACCAGTTAGATTTGAAGCAGTAAATCAATTGACTAATGTATTTTTTGATGATTCAAACAAGGATGTAAGTATTGCAAAGTGTCCATAGATTAGGAAAGTCTTGGAGTGTTTTCAACTGTAAAAAATCAGGGAAATAAAAATGTTGGTCCTTGTAATAAATAATTACTATAAAACAAGTATAAGGTTTGTTTGGGATCAACAAACTAATAACTCTTCTCTCTAGAATAGGCATTTCATTCATTGAAACTGACAAAAACGTCGGCAACATAAACATTCCTCTGTCTTACTCGCACATCTTTGTTCTAACAGAGACAACAATACCAGTTACTGGTAACTGTTATTGTTAAGGCCTGAATATACCTACTATTTGTTAACAAAAAACCGAGATGTTGCCGATACTTTATTTTAACGGTATGCATATTCTAGAAAGAAGAGTTATTAGTTCGTTTTTTGGGATATGCTAGAATCAGTTCTGGACTACTGTTTATTGGTTATTTAAAGTCACATGGTAACAAGGATTAAACCTCCATATGTCAGGACCAGTTTTGAACAGTTTATAACTCAAATCCTGAACAAGCTTATTTATTCATAAAGTTCTTTCTACCAATCCATTGACCCATTAAATTTTTTGCGCACGTTGGTTTTGAAAACTTTTGGTATGTACTAAAATTAGGGAAAATTCTAAATTTTGATCAGGGAATCTTAATTTGCAAAACCTGTGGTCACCCTGTAATGTTGGTACAGTAAATTTCTAAAGCCTTACTTACAAATACAAGGAAATACGTAAAATAACCAATTCATCTAAATAAATGGTACAATATACAAATGCCAATTGTATATTGCACCATTTAATTGCGAGCATTGCTTATGTTACCTTTTTATGTTTATGTTTTTACATCATATTTGTTAATAGGCCTTAAACACTGAGTCTACTAAAATATGTTTAGGATACATTAGCAAATTGTCACAAATTATAGCATTATATTCATTAATTTTGACATTTTTATTTTATATATTTACATATGTACATAAACTCGGCGCATTATCTATCTGATCAGAGTTACTCGAGTTACAAATTGGATCAAGGAAGCTATGATTAGTGGTTTAAAAATGACTTTTAGTGATATTTTTGTTGTCCATTGTGCAATTGTGCATTGACAATTTTAACATTTGGGTTAAATTTACTGACATTTTACGTCTGAAAAATAATAAAATAATCTTTTTAAAAAGTGAAAGCTTGTTTAAAATTATAATGAAAGTAAATTTTTATTCAGTATGTGATTAAAATAAAATTGTACGTTACCTAAGCTGGTGATCGATACTTTAAATTATATTTTTTGAATAAAATTATAGACCAGTATTATTTTAACTTTTTAACAAAATTTTCTGTTACAGTGTTTACATTAAAATTTTATTGAGCACTGCATTATATTGCTTCATTTAAACAAAATATTTATAGATTGATGCTTTAGTTTCCTTTTTAAGGACTTTTCTTGTAATTTCTTCTTGCTAAAGCAACTTATGTGGATTTTTTTTAAAAAGTCCAAACGTCAAAATGATGTTTTGATTGACAATGAATTTGAAACAAGATAGCAACCTTACATAGGGAACTAAATTTATTCTGCCAACCATACAACAAGAAACAAATGATCATCAACTCAGATAGATAATGCGCGGAGTTATACATTCTGCTGTGTTTGAATAATAATAATAACTGATACAGTCAAAATTTAAGAAATATTTGGTATATTTGGCTCTCTTACATCATACAATCAAATTTATTTTCCATATATTACATTTATAATTTATTTTTTAATTTAGCATCTTCTAGTCTTGCCAATATTTTATCCACCTAAAAGAAATATTTTTATAGGGTCAATTAATTAAGGCCCCAAAGGTACACAACACAGTAAAAAATCTTTCAAACTATCAGAATGTTCTGAACAAGGGACTGACCGCGTCTGAAATTTGTTGTTCCTTCGGAGTTCCTCCAGAGTTCCTTGGGAGTTCCTCCTGTGTTGCTTGAGAGTTCCTCTCTAGAAGGGGTAATTTTTGGCAAATAAGCTGTAGAAGTTACCGCTATGCAAGCACTACTGCCAATAAGGCACCCTAAAAAAAAAGCTTTGTCCCTGACGGTTTCTACCAAATTTAACTTGGCGCCCCTTCAAACCTTCAAAACAAAAATTGACGCCCCAAAAAATTACCTACAGCAAAAAAATCTTTGTCCCCCTGACAGTTTCTACCAAACTTGGCGCCCCTTCAAAAAATAAAGGTGGGATGTTTTGATAAGGTGTTTGTAATGGCTCATCTAGTTTGAAAATAAAAACCTTAATCCGCATGGGTAATAAATAATAATTGTTTCTGACCGCGTCTGAAATTTGTACAAAACAGTTCCTTTTTGCAAAGAGTTCCTCAGAGTTCCTCTGAATTCCTTCGGAGTTCCTTGGAGTCCCTCCAGAGTTCTTCAGAGTTCCTCGGAGTTCCTCCACAGTTCTTCAGAGTTCCTTCTGAGTTCCTTTGTACCAAAGATTTCCTCGCGGTCAGCCCTCGGTTCTGAAGATGTTTAGAAAATAGAATTTTATTAGTTTTTGAGGATTAACATACTAGACCTTTTAAAAACCATTAATCTGTTTCATATTCCTCTTTTTTACTCATAATTTAAAAGAGGGTCAATGTAATATTTTTACTGGAAAGTTATAATGGATCATGTATACTTACAGAGGAGAACCATAATGTATTGGGCATAAAAATCATTCTACTCCAAAGCCCCATTTCTGATGTTGGAGAAATCACATGCAAATGTAAATGTCCTATGGAATAGAATGGAGGACAATGAAATCCAAATCTAACATCATTGATATCTCCCCCTTCATCTTCAATAACTTTTTTACCACATTCTATCATTCTTTTGACTAGAATAGTTATTTATGATCAAAGAACTTTTACCTCAAGAAGGAACATGATGAAAACTACCGTATGCTTTGTTTGAAGCGTGAACCAACTACGGTGAGGAGCTGGTGGGGAGTGACTATTGTTTACACTTAGTACGCGTAAAGAGAGAGAAAGAATGTGTAAACTCACAATCTAATGTCGTAAAATGACTGACAGGGGTACAGTGTTGCCGATTGGAAACATATACTTTGGATATTTTATTGTAAATTTTAAGAAACATTAGTTCTGTACGAGTTTTACATGAACTAGTAGTTTAATTTTAATAGATTTAAATATACTATATTATTAAACATAATTATAGTATACACAATAAAGTTTTTTACATTTTTAATTTAAGTATGAAAATTACAATTTTTTTGGATAAGCTGCGAGGTTAGAAAAGCGGGACTATAGAAGAAGACACTTTTTTAGAAGAGTCCGGAGTATCCTGTCTTTTTTTTATTTTTTTTTTGAACAGTTTCCTATAGAATTTGGAATGCTGAATCAGAATTTGTTCCCTTAATTTCTCTACATGTCAGATTTTCGGGAAAAATTAGTTAAAACAAACGCCAAAATATGCAATGGAGATTTCTCCCGTTAGATTAGACAGGGACAAAAGTTCTACCCAAAAAGGATAGAAGACATACATACACTCCCACTTCCACCCAACCAAACAAATTCTGTATTTGTTCTTTGTTGAACAAATACAATATTTACTTGGCCGGGCGAAAAGTGTAACTATATTATTTTTATTAAAGAAATTACTGGCGCCATCTAAATTTTAGTATAATTATCTTATTCTACAGATTCACATTAGCTATGTTCGTTCGTGCCGCTCAGTGCTACACTTTCCGGCCAACCAAATAAATACTGTATTTGTTGTATGAAAAACAAATACAGTATTTAGTTGGTTGGCTGGAAAGTGTAGCACAAATGAGATAGAGATAGGGTAGACGTCTTTTGTTTCATAATTCTAGTTGTAGAGAGCTCCATTGGCAACCACTATATTATAAAATTATTAACTCTCAAACTGTAAGTGAATTTACAAGTATTTTCAGTTTCAGCAAACTCAAAAATATGGGGTTGGAAAATTTTTATTATTGTATTCTCCTTTAGCAACCCAAAAATAACTATGGTCTGTTTTTTCAAGCAAGATAGTAAATTAAAAATCGCACATTAAATATTTTTACAACAGGTTTAAATAGGATATGTTTTTGTATAGAATATAGTTATGTTTTATAAAATAAACTACGCAGTACGACGCGCACACCCAATATTCGAATCTTTTTTGAAAATATTCACTGTGCGATTTTTAATTTACTATCTTGCTTGATGAAACAAACCATATAAAAAAGTATTCATACTTTTATATCATATTTGTATGTAGTAAGATCTGCCAGGGGCGTGCCAACCCAGTAACTTTTTGCTATTTTTTTTTTAGGAAAAATAAATTTTATTATAAGGATAAATCCTACCAATTTTGAAAAATAAAAGTTTTGGGGCTAACTTTTTAAAAAATAAAAGGAAATGTTCAGAAAGGATTACTTTGATAAATAGAAATATTATTACCAATTTTGAAAAAAAAGCTTAACAAACAAAAATGTTATAGCGGAGATCACGTATATATTATAATAATATATAATTTTGAAAGTATATCGAGAAAAAAACGCAACATACTATTCAGTGTGAAGATTATACTATGGAATGCGAAGCATACATATTTTTACGGATAATTTTTTATTTTTGTTAATAAAGCGTAAGATATTACTTTTAATTGCATTTTTCTCATAAACAGTAAGTCTTGACCTTTTTTGTGTATTTTTATGTATAAGATCATATTCAAACTAAAAAACAGCAAAGAAGTTACACTGAAAAAAAATATAGCAAAAAAGTGCTTGGGCCTTCCAGTTTAGCACGCACTTGACTTAAGTTATTGCATAAAAATATTATATATTAGTGAGCCTTATTAATATAAAAACATATGCATAAACTCTTTTCTGTAGCTTAACGGGTTCCGGAGATATTTAACAAAAATCTAATTTGCGGGGTTGTCACTAAAGGACCGTGGCGCCCTTATGAAGCATTTTTGGACATAAGTTTATACAAACTTTTTTTCAAGTCTTTGACAGGAATTTACCTCCCTAGGTTTTGAAACGCTAACTTGAAAAATGGGTCTTGCATATTAGCGTGAATTCTAAATTTTAAATATCGCTTAAATGACCTAAAGTAGCGAAATCCCTTGGGGGCTCCACTATATTAGACCTATATTTTCGAATGACGTTGACAGTTCTCTTGCCTAAACGATCAACCTCGATTTTGTCGCACAGTGTAATTAAAAAGTGTCCTTTTCTGGACTTTTCCGGTCTTTTTGTAGGAAAAACCATGTCTTTTTCTAAAGGTAGTTTTTTCCATCCAGCCCTGTAAAAAACCCGTCAGTCCAAAAGAATATGTTTTTGTTCATGTGTTATACATTTTTTATTTTCAATTGGAGGTAATCAATTTATGTATAAAATTTCAAAAAAAAATCTATCTTTATAGCTATAAGCAATGTTTATTTCATGGGCGGATTTAGGGGAGGAAGCATGGCCTCCCAGAGAGATATATTAGCATAGGAATACCTTCAAAATTATATTTTTGGTGATAGCGCAAATTTTTTCCTTATGGATGGCCCCCTCCCCTAAAATGAAATAAATCCACCCCTGGTTTATTTAACATGTAATTTTACTCACTTAAAGGAATGTCTTTTTTGTTAAATTGTTCACATTATTTACATGGTGTTTTGGAATACACAACAAGTGGTGTGTAGCTGAAGGATTTATATTTTTAAAAACAACTATTTTATCATCCTCATAACAAGTTTCACTGGGTTCATCTCCAGTAACTATCTTACAAAATATACATGTATTACAATTAGTCATCTAAAACATGATTTAAAAAACTGTATTTTATTTAAACAATAAATAAACAATTTACTTACATTCTTTAAAAACTATATAATTTTAGTAAAATAATCGAACTAAAATATTTATTACTTGACCATCATGGCACTGTTTTTAACAATTACATGACAATAATTTTTGACAATCACATGACAATAATTTTTGACAACAGTAGTTCTTTTGCACTTTTTTATGCTAAAGTCCCTATTGTAGAAAAAAAATGCCCACATCGATTTTTCCCAATAACATTCCTAAAAACGACAAACCTGTGCACAGCAGCTGTGGTCTTTAACATAAAAAGTCCTTAAGTTATCGTGTTTAAAAATTTCTACAATATTTATTGCAAAAAATCGTAAAAAAAAGCAAAAATACCACCAATCGTTTACCCCCAAAATCTAATCAGCTCTTCGGAATACGATAAGAAACAATATGCAAAAAACCGCAAGTCGATATCTCATGTAGAAATTGAGTTTACACCCAGACAGACAGACAGACAGACGGACGCAATTTTTTTTTTACTGATTTCGACTCAGAATGGTCTAAAACGTCGAGAAATGTAAAAAAAACGTGGTCAAAGATTTTGACTTTTCGGCGAAGATTTCAATACATCGGCACTCTTAGTAGCACTAAGTGCCGATGTAATTCTCGGAATTTAATAGACAGTGACTTACATAAATATAACAGTATATAACTATTTTTTTTTAGTTAGGCAAAAATTTATTACTTTCAGAAACAATAAGCGATGTCCTGTTTCCAAACCAAGAAAAAACAATTTTGCGTGTGCGTTTGCAAAACGTGTGTTATGAGCAGTCATCGGCGAATTTCCAGTGCTCGCATAGGCGCCGCGTCGATCCTAGCGTTGACGCGAGGTTTTAAATATTTACATTTTTATTTCTTTTTATCTTGATTTCTTTTAATGATTCCATTTAAATGAGTTAGGTGGGAAAAAAAGTTATTGATAAATAAAAATTAAAAACTTTCGTATTCTTAAAAGATAAAAATCGAATATCGGGTTTTTCTTCGAAAAACACCGATATATATATATACATATTTATAGTTAATATGTATATATAGCACACAATATCCCCCGGATATCCTCTCAATGTCCTAGGAAAGCTTTTAATGTCGCATGCCCCGGGACATTAGTCGCATATCCCAAAAGGTATATCCGGAGGATATACTGCCCGTATATCCCAAGGATATACGCTATGTCCTTCGTATATCCCAGGGACGTCTCGAGTGGATGTCCCGGTGACATTCTTTCGGGATATCCCTAGGATATACGGGCGGTATGTCCCCGGGAAATACACCTGAGACACACGAAGGACATTTGGGATGTACGAGGTATATGCATGGGATATACGGGTTCGGAAGTCGCTCGATTTCCCGTTTAACAAAAGTATATCCTGGGGAAGTCGCAAATTTCCGTTTAGTAACAAAAGTATATCCTGGGTATATCCATCGTAAAACGTTTGCTATATGGGTAATAAATAACTTACAATAAATAACTTTATTGCCAAACAGACAAGCCAATTAAAGGACAATATAAAATAAATAAAAATATATATGATATAACTTACAAACTAAATTAATTTGATGACCAAATATAATGCAACTAAAATCATTATTTTAAGGTGTTTGCTGTGCGATCTGGAGGTGTCATGGGCGTCGTAGTAAAAAGACCAGATAAGGAGCCCCTAAATTTTCGCATGGAAGATCATGGTCCAGTTGTCTCGATAAAATTTTCCCTGGACCACAAAGTACTGGCGGTCCAGCGATCGAATAACTCCGTCGAGTTTATGAATTTCGATGGGTCAACTGTGGAAGCTGAATATTCACAAACATGCAAAAAGAACTCAAGCATACTGGGATTTGTTTGGACCAATCCTAACACTGTCGCATTTATCACAGATCATGGAGTAGAGTGTTATATGGTCATTCCAGAGAAAAAGTCACTAAAGCTGTTGAAAACCTTCTCCACAACTGTCCAGTGGTTCGTTTGGTGTGCTCACAATAAAATTGCTCTGTTGGCGTCCGCACACGGGTCTAATTTGCAGCCCGTCATCATCTCTGGAGGCGGAGTTAATAAAACTCCTAAAGTTGAAAGTATGTATAAATTTATTGATATTGCTATACAAATGGTGAAGCTTTCGTAACAAGCCCAATACAGTATATTGTATTAAGAATTTTCCAACTTATTACCAACAATTTCCCAACTTTTTACCTGCGAAAAAAAGCTCTACCCCTGACGGAAAATTTTGAAGATACGGATTCGTTGTAAATTTTGTTGCATACGACGTTCACTAAATCCTCTATTATTGTTTAAAACAAAAAAAATAGAGATAGGAAACCATAACCTTGCGACTCTATAATATATATAGAGTCTATATTATACTTTAATTTTCACATATTACGTTAACCCTTAAACTCCCAAGACCAAACTTTACTAGACGACTACATATTTTCTAATCCCCCGTTTGTGACCATATTTCCAAAATGTCCCTTCCTAGAAATGCCGATATAGTAGTCATAAAACTATTAACGTAAATATATATGAAGAGCTTACTATCAAAATGTATACTAAAAATATTAACTGAAAAAATTCTTTAAATTACTGAAAATGAATTTAAATTTGATTAAAAGAAATGATTAAAAAACTACATCTACATTATATTAATTTTTATGTCATTGATTCGAAGTAGAAAAAACCATTTGTACAAAAAGTCCCTAATAATTGCCAGTATCTAAAACAACATCATTAAAGATATTCCAATATTTATTAATTATGAAAACCCAATTAACTAATTAACTAGTCCGATAAAAATTTATACGTTTTATATGTAAACGCCTCAATTACACAAAATATAAGCTTTCCAAAACCTAACAATATTAGCATCTGGAAAAACAAACCGCCCGTTAAGAACAATACTTTGTCACGTTCGTAGAATAATAATAAAATACAAATACTTTATATATACAGGGTGAATCCACTGTTACAGTTATAAAGTTTTTTGTTAATTCCCGAAAGTTGGATCGAGTGCAATCTTTCCCTTCTTGCTCTCACCATCTTCTCTTTTTTAGCTGAACCTGGTAGAATGGCATTAGAAAGAGATGTAACGGTAGCCACTCTGTATGGCGTTACTTGTATTCTGATATTACGTCACCAGAGTGGTCCACAAACGGCTGAAGTGCACGTTTATATGCTGAATAAGCCTTGTTTTACGCCCGTTAAGAAACATGTATTAAAACTGGGGTTATCTGGAAGATTTGCTGTCAATGTGGTAGACGATTTGATATTGGTTCATCACCAGGTAATTAAAATCGTGGATATTTTTTTTTTAAATAGCGACTTATTTTAAAAAAAAATTCTTTGACAAGGTTCATCTTAAGATCTTAGATCTAAGATCTTAGAACGTAATTAACCTGAAGATTTTTTCTCAATTTTTTTTTCGTTTTCTCATTTCTTTTTTTTTTTGAGAAACGTTTCTATTAAACTGAGTTAGGGTTATTTTTGAAAAAAAGCTGGAAGTGGCAGTTTTCAGAGCATTGGTTAAATTTTATTCTAAGATAAATCTTTGACATTATGGTTATTATAGGCATCAAGAAGTTCAAAGCTTTTTGATATAATGTTGGATGGAGAAAGTGATGGAAATGTAAGATATCATACTGCTATAGCTCCTGCTAAACCGTTTAAGAGTGCTAGTTTGGCTATACCTGGCCTTGTGGAACCTCAAGAGCATATATGCGAACTATGTATCCTTAATACACATCATAACAAAGTTTTCCAAGCAAACATACACATTTTTATAGAAGTCATTAGTGTTAGATTGATTTCCATTCTCCTTCCTTAAACTATGTTTTCTAAATATAATGTAAGTATATATTCCTTAATAATATATTCCAGACTCTCCCAACTGGGTTGTTTTTCAACCAAATATTATCATAGATGCGAAATTAGGTTGTTTATGGCGCATACATTTGTGTTTAGATGAATTATGCACCATGATCACTGACTTAAGTACCTGCACTCAGGTCCTTTTGAAGCGGACAGATGGAAAACAAGTTTTATTAAAGGTAAAATATCGGAGGGAGAGAGAGAGATATGCTTCTTTAATAAGCTCCACCCACTTGCGCTAATTAAAATTTAAAATATTAAACCATATGTACATTGTACAAATCCAAATTATAAAAATGTACCTATAGTTGTTTTTTTTTTATTTAAGTTTGTTAAAGATTTGATATGTTTTCCCAAAATAAACTGTTTGGAAGCATAGCCATCCCCCTCTTTAGACTGAGTAAATTTCCAAATTTTATTATGTAATGAACGGATCAATTTTAGATATTATTAGACAGTATTAAACAAGAGAAACCACCACTATACGATCTAGAAAAATCGTTTAACTACATAAACGCCATCTACCAGACCTGGATCGAAGATACTATACAGAACAACACGGCTTCACCTCCCAGTGCCCCTATCCCGAACAAATCAGACCCACCACGAGTGCTAATCGATCAGAGCGACATCTACAATGAAATTTTTCAAAAATTGGATAACGATGATGAACTGAAAAAACTGGAATGGGTGGTTATTTGTTACATGACTTCCCTGTCTGAATTCGGCATTCCAGCACAGCATAATATCAACGAATTGATCATAATTACACTCGTAAGTATTCAAATGTTTGGTCTGGAAGCTATTAAGCTTAAATTATATTAGTACAACACTATGGCAAAGAGGTACGCACTTAATTTCAGAAGTGTATAAACATTTTTTGTTCTTTTACATAAAAGCAACGGGGAAGAAGATAATTGTCAAAAAAAAGTCGGAAGTTACACGCCCCATTTGGAAATTAATTGTTTTACGATAGTGACAACAACCCCTGCTTGGCAAAACATTCTTGTAGTCAGTTTCGATATATTATATTATCTATAAGATAGGTAAACTGACAATTCTCAATGTTTAAAAATAAGGATATTTTTCTAGTATGCATAAAAAATGTTCTCTTTTTTTAATATTTATTTTACTATTCCTTAAATTACTTTTTTTTTATTAACGTAGTCATCCAACCGAAGTGAATAATCGATTTCGTGCTTGTAAGCATCCTTCAGAGCCACATATCGGTAGGAGGACAACAATCTTTCTACTCTGCGACTGAGAAAGGCGCTAACAAGGACGAAACCGATTAGTCCCTTCAGTTGTTTTTTTAAATTATATTTTTACATTTTTTAAAAATGTTGAACATTCGACTCATGGTAGCGGTGATGTAATTTGACCGTATAAAAAGTATTTTGATTTGAATACACTGATTTTTAATTATTTAATCTACTATAGGTAGGGTTTAAAGTTAACAACAACATAATATGTTGTTGTTGTATATATTATATATACCCAGAGAACGCGTTCGTGTCTTAATTGCTACTGCCGGGGGAGCGGGGATTTCTTCGATTGTCTTGTGCCTTGCGCGTGGCACTTTAGGGTCATTCCGCACATATGTATAAAATTATTAATTTATTAATGTTTTATTTGTTCTTTTTTTTTAATTTTTATGAATATTTTGTAGGCTAGAAGAAAAAAATTCACAACCATGCAACAAATCCTTCAGTATGGAGTGGTAGTCGATTCCAAACCCCTAGCCTGCTTGTTACTTTCTCTGAGTAACATGCACTCTGCAGCATTCCAGCTGGCGTTGGACATGATGCAAAGAATAAACGCAAAAGATGAAATTCAAGAGGTCCTCTTGAGCGAATGCCAGATAATCTCCGCCTTAAATTTAGCCAAAGACACGGCTAATCCGAGAAAATTTTTAAGCGCAGCTGAAAATTGCAAGGGTGATGCTAGTTTGTTTCATAGTGTTTTGTATTATTTTGGAAACAATCCGAAGTTTGCAGCACAGTTTCAAAAAGGTCAGTACAAAACTAAATTCTTACGAATCAGCTACTCGAGTGTACACGAATAGCCTTTAAGCTGCAATGCCAGCATTTCTCTCACTAACACCTTGCACTTAAAGGCGCCATGGGGCAGCAGATAGTTCTGCTGTTGACGGTTCGCCGCTAGCTACTTTTAGTTCGACTTTCAAAAACACTCGGTTTTTCTTCATAATCTGTTTATTTATGATGAAACTAATAATTAAAAACCAAAAATTAAATAATCTATGAGGTACTTTTTTTTATTTCACAAAATGTTTGATACAAGTAAGAAAAAAGGCAAAAATTAATTTTTTTTTCTGATGTTATCAAACATTTTCTCAAATAAATAGTAATTACAGTAGTGGCCAAAATTATAGCAACAAATTTAACTTTTCATTACATAGTTGTTTAATTTTTTCATGGGCCTGTTTTAAAAAAATCGTACGCTACTGGTAGAATTCTTGATATGTGTAGAAATATAAAACCTACAAAGAATTAATAAGAACTGAATTAAATCATTTTTGCAATGTTGAAAAATTATATATCAGAATGCATTGTCTTAAAATAAAAAATAATTATCCTTCATTCAACATGTTATTAGTTTTTTTCGGCTATAATAGTCTTCTCTACCGTAGTTTATATATTAGTTTTTTCACTACTAGCACTATTTTATTTTTATTTAAATAATAAAATAAATTATTAACAGAAGTTATATTTCTTGAAAATTTCATAAAAATCAAGTAGCCTTGATCAATGACATTTGCTCAAATAAATACTTTGAACTGACGTTTAAAAAATTAGTTTTTTTTTTAATTTTTTTCATAACATTTAGCTAATTATTGATTGTATTAATTTGTAATAATTATAATTAATTATATTTAATAAATAAAAAGTTATTTAAAGCTATTTTCTTGGGTTTAATTAGTAAAAAAAACACAAAGAACTGAAACATCTAAAGTGACAGAAATCAATTGTTTATAAAATTTACTCCTACTAGGAGAGAAAAAAATATTATTGCTATAGGTGAAGAAAATTGATTTCACAGTCTGAAACATGATAAATAATGGTATGTTTTAAAGCTAGTAGTGAACAAAAAGTTTTAAATTGATAGTTTAATTATAAATAAAGAGATTATGAGGAAAAACCGAGTGTTTTTTAAAGTCTAACTAAAAGTAGCTAGAGGCGAACCGTGTATTGTATCTCACTACCGACAATACTTTTTGTATATATTATATTTTCTTTGATACTATTTTCTGTTTTGTAGATGAAAGGTTACTTCACTTTGTGGAACGCTATAATTCGATATACATGGATAAATCTGGTAATGTATGAATGATTATATTTTAGTAGCTACTTTAAATGGATTTCGACTAGTATTTTCGGCGGTTCTGGTAAACTGACCGTCGCGACGCGTCTCTTGGACATGTGCTTTTCTTATAACAAATGTTCTAAACCATTTTTTAAAAACGTCTCTACGTGTAGTAGTATTTTTTTCTTCTAAAAAGAAAAAACCAAACCTACCAAGTTTTGTATCATTGCGTACTACTTATATTTCACCTGATTTAATATATTTATGTGATATGTATATAATATAATCTTTAATACCTATTTAATTCAATATATATATATTTAAAAAAACTAATTATTGAAATATTTTTTTATTTTCTATTTTTCAGTCAAATAAATATATTATGTATAATGCTTCAAATAATAATCTAGATATATCTAACATAATTTTTACAAATATTAAAAATATAAATATCACAAATTCATACAAGTTAAAAAATTTAAAAGATCAAAAAAATTCATAACTTATTTATAAATTGGTTATTACAGATTAAAGTTACCTTATTTATTTTATGTTTTAATGAATTCACAGATTAAGTTTCAGTGCTTGGGGAATGTAACTGACACAAACACTGTTTTATAAATTGAAGTTTCTTAAAAATTATTTTGACGTTTCTGTGACTTGATTCATTAAAAAATGAACTTTCATTGGTAAATTTTTTAAGAATTAAAACATAAAATAAAACCAAGTAAACTTTCCTTAAATGCCGCTAAAAATTATACTGACATTTCTAAAAAAATAATTTCAAATTCCTTTGTACCTAAATTTAAAATTAATAATAAACTAGGCAAAGTAGAATAAAAAATGCCATTTTAAAAGTAAAAATAATATAAAAAATCTATTTAGAATGCTTTTATTAAAAGTAAAGCTTTCGTTTCTCTTCGGCAATCCCAACATTGTCTTTCGACCATTCGCCATTTTGGGCATGAAAGTTAAAACAAAATCTATCCCAAATGGAACCCAGGAATATTTTTTAACATAAAACTTGGAATGCTAAAACTAATTGTTTAAAAGATGTCAGTAAAACTTTGATAATCGCACCTTTTGGACTAGTTATTATTAAAAATGCCCTTCTAAATCAGGTCTTATTTGGACTTGTGTATTGAATGAACTTTCAGGGGGCCTGGAATGTTTGACGGCAGGCATAAACGTCGCTTTTAACCGACATTTCGGACAACTATTATCATTTTCGGCCGCTCTTATGCAAGAAACGTGAAATGCATGTCCACAGCCCCATATTGCTATAGAATGTTCGTTTTCCAGTTCCTTTTGCAGAGTTAGTTGTTTTTGGCATAAATTACATACTAAGGATGATACTAGCACACCTTTTCCACCAGTATTAAGAGATTTTGCTAAATCTAAAAAAAAAATGTTTAAAATAACTATATTTAACATATCTCATTAAACTACTTTAAAATACATATCTCATAGATTCAGAAAAAGCAGTTATTTTTGTATAATTCTAGGCGCCTTAATGCTTTCTATTCTTATAAAAAAATACTCCATAAGTATTTTTTTTTGTTAAAATTTTATTTTAAACGATTTATTTTATTTTGTAGTTTAATATATTTTCGTTTCTTAGTTAAAAAATATAATATTAATAATAGTATTTCAAGATTCAAGATTATTTGTTCACACGTCAGATTTATTAAAAACTTAAAAACTAATATTTATCGCAGGACAAGCACAGTTAAGAATTTTAAATTTCTTACAAAAATAATTTTAATAGTTTTGGTCTCCGATATAATTTTAAAATTGCCACCCATCTAGAAAGGGTATTCGTTTCAGCTTGTTTCAGTTTTGATTACAACAAAAGTATACTGGCAAGTTATTTTTCATCCAAAAGATGCAGAGAAGGCATTATTTTCTGCGCCATGGGGTCACTACGAGAGCCTAAAAATGCCGTTTGGATTAAAAAACTCACCAGCAGCATTTAAAAGGTTAATGAACGCAGTTTTAGTGATTTTAACCATCACACTACTATTATATGTATAAAGATCATCATTTTGTCAAAAAAAACTTTTTTAAACGCCGTTTGCAAGAGAATGGAAATAATGTCCGATTTAATGCGTCTCCGAAATCGAACGCAAAGTTACCGCGAAGTTATCTTCGTTTTTATATTCAAAATATGTCAAATTAAATGTGATTTTATACTTCTATGCCATACCATTGTATACAATCTATAGATTGCGGGCAAGGGTGTTGTACGAATGAGGATTGGACGTTTATTGTGCGCAATTGTGGATTGGTAGTAACATAAAAAGAAATGGTAGTGTGTATAGACCGGTCTCAGGACTGCCATCCGCCATGACCTTGAGGTCAGTTCGGAGTGCAGAGTTATAATCCCCCTATACACACTTATAGAAATAATTATCAAGTGATTTTGCTTTTCGGAGAAGCATAGGTTTTCGTCGAAGAAAAAAAAACTCGCATCTGTACGAATTAATGTGAGTCTGTCCAATTTTATCCGCAACATTCAAAGCGAATCTTATTTTATTTATTTATTTTACTAGACGGGAAACCCATTACAGAAATAATCTATGTAACATGCTTCCCAGGAATTTAAGTTACTTACTGTGATGCATATCCTTCCCAATCAACTTCAAAGTGGTAGATAACATATTCAAATCATGGGTATAATCGGACATCATACCCGACAGCAAAACTTTAATATCTCCAAAATTCGCATTAGAAACCAGCTCTAACAATTGCGCAGGAGGCACATGCGGTGCGGCAGCATGAATCAACTGTCTGAGAGACATACTTTTTGTACTTTGTTTACTTTGAAGCAGTGTTAACCATAATTTCTGCGAACCTTCTCTATCGATGTGCTCTGCGCCTCTGATACAGAGGGCCACGGCCTCGTCGAGCATTTCGTGATATAAAAGGAGGTTTAAAGCTTCCATCCATTCGCCCCCTTGCTCGAGAAGCACGGCAGTAGCTCCGTGGACTTCGTATTGCTTGGTAATGCGCAGTGCTTCCTCGATTCTGCACGTGCTGTTTTGCAAATAGCTGCATGTTTTCGATTTGTTTCTGATGCATAATAGTTCTAAATACTTTTCTGCTATGTGAGGGGATAGTTTAATATCACTGGATACTAGATGAGATAAAAGGTTAAACAGCAAATCTTCATCATCTTGTAAAATTTCATATAACTCTTCAACTAATTCGCTAAAATGTTCTATTACTATTTCACTGGTTTTCTTACTACTTACTTCGACTAATTGCTTAAAATTAACTAAAAATTGTTCTTTTATACAACGATCTGTAACGTTTATATTACTTAAAATATAATTAAAAACTTCGGGTTTTCTTATTGTATCTAATAAATAACATGATAAAATATTACTAAAGTCTTTTTGTAGTTCATACAAATACTCTGCGACTCTATAGCACTTTGAATCTATTGCCATTTTTAGTAACTGCCCACTTTTTAAGTGCTTAAGTTTATTTGCATTGAGTAAATCAAGCCAGGCTTGTTCTCGCTCCAGATGATCTCTTAAACTTAAAGGTTTTTCATTCATATCAGTTAAAGATTTTATCACAGTATCTAACATTGCTTCATCTATTTTCAAATTATTGGTTATGACTAGACGAGATATGAAACAAGCTAGATTTATTACTTGACTATCCTAAAATAAAAATGCAAGAACATAAAAAAATCAAGAATCCTAAAATAAATAAACTCCAATTATAGAATTATCTTATGGTCGAAAAGTTCGTAAAAAATCTATAAACGTAGTTTACAGGATCTATAAACAATTATTAGCCATTTCTCCCTTTGCCTATATATTTTTGAAAGGATCATTAGATCAGAACTAGAAGGGTCTCAAGGATCTGTTATCTAAGACTAACTCCTAAAAATTATTTTCCAACTTACCGAAAAATCGGGAGGTGAAATAATCTGCATCAAAATTTGCACAAGCCTTTGACGTTGCAACATACCCATTTCACCAACAAATTCTGCCTCTTTAAACGCCAATTCCACTACATTTAAAGTTTCTCTAGTATTAAACAACAACAGAGCCCTCAAGTATGGATAACTCTGCTCTTCAGCCTTAGAATTGATTGAATGTAATGTTTCCAGACATCTTAAAACATCGTGTTTAACTCTGGGAACGTCTTTTTCCAGGATATTCCCATTTGGATATCCCAAACCAGCCAAACAGGAAGACACATAAACCAACATAGTATTACCTAACTTATGATTATCCGGAGTTAGTTCTACCAAAAATTCAGTCAATGGGCTAGCATAATCTGCCAGGGTTTTGGTAGTAATGTGAATCCATGCATTGTAAAGTTTCCGTCTTTTACAAATACTTAAAGCTTGGTGCAGATCTATGCAACTGATATCTAATGCAAGAAGGACGTTTTCTAAGATTTGAGTATCTTTTTTCTCCAGATAACTGACTAACGATTGAGCTACCTGAGGAGATAAACTATTTAAAAATCCTGAACATATATGGTCGGTTAATAATGTGTAATACCAGTCTTGATTGTTTTGGTCTATTGATACTGCCTCTAATAGTTCGTTACATAGTATGTCACTAAAAAAATGTTTTACTTTAATTTTTAGGCGTAAAATTTCTTATACTTTTAATTCAAACACACACGATAGAACGGGACATAAAACTATCCAATCAAAGTACATGCCTTACATTCAATAATACTCTTTCACCACTTACAAGTTATTTACATAATGTCAGATTTGGTTTTAAGATTTGTTACCAAAAACTATATTATTAAGATAATCATAAAATAGTGGCATTTGTCACAGTAAAACTCTAAAAAGAAAAAAACTTTTACTTACATTTTCTCCAACTTTACGCAACAATTAACTGCAGCAGTGAGACTATCCTTATCAACAGTATTCTGATTTAAATTCTCCAGATATCTATTCAAAAGCACCAGGGTGATTTTTTCCTTATTAGCACCTTCCTCCGCCGCTAAATTCAGCGCTTCCGCCCACCTCCCTTGCTCACTCAAATAGAACAACCTTTCCGGCCAAGTCCTCAATTTAACCATATGGACCGCTTTTGTACCCAGAACCAATAACTGACCGCCCTTGCTTGATAGACTGTTGTAGCAGGCTCTTTCGCCAGCCAGCGCAAATGCTTCGCTAACTCCGCCCCCTACGGCCAACGCCTTAAAATGGGCGGAGCTATAGACAAGGCCTGCGCTTGCTATTTCAAGGACTTCGAGTTCACGCTGCGTTCTTACTTCTACAAGTCTTAAATTTTCGCTTGAATCTAGTAACGCTAGATGGCGCGTACCCAACCAGTGCAACGAGTTTAAAGAATAAGGTAATTGTACACTTCGTAGAGGCAAAATTCGTATTTTATTATTATTTGGACCATACGCAAGCACTCTAGTATAGTGTAGTTCATTGCTTCTGCCCCAAGCTAATACAGGCTGAAATGTTTTTCCTACAGATACCAACTGCCAGGATATAAGTGGAAGAGAAGTGGATGTTTTAGGCAGTTGCTGTGAAAAATGTACTTTTAACCTAGGTTTAACTGATATAACTATCACTTTCGATAATGTAGCCATTGCTACTAATATGTTTTTGTTTAAAAAATCTACATCGTGACCTTGGAGTAGCGGTTCAAATGCGCAGACTTCGCCTCTGGCCCCTGAAAAGAGGCATTTCGAGTCCCAGGTCCGGACACCAAGTCTTCTGTTGAATGAAAGAAGGAAGACGCAACCTGATGAATCGCCACAGAGTGCTAGATTATTGAAGAAAGTGAATCGTAAATGTAAAACTGCGGTTTGTGGGGCATGCGCGTCTGGGAGTTTTCTTATGATATCACCATTTGCAGCATCTACCATTGTTATATATCCTCTTTCATAACTAAAATATTTAAAATTTATAAATAGCAAAGTAACAGATACAGTAACCAAGGTGTAATTTATAGTAAAACGTTTTTTCAAATCCATTGTTTTAAAACGTGTGGTTTGGACCCTATCAATTTTTGAAAAGACATGAATTTAACATGCAATAAAATTCAGAAAGTAGTACCTAAGTTACTATAATATAATTACACAGCCCACAAAAAAAAATCTGCTACCCGAGCTAAACCACCATACCTATACGTTTTTGAGGTCGCTGAATTCGAATCCGGGGTCAGTTTGACCCCATTAGGTCAGGATCAAGGTCAAGTCAAGATCAAATTAAGAAAAAACCATTGAATCAGCAAACAAAAATATTCTGCAATACCACCATATATAGGTATAGGTACCTATACGTTTTTGAGGTCGCTAAAACCGAATCCGGGGTCAGTTTGACCCCATCAGGTCAGTATCAAGGTCAAGTCAAGGTCAAAATGAGAAAAAAAAAACATTGAATCGGCATGAACCACTAATCTAAGACGTTTTTGGGGTCATTAAATCCAAATCCGGGGTAATTTTCACCCCATCAGCTATATATGCATAAATACAATGTAACGATTCAGAAATTGTTACAAAACTCCATTTGGACAAATTTGTTTGACCCTGATGCTCAACTGATGAATGAATGGTGAAAATGACCCTAGATTCTGATTTACCGACCCGAGAAACGTTTTAGAGTAGTGGTTTACGCCGATTCAATGATTTCTTCTCGTTTTGACTTTGACTTGACCTTGATTCGGACCTGATGGAGTAAAACTTACCCCGGATTCGGATTCAGCGACCTCAAAAACCTATAGGTAGCTTGGGTTGCAGAATTATTTTTTTTTGTCGATTCAATGGTTTTTTTTCATTTTGACCTTGCTGACCTGATGTGGTCAAACCGACGTTGGTTTTAGATTCAGCGACCCCAAAAACGTATGAGAATAGAGGTTTTCTCCGATCCAATGGCTTTTTCTCATTTTGACCTTAACTTGACCTTGATCCTGACCAAATGGGGTCAAACTGACCCCGGATTCGAATTCAGCGACCTCAAAAACGTATAGGTATGGTGGTTTAGCAGTTTTTTTTTGGGGGCTGTGTTATATGTACCACAAGGTACCAAGGCGTCCTTTACTTGAAGGACACCTAGTAGGTGCCGAAACTCAGGTCTTACAATCGCCAGAAATTCGGACTGGACAGCCTAAGATTGGTGGGATTTGTAATGTGAGGGGCTCCAAGTTGAAAGAAGTTAACATTTTTTTGTTCCGTAAGGGGCTGTCCATATATTACGGAACGCAAATTGTACCAAAATTCATACACTTCTCGCGTTATTAAAGGTTGAAGAAATTTTATATTTGGACTACCCCCCCCCTAGTTGGATTTAATTTAAAGTAGTTTATTGACAACAAAAGTTATACAAAAGGCCATTGACCGAGGTCCTTCAGCCAGTATTCAATATAAATAGTAATAGTAACAGTATGACTGTAAATAACAAAAATAAACTTTATGAAAAAAAAAAAATAAATAACTTATTGTTTTGCAGCAAAAAAAGAAAAAAAAAATTGTACATATATGTAAAACATTTATTCGTTCAGATCTTGTAGTAGTTCCCATAGAGTCTTTTCTGGATATTTGGCTTTGGCAGGTCTGTTGTTGCGCTTTATACAGAATCGGTCGAGCAGTGACTGGTTGAACTCTGATTTAGCAAACTTATGTGAGAGAATTTGTAGGCGGGAGGTAATAGGAGTAGTAGATGTTAACTGAAGAAGGCGAATGTTGGAAGGATTATGCAGGGGATTGGTTGGGTGTCTAATTTTGGTTATCCTTCGAAGAGCGGAAATCTCTGCCACACGGATATTTTCTTTTGCAGGATTGTTAGCATTTAAGAAGAGTGGATGTCCGTATTCCAGGAGTGGTCTGTAGATAGCTTTGTAGATTTTACTGGCGGTTGGATCCAAATCACATATGTGAAAATAAAAGTTTTTTTAGACTTCCAAACATGAGTAGAAAATCTTACTATTAATAATAATTATTATTATATAATATTATTAAATAATAATATATTTATTAACGGAAATTCTATTTTAACATTAATACAATACATTAATGCGTATTTAATTATTATACTAACCCACAGTTTATAATTAAATTTATTTTGTTTGGCTTATATTAAAATTTAAAAATACCATACTGATAAGAAATAAAATTTACTCACCCTATTATCAGTCTGGTGGATTCTAAATTGAATGCTAATGCTGAAATGGCTCCTTGATCAGATGTATTTGTATCATGGTAGCACCAACATAATTTCTGTTCCGAATCAAATGCCAGAACATATCCATGGGATGTTCCTATTGCCACATATTTTAAACTATTTGTAATGCAGGTTGGCAATCCTGCGTGGACTCTTTCCTAAAATACACTTGTATATTTAAATTTGTGTGTTCGTCCATAACAAACAAAAATTATTTGGGTATATAAATTCATTTCATTTAATATTTTTTTTTTGCCGTCGTAATTTCACACAAGCAGAACAAACCGCCACGAGAAGGTCGATGGAAAAAGGCCGGGTTTTTGACGGCGCCAGCTGAGCTGGCTTAAGTCCCAAACGACAAACGGACATACAGGCGCAATTTGTTTGGATGGGGTATGATAGCGTGACGATTTCTGGGGACAAAAATATTTTATGGTTAAAGTTAAGGGGTATGTCACAGGGCGGTTTTTCGTCCCTTCAAGAGGCGATATCAGTCTCTAGGCGATATTCAATGATGTAAAAGGCGATATTTCATCCCGAAAATGAAGAGTGACATGCCCCTTGAGTTAAACCATAAAATATCAAAAATAAAAAAGTTAATGGTCACCCTAGGGTATGATGGCCAAAACTGTTATTTTGTGTGCTCATTTAAATGCATACTTTAATTTTAGTTAATAGAAACTAGAATCAGTCTCATCGGCTATTCCGCTCACTGTATGGATAATAATAATAATAATAATAATACTTAAATAAGGATCCTTTTTAAGCCTTGAAGATGACTTATAAAAGATCCCTTACTCCTATAGGACTATAGTCTATGTACTCTTACCCCTGCAGATGCTATTTGTGAAGATAGTCCCTGCAAGATACAATGATACATCATAGATCGAAATTTTGCAGTCATACTTTGAAATGAGTGCATCGAAGCTGTATCACTACCCTCCTCTGACTCCATATCCCACAAAACGCTCTCTAGAGATGGAGGCGCGACGTGGGGAATATCAAATTCAACATCATTGATCTAAAAGTAAATATTTTGTTAAGTAGAGTAAATAAATATGTTAACGTAAACATACCTCCTTTATGTCGAGCAACGACTCATCGGAATCTTCTATTAATGTTTCTTCACTTTCAGAACCCATATTTATTCTGTTAATTTAATTAAATTATTGCCGGTATTAAAATATTAACGTAAATGCATTACATTTTATGGGAGGAATTTATTTTTAACCCTTCTTTGTCAGTTGACAAGATAACCAACCTTAAAAAATAAACGTGCGAAATGTTTTATTATTTTTCGTACATTTTAGCCCAAATTAAATTAAATTTTATAAAAAACTTGCATTATCGGAATTAAACGTTATTATTTGCATAATTTAATTATATTTTACTTGCCAGATTATTGATTTTTTACTTGGAACTAAAATTAATTTTGTTGGCAACAATGGAAAAATGACAGCGATTTGTGACAGATTGTGATTAAATAAATTTTTGTTGTGACACGTATAAATTCACCCAAATAAAAGTGTTAAAAACACCAATATGCAACATCAATACTGGGTAACGAAAAAGAGTGTTTTACGTAAATTGGGTGGTAAGGAGGATGAATGTATAGTGTCTTCAGACGCAGAATTAGATGCCAAATTGGAACTGTTCAAGTCCATAAGTGATAGTTGTGTACAACTACAGAAAATAATAGATTTATATCAAGAAAGATTATGCTATCTAGCTCAGGAAGAAAATGCGTTGGGTAGGTACTTAAAAGAATGTGGAAAAGCCGAGAAAAATTCTAGTGCAGGACATTTAATGGCAACAGCTGGTAAAGCGTTGGCCTACACAGGGCACCAAAGACTAACAGTCAGAGCACCACTAGTCCGATTGCACCATGAAGTAGAAACCTTTAGAGGTAGAGCCGTAACAGATACTAGAGTCACAGTATCAGAAATGGAAAAGGCTAGAACAGAATACAGAGCTGCTTTAAGTTGGATGAAGTCAGCTTCGTCCCAGTTAGATCCAGACACTGGGCATGGCCTAGAGAAATTTCGTAAGGCACAATCTTATGTTAAAACTACAAAAACCAAATTTGATCGTTTTACGTTGGCATGTCTGCAAAAAGTTGACTTATTAGCTGCAGCGAGATGCAATATGTTTTCACATGCATTAGTTCCATATCAGAAGGCCATACTTGGTTTTTCTACAAAAGCATCGGAAACATTAACGGTTGCAGCAACCAGATTAGAAAATGTCCAGCCTTATGAATTTAGTTCGATACCAGAATTGGTTGTAGCATCACAGACTGATAAAGATAAGAATACTTTCTTTAATGCTGAATATACTGATAAAGTTGGTTTAAAAGAAGAGAAAAAAGAAAAGAAACCTGAAGTGAATGGGTAAGATTTAAAATTCAAAATTGTTAAAAATATTTCCAATAATTAATCTTTTCTGAAAATTTGGAGTTTATCAAACGTTTTTTTTATTTTTGTTTGATTGACTGATCCTTATAATAATTTTTAATTAAATAAATCAATTTGGCGAGACTAGTCTCACTCTTGGCAGATCGAGAAACTGAAAGTGATCTGGCTATTCATCTCCTTCATGGAAGAAGAAAGAAAGAAAATCAGTTCAATTTTTCTTTCAACTTTTTTTGATTTAGTTATAAAAAAAAAGATTAACCCCCATAACTTTTAAGTTTTTGGAGAGATTATTTTCAAACCCAATAGAACATGATTTTTCCTGAAAAGTCGATCGGATAATTCGTTCTCGAGTTATCGTGTTAACTTAAAACGTGACATCGTACATTTTCCATTTTTTTTTTTTTTGTGAAAGACATCACACATCATAAAGATTAAAAATATATATATTTAAAATTTTAAAATAAAAATTAAAACAAATATCTTTTTACCTACAAAAAAAAACCTAGCGCAAAGGACGATAATTTGTAGTTTTTTGGCCATTTTTTACTATTCTTATTCTTTTCACGGCACGCAAGAAGATTCTTGAGTTAATCAGGTAGTTTCGAATTTCCCAAAATCACCAAAAAACGTCCTAGGCAAAAATTTCTTAGACGCATGTGCATGTGCACTTCCGAGGGGTGTTTTCCGAAATTGCGGCGAACTTTAGTTTTTCTTTATATTCTTGTTATTTATGTAGTAATCAACGATTTAAGAGTAAAATTAAAAAAATATATATATCAGCTAGTTTGTTTTTAATTTAGATTTTTTTATAAAAATCTGCACCTATTTATTTATTTGTCTATATCTCAGCTATTTCTAATTATTAAAAATAAAATAAAGACTGCTTAACTTTCTACAAAAAAAGTAAATACCATTTTTTTATATCTTTTGCCGTTTTCTCACAATACGTGATTAAAGTTTGAAGTAAAACAAAAAAGTATAAATTTATCTTTATATTTATTAAAAATGATCTAGGAAGGCTTATTTTACCGTAGGATGTCAAATTACCTTAAAACATTATTTCTGTTAATCAAGGTGGCTGTGGCAAAATTTTAAAACTGACATAAAGTTGTTTATTATTTTTTATGAGAGTTTATATGTTAAGATTTAATTTATTTTTGTAATAAAGAAGTTTTTTAAATAAAAGTCCAAACCAAATAATTAAATAGTTGCAGATTTGTTTAACAAAAAATTAAATTAAACAAAAATTGATAGATTTTTTTAATTTTGCTCTTAAATCGTTGGTTACTACATAAGTGACAAGTATATAAAGAAAAAACTAAAGTTCGCCGCAAGTTCGGAAAACTCCCCTCAGAAGTGCACATGCACATGCGTCTAAGAAATTTTTGCCTAGGACGTAATAATAATAATAATAAAAATCTTTATTGGAAATCCAATAGGCTATTGACCGAGGTCTTTCTGCCTATGTATACAATAGGTTAAATTTAACAATTTAAATAATTTTCTAATATATCTTACATATATGTGAAAAAATAAATAAATAAAAATAACAATATTAATAACTAATTTCTATTATTGTGTGAATGAGTTTATGTATGAATGAATTTAAATTAAAAGAGAGTTATAAAGTGGGAGTGCTGGGTTTCTTCTTTTTGGATTTTGGGTGGGTTCCTCGTAGTTTAGCATACATTTAATTTTTTCCAAATTTTCTTCTTTATCTCTAAATCTTCCTATAAGTTTTTTCAGTCTTCCACTGATGGGTTCGATGTTAGTTAGTTCGTATAACAGGTCGTTAGATGGATTAAATAGTGGATTGGATGGGTTGCGAATCTTGGTGATGGATCTTAGGGCTTTTCTTTCAGAGACTTCAATAACATTAATAGTGGTTTGTTTGAGATTATTTGTGAGCACTGAACCATACTCAATCAAAGGTCTGCAAATAGTGGAGTATATTTTTGCTGCAGTTGTTGTACTAATGCCTTTGTTTTTGTAGGTTAGTGATCTGAAATGTTTCGCTCTTTGGGATGTTTTATTTTTAAGGTTTGTGTAGTGGGGCTTTAGGCTAATTTTGCTGTCCAATAAAACTCCTAAGTATTTGGCTGTTGTTGACGGATCTACTACGTGTTGGTCGACTAAAATTGTAGGTGAGGTATTCTTAATATTGTGGTGGTAAATTAAAAGCTGTGTCTTGGTAGGATTTGGAAGAATGCGCCATTTATGCATCCAGTTAATGGTGTGGTCGGTCAATCTTTGAAGGTTTTTCATTGTCTTCTTTAACGTGTTATCGTGCGCTGTAAGTCCGGTGTCATCTGCGAATTGGGTCATGTACATATTGGGATTAATTGTGATTGTGTCTTGAAATGTTGTGTATATATCGTGGCTGTATATGTTGTATAGATCGGGAGAATTAGGAGAGCCCTGGGCTAATCCTTGCTCTGGTGAAAAAGGGTTTGAGGTACAACCATCGAATTTAACTTGTAGGGTTCTGTTCTCTAATGATTCTTTTATTATTCTAATTATATGTTTTGGACATCCCAGGGTATAAAGTTTGTACAAAAGTCCTCTTATCCAAATACTGTCAAACGCTTTTTGTATGTCCATGAATAACGATGCTGAAAAATAACCCCGTCTATTTGCTTCTTGTATGTTTGAGAGTAATACTACTAGTGGATGAATTGTCGAGGTTTCTTTTCTAAATCCGTATTGATAAGGTGGTATGTACTCATCCAATGTACTCTGCAGTCTTATTTTTACATGTTTTTCAAAGTTCTTTCCCAATACTGGTAGAAGGGTGATTGGGC
The DNA here is from genome assembly GCA_958510825.1 of Brachypterus glaber. Lineage (NCBI taxonomy): Eukaryota > Metazoa > Arthropoda > Insecta > Coleoptera > Kateretidae > Brachypterus > Brachypterus glaber. The sequence goes on from OY294045.1 coordinate 10,504,404, forward strand.
GATGATTAGCTGGGTCAGAAGGGTTACCATTAGGCTTAGGGATGGTAATAATTAGTCCTTTTTTCCATTCAGGTGGGTAAAACGAGTGTTTAATACAATAATTGAATATTTTGCGAATGTGTTCATGAATGATAGGATCAAGTTTTTGTAGAATTTTTCTTGTGATGTTGTCGAATCCTGGAGAGGTGTTTTTGCCTGAATTTAAAATTTGTAGATATTCTTCCTCGTCGATTTCTTGAACCTCATATATTTCTGTGTCATCTCTAAAGAAATCTCTGTACCAATTGTTAACTTCTAGTTCTAAATCTGTGTCAAATTTGGGGTTGTTCGAAAATGTGTATATTTTTTTAAAGTATTTTGCTAGTTCACTTGCTATGTCCTTTGAAGTAGTATATGTAGTATTGTTAACTATCAATTCAGAAATGTTTCTTTTGTGTTGATATTTTGTGAGCTTCTTGATTTCTTGCCAATAGTTCTTACCTTGTTTTTCTTTGATCTTTTGACAGGAGTTAATCCAACTATTTTCTTTATATTGTTTGACCATTTGCTGAATTTCTTTATTAAATTTATTAAAAAGCCTTTTTAACTCGGGGTCATAATTATTTTGTATTTCCCTATAAAGTTGTCTTTTATGTTTTATCAACCTAAGGATGAATGGTGGAAGAGAGTGTGTGTAATAGTTGTATTTCTTTTTGCCTAGGACGTTTTTTGGCGATTTTGGGAAATTCGAAACTACCTGATTAACTCAAGAATCTTCTTGCGTGCCGTGAAAAGAATAAGAATAGTAAAAAATGGCCAAAAAACTACAAATTATCGTCCTTTGCGCTAGGTTTTTTTTTGTATGTAAAAAGATATTTGTTTTAATTTTTAGTTTAAAATTTTAAATATATATATTTTTAATCTTTATAGTTAAAAAATATTGGGAAAGTGTTTATTTAGTCGCCTAGTCATTTCTTCTTTGAACCTGGAATACCCTTACATTCCCGCCAAAGTAGAGACAGGGACGATCCGAGGTTTTTGCGGACTGCATTTTTTTCTTTTAAAAAATTAATAAAAACCCTTACATTCCCGCCAAAGTAGAGCCTCTGCTGTAAAGGTATAATTGTATCTAAGAGCTGAAGGTATAAAGCACATATAAAAAAACCTGTGCACATATATCCCCTTTATCTAGATGCGCCTTAAGTCCACGCCAAACCGAAATGTTTTCAGTGCAACATTTAGGTAGACTTTACCTCCCCGCTATAGTGGTTATATTATACTTCACCTCCAAGCCACCTCTCCGCTATAATGGTTCGTTTACAATTACCTTTGTATATGTTATACTGAAAACAAATCAACATTAATGCCCTATCTAGAGAGGGGATAAATTATCTAATATTACACCCTGGACCAGGACCGGGTCTAAGCAATTTCTTTGAGGGGTGTGACTGGTAAAAATACCGAATAATGGTGAAAAATCCAAAAATGAAAATAATTTTATCATCTCAGAAAAAAGCTTTATCCTCTGGCAGAAATGTTGACGACAATAAATGAAGGTCCCCGCCTTTAAAAAAAGCTTTACCTTGGACAGAAATAAACGTAATCTCTGACAATTTCAACGTCCTTGCCCCCCTGGAATTAAGTTTTTTTCGAATTTATCCAAAGAATTGCCGAATTCAAAGACTTTGACGGGGGTGTCACACCTCCACAGGAGTGCTCTAATGGGGTAAGGGGGAGCGCCATCCCCCCTCCACAACCACACTCGAGTTGGAAAAATCCACTGTTCAGTGGGTAAAACTGAGTGGCAGATTTCGGAAATTGAGTGGTGGATTTCGGAAATTGGTAGAATAGTTGAGGGGTACTCTAGGGAAATTGGTCAGTGAATTCCGCTAGGGGAAAAAAGCTTTTTTTCTACTTGGGAAAATTGGATACAGTCGGGAATTTTTTCAGAGGTAAGGACCATTTTTTTAGTCATCAAAATTCTCTTATTTTTTTCAGTCATCAACATTTTCTGTCAGGCTTTTTTTGGGAGTTGAGAAATTTCTCCATTTTAAAGGATAAATATTTGCCCCCCCCCCCCCAAAAAAAAAATCGCTTTGGAGCACCCCTGCACCTCCACAATAACCCTGCCCTGTACACGCCTGATATGCATTGTTATCATATCATGTGCGTCAGCATGTTTGGATAAAAGTTTCCCTCAATTATAGTCTTGTTTTAAACATTTCCTGGTAAAAATGGATCTGGTTTTATTTTTTTTTATATTTCAGTAAAGAAGAATCTCAGGACACTGTTACATCTGCAAACTTACTGGGAGAAGATTTCACCCTTCCAATGGAAGAATCCAAAGTATCTCCCTCAACCTCAGAAGACCTCAAACCAAGTGCAGGACTATTAGACTTGAATTGGTCAACGAATTCCGATTTTCTTGGAGGTGACTTTATGCCTTCCAGACTGCTGCAGGACAGCACTTTTAATATTTTAGACACCCCCAATACACCAAACAACGAAATCACTAAAGAAATTGACACTAAATCAAAAAAGAACAAGTGCAGTGAAGCACAAATGTCCTGGCTGAGTCTTTTTGCTGAATTAGACCCTTTGGCTAACCCTGATGACCAAAATAACGCTTCTGTTTTGGATAGAGCTTAAGTATTATTTTAACTGCATCATATACCAAAGAAACATTCCATGTGATTTTTTGCACTAGTCATAATCAAATATTTTAAAAATAAGAGAACTATAATAAATGTTCATTTACACTATAGTTCTGTTTTTATCTATAATATAAAAGAAAACAACCTGTTTTTGTATGTATGCTTGTCCGGGTTTGAATACACTTCCAGAACAGCTAGAAACTTGAAATTTGATATGTGCATGGAGTATCCCCACAGCTCAAGGAAAAATCCGAAATTTTACCTCCGACCACCCTTAACTAACCCCCGGGGGCCCCCAAATAAGGAAAAATTATTAAACACACTTCTAGAATAGCTAGAAACTTGAAATTTGATATGTGACCTCCGATCCCTTTTGACGGTATCAAATGATGTAGTGATGTGGAGAGGATATATTAAGGGAGCGTTCAAGTATTACGTAACACGCTAAGGGGGGGTCTCGAAAACGTTACGCCGCGTTACAGGGGGGGGGGTGTCAGTAAAAATGTTACGTAACACTTAAAAAATTATAAACTTATAAAATGTTTATTGGATACGTTTTTAACAATGATCTAGGCTTAAAGAGACGGATTCCTTGCAAATTTTATTGCACACGGCACACAGTTAACTAAATCCTCTAAACAAAAACAATTAGAGATGGAAAACCATAGCCAATAACCGGTTTCGAAAATTACATCAGACCGGTTTTGGGTTAAAACACGGAAGCAAATTTTGGATTACGTAATACTTGAACGCTCCCTTAGTTTTAAAATAGTTTCAAATAAAAATTTGACTGTCGAATGACATCTCGTGATGTGAAATAAATCAATAATAATCAATAACATATATATTTAGTGTGCAATGAAATATATAACACAAAATAATTTGAAACAATATAAGGTACATTTTAAACTTAATATTAATTAACCCTTTCAGTCACGACTTTTTTGTGCGATAAAAATATTTTTTTAGATGCACAAACTTTTTTATGATAGAGCTCTATACAAGAAAGTTAACATTAAATTATAACAATAAAGCATAAAATTTTGAAAATGAATAAATTTGATAGCTCAGAAAATTATATTTTTTTGAAAATTTTCTTGGACAGGCCGATTTTTATTTTTGAAACGTATCAGCGGTTTAAAATGTATTTCTTTAAGTTTTTAATGTACTTTAGCTGCCTTGGTAGACGAAATTTTACCCATATCCATATGAACTTTTTGTATTATTTTATGGCGTTTCATAACAATTTCGTATTAAAAAAAATTAAAATCACAAAAGCGTACCAGATTTGTTATTTACGTTTTAAGTTTGTTTGTTAATTAATTGCCAACACAGAACAACTGAAAGGGTTAAGTATAATACTACAAAAATCGATGAGTAAGAAAGATATAAATCTAATATTTTTATTTGAATGTGACTGAATCCAGAATCCAGAAAAAGTTTTTAACCTTTTACAACAAACATTTTTGTGCAATAGAGCTCGTGTAAAGATGCAAGTCGCTTGGAAATTAACTTTACACTACGATATTTTAAGAACGCTTTGACACAGACTTGAAATTTGAAAAAAAAATTGTACTACTTAGAAAATCTTTGGCCCAAATTTCAAGTCTCTGGATCAAAGCGTTTTTGAAATATTGTGGTGTAAAGTTGTTTTGCAAGTATATAAATGCATTATTCTAGGTTATTTACGCACTTATTTCAAATAACTGCAAGATAGAGAATTAAAGACTGTATCTAAGTAATAATATACAACATGGAGTACTTTAACCACTTCAGGGGCGAATTTTTCGTTTAAATTAATTTAGTAGCAAAAGTTAAAAATGATTTTTATTCACAAAACAAGTAAACAACTGAAGATATGCGAATCTTGGCCATTGGACTTTATTGAAAACTGAGTAATAAGGAATTCGGTGAATTTCATTTTGCCGAATTTAATTTTAAACATACCCATATGTGCCTATGTCCCTGGAGAGGTTAAACATGATATAAATAATTAATTTTCACGTAATTACGTATCTCGACGTTTTAAATCAAAAAATATATATATCCGTAAAAAAATTCGGTCTGTGTGTCTATCGGTCTCTGTCAGAGAAATTTGTAACCACAATAACTCAATAACGCTTTTAGCTAAATACTTCAAATTTGCTTATTCAAAGTAGGCTAGGATTGTTTTTGATAAAAATAGAGTTGGGGTAAGGGGGTAAAATGAGGTGAAAACTATTTTTTTATGTTTCTTTTTACGAAAAAAGACGAAAATTAAAAATTTTGTTTTTTTTTATTTTTTTTTGTATTTCAAATTTTTTTTTTCGTTTCGTTTTGGGTTGCGATTGTTTTTAATAAAAATATGGGTGGAGTAAAGGGTTAAAATGAGATAAACACAATTTATTTTTTATTTGAAACTATTTTTTTTTCTTTTTTCCGAAAAAAAAAAAAATTTTTTTTTCCTACAGGTGTAAGCATTATTTTTTTGGCGGCCGTATTTTTTATTATCTCAATCTCTAGGTATAGCTTGGACAAATAAGTCAAGGAAAATGCGTATTAGTATAGTCCCCGCCACATTTATAGTAGAATGTTCACATTTGAAACAGATTAATGTCAGACAGGGACGTAATTAAATTTTATTATATTAAATACGTATTTATCCTATATAGCTCGATGCACAGAATACAAATAAAAAAAAAGCCGGTCCAGTAAATATCTGTTGCAACAAATGCCTTGTGGGTGTGGCTAAACATTGTGTGAAATATGATTGGATAGAGTCGAACGTTAATTGGCTGGAATCACTCAACGTGTATACAAATACATTATTTTAAATGACTCTAAAGTTATGCAACGTCCGATTGGACGAACAGTTTGACGCTCGCCAGAAAAAAATTACCGCTGCTAAAAAAACTCTCTCATATCTCTGACAGCGACTATAAGATAAAACTACAGGATTAAAAACAGTCACATTCATATAAAAAATGTATAACTTATGCAGTATTACACAGCAATTTCAGTCTAACATCACAAATTATTTAAAGGGATTTAAATTTCTATTTACCGAGTTCAGGCCTCTGAAAACTGAGTAAGCGCTGCTTTAACTCTAAAAAAATACAATACACAATTAACACACAATTATAGATTTCTTGATAGTATTTCTTATTGTGTAACCCTTTTAGCCCTAGCAGTAAAACGTGACATATTTTAACAACTTCTTTATTATTTTATGTATTCTATTTCGCAGAAATTATAAAAGAATCCAACGCCTTTTTAAAAATTATCCTTTTCTGTTTTGAGGTTAGATCTTGTAGCCAAGAACGGATTTTTTACTGGACCTCCATTATAGAAAAAATCTAAATAATATTTGGATTTTACATAATATGTAAAAGTATTTTATTTCACAGATATGTTTTAATAGTTCGGGGCTGAAAGGGTTAAACAGGTCAATTTTTATTTTAAAAGGTAAGTACATTAGTTTTTAAATTTTAAGCTCCATTATCTGGCTTTTTAACACGTTCTCTGTCACTTTGGTCACATAAGGCTAGCATGCTATAGCCGTGCGTTCTCTAAATGGGCGCTGCTTATCTTTGTGGGCTCAAAATTACCAATATTAATGGACCAACTAAGACCCTAAATATATTTGTCTAGATATTCGACATTTTCTGACAATTGTGTATACACGGTGTTGAAATAGGGTCCGAAATGTTAACGGGTGATTCTACATCATAAAATAAGAAAAAAAGTTCCTATAAATTGAAATTTTGTTTTTTAACATTTTAGCATTTAATTTTTCGTCCTCAAACCGTGACCTTCAAATTAGTTTTTCTCGAAAACGGTTAATTCTACAGTATTACAACAAGAGTACCTTTTTATGCATTTTGACCTGAAAATCATATTCCAAAAATAAAATTAAAAAAAAGTTACACAGTAAAAGTTTGGGAAAAAACTGATAAGGCCCTTCCGTTTCGCACACCCCTTTTAACATAAGTACATGAAAATAACATAAGAAGATGGGCCTTATTAAGATTAGTTTACGTGCAAAATTTCTTTGCTATATCTCAAAGGGTTCCTGAGTTATTAAATAAAAACCGATTTTTTTAGCCGCTTTCAAAGGGAGCTTAGCTCCCTTACGACGCATTTTTAGACATGTTTATAGGAACTTGTTGTCATATTTTATGATGTAATCACCCCTTAAAATTTCGGATCCTATTTCAAACAGACCCTGTATTATATTATTTATAATACGTTAACGGCGGCAGAGAACGTGTTAAATAGCAAGGTGAGCCATTTACTAACTTATTTATACCTAAAAATCGACCTCTTCGAAGAGTTTCCTGAAAAAAATCGGAATTAGCGTATTTATTACGTGAGAAAATTTTTCAAAATGTCGAAAAAAATAAATACCGCACCATTTACCTAGCACAAAATTAACCCGCACGGCACACAATGATAGTTCAGGGTCACCACAGGTTTTTCTAATTAAGATTCCCTGATTTTTCCTTGATTCATCTGATCAAAATTTAGAATTTTACCTGATTTTAGTACACACAAAAAAGTCTTTAAAACCAATATGCGCAAAAAAATGAATGGTCTAAAACCTCGAGAAATGTGAAAAAAACGTGGTCAAAGATTTTGACTTTTCGGCGAAGATTTCAATACATCGGCACTCTTAGTAGCAAAGTGCCGATGTAATTAAGGATATGTAACTTTTGTTAAAATTTACCTATTTATTCAAAAGTTATGGAGGTCACCTTTTTTGCGATTAAAAAACGTTTCGCCTGATAGAATATTTTATTTTTGGTTTTAAGTCGATATTTACATTTTAAGTAAAAAAAAATATATAAGAAAACTGGGTGTTTTTGAAATTCGAACTAAAAGTGAATAGCGCAAACCGTGAACATGACAAGGCAAGATGAAATACTATCAATATTTAATATAAATTAAAAAACAATATTTATATTTACTCACCTGTTATATAAAACTGAATCCGGCGTGTTCAACAACTGTTGCAGTATATTCGTAACTCCGAGATCCTTCAAACGGGTCTGCCTCTCGCTGGCCCCGGGCTCACCCCTCCTCGACAAATTGTTCATGCAAAAAACGGAGGCTTCCTGCAAAATGGGGGCGGGGTGGGTCATGTAGTCGATGAGTTTCTTAAGTACGTCTTCGTTCGACATGATGTGCTCTCTCGCCCGTTCGCCGTCCGCGATATTGCCCAGAATGCAGAGCGCTTGCTCTTTCACCTCGGGCGAATGGGGACCCTCCAGAACCAAAACTACACCTATAAAATAAAAAATACTTTTATTAACAATCATATAGAAAAACGTCTTTTATATGCATTATTAAAAGTTGCAAAATCTATCATTTTTGTTTACTTCTTTTTAAAAAGTTAAAAAAAGCTTTTCATTTTTAACCAAGGTCGGAAATGAATTCATATCTAACCTGTTTTTCAGCTTTTGGTTATACCTCATAGATGGCGAAACAATCGCCTTGTCTGTAAACAGTTGAAGTTTGCGAATAAAATAACCTTTACTTTACCCCTCGCTTTAAACTCGCAATGCTTCTTTTGCACGACTTCGTCTAGCTCGCAGTAAAACGCAATAGTAACTAAAGCTTAATACAATAAAAAATAAAATATATCTAAGTTCTTTTTAGTGAAAATTAATTTAAGTATCACTGGCGGATATGGCCTCATGAGCTAATGCCAAAAAATAGGAAGAAGAAGAAGAAAATAACCTAACATTTTTGTTTGTTTCTATGAAAAACAATAAAAAATAAGGTTTTTAATTAGAAACTCTGGTACCCTTTAAGATAGAGCGACGAGCTTTTGCATGTATACTAGTATTAATAAGGGCAATAAGTTTAAGCTAATTTATTTTTTAAATTTATCCAGAGGCGTCCCTAGACGGAAAAATGTATTAGGCTTAACACATTTTTGCCCCAAACTTTTTTATGTGTACTTTTTTTGGACTTTTTGTAAAAAATATGGATTCCTTGAGTAAAAATACATAAAAAATGTAATATAGTGTAACACTGTAGGAGCAACCGTTTTCAAAAAAAAATGTAATTAAGAGGAAGTAACGTTTTGTGCCACCAAAAACGTTACTTTATAAAATAGAATTTAGGTGTTTTGGTGAAGAATACTTTTTGGCTAGGTTTTAAATAAAGAATCACCCTGCAGCATTAAAATTTTATTGATGCTATTTTTTTGTTCCCCATTCAATATGGCATCTTCGAAGGGCCGTAGCTCCCCTAGGGCTCATTTTCGGACCAACCTTTATAAAAACTTTTTTTCATATTTTTGGATGTAGAATCACTTCTTAAATTTTAGCATGGCAGTTATTGATCACCCTGTATATAAATATGATATCGTATTAATGTTTTCTCATAGATTTTTTTTAAAGTAAATTCCTAATAAAGTTTTATATGGACTTCCTCATCAAGTTACAAGAGATTTCATAAGGTTTAATGGGATTTCATAAGATTTATTGGAATTTTATAAAATTTCAAAGGTTTTTATATTTTATGCAGTTTTAGAATGTCCGTATGAAAATGCATGAAATTTCGTAAGTTTAGACGCGTGTGTTGCAACTGGGTGTCATAAGAAACATTTTATAGGGTTTATACTAAAGTATTTTTGACATTTACCTTGCATAACTTGCGGACCATGCAGTGCCATCATAGTATCCGTATGCGTCCTGGGCGAAACCAAATTCCTCAACAGTCCCAAAGTTTTCATCAAGACCCTGGTGTCCGAGTCCGCGAGCAGCCTAAAAATTTGATCGGTGCCCAGCGCCGTCAAAATCTGGGACTTGACCCGCTGCTCAGCCTGGAAGGCGAGATTCATCAAAGCCCACACGCCGTTTAGGCGCAAGGCGGGGTCGGGCTGGGAGGTGAGAGTGGCCAGAAGCGTCACGACGCCTTGCTGAAGCATCGGCTCTTTTGCGGGGGAGAACTCCAGCAGGAGGTTGCACAGTGCCGACGAGGCCGCGGTGAGTAGTTCTGTTGATGGTGAACCTGACGAAAAAAAGATTGAACAAAAATAAAACCAGCCGTCTCGAATGAACGAGAATACTTTCTCATAAAAAAATACATTGATTAATTAATAACACTGTTCTACACTCAAAAATTTGCCGACACCATTTTAGTTGCGCCTGGCTATATTTTATGCGCTAATATCGGAACCTTTTTCCGTTTTTCTCGATCAGCTCGTTTTTTTTTTGAGATATAACGTGTTTTTTTGCCTATAGTTGTCGTAAAAAAAAGTCTAATTATTTTTTTTGCTGTGGATAGGTTCTCTATTAATGGAACTCTAAGCCAAGAAAATCGGATTTAAAATATACAGGGTGGGCCATCTAAGACTAATTAGATGATATCTGGCCTGTAACAGAGATATCACTATGAAATTAAAAAGTTTTCTACACTTTTTTAGTTTTGAGCTAGAGCTCCACACGTGCATTTTTTTACCATAACAAATTTTTAAATGCCAAAATTAAAAAATACATATTTTTTCTTTACTGTATAATAGTTTTTTTTTTACTAAAAAAATTAATTTTCTATTAAAATTTTTAATTTTAAAAAATGTCAGCTTTATCGCAAAAATATAGGTTACTTTGGAATTATAATTTTTTCTATTTTACGGCTCTTATAAGCTCATAATCACACGCATTTTGCGTGTTCTTATAGGCCCATAAGAGGTCTGTACTTTTTGTTCTTTTGGGTTGGTAAAAGACCTGGCCTATCGCTTGACGTTTTCCGTGCAAATGTCAATGTCGCTTTAAAGTTGAATTTTCTACAAAATTTTGTATTTAGGTTATTTTTACCATGTTAAAATTGTGGCTTGGGTTATTGCAGTAAAAAAAAAAGAGATGACTATAAAATATATCAAAATATCATTTGTTCTTAGAATTTTAAACATGGTGTAAACTGTAATGCCAATCCAAAACAAAAATCCCTAAATCGGTCATCAATTTAAATGTAAGTTTTTTTAAATTTTAGATCAAAATAGAAAAAATTGTATAAAGCACTCGTTTCATAGCACGTTTTTAGCGCACTAGTACTTTAGAAAAGTCAGCGCAAGCGGCTCGTTTTCTAAACTTGTACTCGTGCGCTAAAAACGTATGTTATGAAACTAGTACTTTAATATACTATTAAATACGATTTTCATATAATGACATCTATGAATGACATTAAATTTCAATTTTGAGACTCGCAAAGAATAAGATTTATTTAATAAGATTTAAATATTGAAATTTATCAATGGTGTAAACTATTATTTATATCCTCCGCAAAACTGGAGTGATTTAGGCAAAGCATAGATTTTCCTATAAAGGCATGTCATTTTGTAGAGATATTGGTTGTCAGGATTTAGCAGTTTAGATTACAAGGGAATAGTATATTCTATAACTAGTATGGAATAGACAATATTCCGCGCGAGCGAAAAGTTTGTCATACGAGCCGGCAGGCGAGTATGACGGTTCGCGAGCGCGGAATGACTGTTCCATACGTGTTGTAGACTATACTTTTTCTTCGACTGCAAGTATGAAACACTGTATGGCTTTCAGATGCGGACAAGGTTGAAAACAATGTTTTTTGTGACTCGACATTGTAAATGCAACAAAACACATATTTTTAAATAAAGCTAAAAATTTTATTTAATAATTTTATCAAATCACTTAAAAAAAATTTATATTTAATTTCAGGACATATTTACAAATTATAATGCAAAAATTGAAGTTTATGTCAGATTGTTGTGACAGATATCAGGTTTAAATATTTAACAATAGATGGAGCAGTTTTAATTTTTTGAACTAAATTGATAAAAAACTGGTCAAATATTAAGAAAAACTAATAAACTTTTGTAATTTTAACGCAAAACTTTAAATTGCATTAAATTATTCAATGTTTCATGGTAAAATATATACATATTTTTGCTAATTTTGCTACAGTTTTATTTACTTTAATAAACAAGAGATGGCACTACATGTGCTTATTCTAACACTTGATACGGAATATTTATACCGTATCTAGAGCTAGAATGGATTCATTCTGTGTTTGAAAAGTGTGTGTATTTGCTTACATTCTAAAGCAGTCGTAGAAAAAATAGTTACTAAGTAACTAAATTTGGTTTTACTATAAAAATTGTTGCAAAACATCAATATCCCAACATTGGCTTTTATAAGTAGCTTGACCAGAGTCAATTTTAGTTATTTTACAAAGTGAAAAATAAATTAACATGGAGGCATTTATTTGGTTTAATAATAAAAAATTACTTTTTTAATTAAACAAGTAGGTAGACATAATTTATAACGCAATGTACCTTATTAATAAGATTCCAATACAATTATTGAATAAATGCCAAATTTTCGTTTCTCTACGGTATTTTCTTTAACCTTTTTTAAGTTTCTGGACAACTAAATGTGTTTTCTACATAACTGTTTTCTTCATGAAGATTTCCAAAAATCTTGCTTTGTTAAATTTTTCATTTTAACAATAAATGTTAGATTAAATCTATTTCAAATTTTGGATATTTTTGTTTTCATGAACGTTGACAGCAGCAGAAAGCTGCCGCTGGAAGAAGCGACCCTACGTCATACTTGAAAATTTAAATTTCACAGCAACCTATTTTTTTGCGATAGCGTCATTCCACAATAAAAGTGACATTTTTAAAGATTAATTATAATATTTCTTGTTCTTTTTTATATAAAATAATGAAAAAATCTTGCTATTAAGAACACTTTAATAAATAAAATAAATATATATGAACAGTTCCAACGTTTCGAAGGTAATATGTCCCTTCTTCTTCAGGGTAAAAATTAAAAATAGAAATAAAAAATTATACAAATTTAAAATCTAATTGTCAAAAAACTGATAGATGAAAATTAATTAAAATAGGTAAAGGTGTATAGATGTATAAGTGTATAAAGTATAGGTATAAGTGTTTAGTTAAGATATGTAAATAAGTAAAAAATTAAGATATGTGAATAAGTAAAAAACAAATTGACAAAAAATAAATAAAAATATACAAAATATACTTTATACACTTATACATCTATACACCTTTACACCTTTACCTATTTTAATTAATTTTCATATATCAGTTTTTTGACAATTAGATTTTAAATTTGTATAATTTTTTATTTCTATTTTTAATTTTTACCCTGAAGAAGAAGGGACATATTACCTTCGAAACGTTGGAACTGTTCATATATATTTATTTTATTTATTAAAGTGTTCTTAATAGCAAGATTTTTTCATTATTTTTAAAGATATTTTAAAGTTAAAAATTTTAATAGAAAATTTATGTTTTTAGTAAAAACAAGTATAATACAATAAAGAAAAAAAATATATTTTTTAATTTTGGCATTTAAAAATTTTATGCTAAAAAAATGCACGTGTGGAGCTCTAGCTCAAAACCAAAAAAGAGTAGAAAACTTTTGTTTAGGGTCAATTGAAGGTAACTTGGTCTTTATTGACTGGTAAAAATTTCATAGTGATATCTCTATTAATAACGCCAGAAATCATCTGATTAGTCTTAGAAAGCCCACCTGTATTTATTCGTTTGTTTTTTCATAATAAATTTAATTTATCGTGTTCCTCTTCTAAAAATAAACTTTGGACTTCAATATTTTTGTTTTTTTTTTTCGATAACCCCCGATAAAATCTCCGTCACTGGATTAAATCCAACAAAATATAAATATAGAATAAATGCGAAAAAAACTCATTTTTTGAATTTAGAAGCCTATAAAAAAGAAAAGAATAAAGATATTTTAAATCCGTTTTTTGTGACTTAGAGCCCCAAAAACCAATCCACGGCGAAATCAGCGCGTCAAATATAGCCAGACGCAACTAAAAGGTCGCCAGCAAATAAAACAAAATATTTTTTTGTAGAGCAGTGTAATTATAAATTTTTATGATTATATTTTGTATTGATTTTATTAAAAAAAAGTGTATTTTTACTTTCTCATATTTTGATATCATCTTACTTTTTCCTGAAATGTCAAGAAAAATCAAAATAAGTAAAAAAATGATGTCTGTCCGTCCGTGCGTCTGTCTGTATCCACGATAACTTTTAGCTAGAAACTTGAAATTTGGCATGCAGATATATCAAAATCGGTCAAGGGGGAGGGGGGTATAATATGTAAGCTAGATAAGTGGAAAACAAATATAAATAATTTACCCGTTAATAACGTCATCAAAGGTCGCCATACGGAGTGATCTTGAAACGTAGTACGTAACTGTTGAACGGATCGGCTTAACGAGTGGAGACATCTGACGGCAGCCAATCGAATGTCTTTATCCTCGTCTCCCAAACTTTCCATTACTCGGTCCATCAAACATTTCGTGTCGATAATTCTTTTTCTGATGTCCTCGTCGTTTGCGCCCAAAGAAGCAAATGCTCTGAAATAGTATTGAAAAACTGCTGCTTACAAAAAAAACTTTCCCTATTTTTATATAAAAAAAAATCAAAAAAATTGTCTTGCACTAAAGTTTATTTTTTTAAACCTTCCCGCTTGTAAACAATCTGGAAATTACCATAGCAACGTAAGATACGCATGCGTCGTAAGCGAAATGACTAGGCCCAGTTTACACAACCGTAAAACGTTGACGTGCCATTAACGAGAACAAAACAATGGTTTATTCCTCTAAATTATTGGAATAAAAGCGATTTTATAAGCAAATTTTGTTTCTACAGGAATATAAAAGTGTTTTTAGCAACAGCTTTATCAATTCTGTTTTTTTACATCAAAACATCATAAAAACAAAGTAAGTAAACAAAAATTATAAATTTTGGTTATGTTGACATTTAAAACAAGCGACATGATTCAGTATAAATCGGACTTTGTGGAGTATTTAGCGGCAAATTTAAAATAAGTATACCTTAAAAATATCAACTTTAGTAAAAAATATTTTACGTTTTAAATGCAAAAAAGATTTTTGCGAAAACAAAACGCCGGTCTGGGAAAATTTGTGACCACAATAAGTCGAGAACGCTTTGAGCATTTTTTTTTATTTTGAAAAAATGCTCTTCTATTTTTTTTCTTTTTCGAAAAAAAAAATGCTTTTTGAAAAAAAAAAGTTTTTGAAAAAGAAAAGCCCCAAACGGCGGTATTTTTTCGCGGACATAATTTTTTTTTAGCTTACATGTACAAAACGTCGAGAAACGTAAAAAAGGCAATATGTTTTCATTCTTTTTAAATTTTTTTTCTAAAGCAAGACTACTTCCAAGCTTGGGAGATGTAAAAATAATTGGAAATTGACCAATATGAAAATTATGAATATTTATGACAAAAATTACCTGAATGCAGCTTGTCTAGCAGCTACACTTTTACACTGTAGTAAATCCACCAAAGCACTTACTAACTGGTTGCTGATAGCAGCAGTTTGTTGCAAATTACTGTCTACTTCCGTTAAATAAGCTAGAGTATCTGCAGCTAATGCGCGATGTGCCTCAGAATGTTCAATCTAAAATTAGAAATTAAATCAAAAGCCGAGGACAAATCTTCCTTAATAACCATTAAAATCTTCAAAATCCCAATTAAAATCCCTTAAAATCTTGAAAATCTTTTTAAAATCTTTGAATTCTTTTAGTGTTGGTGGTCCCTACATGGACCACCAAACCATATCGAGGGCATAATAACATAGCATAAATGAATGAATATAATCTACATTTGGTAACTTTGTTTAATATTATTTAATAATGGGGTAACATTGGGTAACTTTGTGTAATAATATTAAATAATATTAAACAAAGTTACCCAATGTAGATTATATTCATTGATTTGTATTAGGGTTATTCCAACTTTTATAAATTATTGAAAAGAACCTAAGAAATTTGTCATACGATGTATATCTCCTTACCTGACAGAGACGAACTAGACATGGAAGAGTCCTGTATGTAATGATTGGGTCATATGGAGAGATAGCACCAGCTCTGTGCAAATTAGTCAAACATCTTGCAGCTTCCAGCTGCATCTCAATAGGTTTGTCCCTCGATATTAATGTAGCAAGGTAGTTTGGTACTTTCATATCTTTACATTGAGTATTAACAATTTCTGTGGCAACTGCTTGATTATTTAAGCACATTGTAGCAAGACATGTAATGACTGGTACTCGTACAGAACAATTTTGTACTATCAATAAAGAGGACAATACTGATGGGGCTCCAACAGAACACAATGCACTCTGTTCAGTGGGTGATTTGCATGCTGAACTTAAAATACTTGCCACACATGCTTGACGTTGCAGAGTTTCTCTAGGTCCAGAGAAATTAAGTAGTTTTTGTAAATGTTTAACGCTGTATTTTGTTGTACTCGTATGTTGCTGAGACAATGTGCGCAGACAGCATAAACAAGCATCCACTAATTTTGGCTCATTCTCATCGAGGATATCCAATAAAATTTGTGTAGTGCCCGAGTTAATTAATAACTCGATGTGATCATCAGTACCCTTTGCTAACGAGCCAATTGTAACGGCTGCTTCAATTCTAACGTCTAGTTTTGTGTTTTTATCTTTTAGAAGATAAATCAGTCGCGGTACAATACCTTGTGCTATTACGCATTCTTTTTGGCGGTTCGAACCAATCACAGAGTTTTTGATGCATACAATGGAAGCCAGACATTTGTTGGAGTCTTGCGAGTATAAATCGTCAATGTAAGATCGCGTACTTTCTACGTTCTACAAAGAAATACGTTTTAGATGTGACATTTCAATTATAGGTTAAGCGGGCTTACCATAAACGCTGTACACGGTTGCATCTCGAATAGCATCATATAAAGACAAACACAAAATAATTTAATTTAACTATACACTTATTTTTCCTAGATTTTTACAAATACACTTATATACTAACAGAACTATACAATAAATGACGATTTACGTTTCTTTTGACATTCGCATATTTGCAAAGCTGCCGTTAGCCGCTAAGTATGTAAAGTTACTAAACGACCGAAAATATTTTTAAAATTTATTATAACCATTTATTATTGTTAGAAATACCGTATATTTAATCCAACAACTTTCTTAAACATTTCTATTTGTTTATTTTGAAATAAAACGCTTACATAGCATCATAATTTGATAATTTTAGGGAGTTACTATTTTTTCAATTGGTTACACTGATTCTCATTTGTTCAAATTTTATTTTATTAAGATTTGCTATGACAAAATGGCCAAATTTGCGAGAAATTTCAAAGAAGCCGAAGAAGAAAAATTATTTTTTCTTTGATGGCAACCCTGAATTCTCATTTTCTCAAATGTCAAATCTCTAAAAAATTAAAGTTTAGTACAACGAGAAATCTTTATTTGCAAACATTTGGAAACCCATTCTTTTCTAAGAAAAATTATATAAATTGAATCAAAATGTCTCATCGAGAGGGCGATTTACGGATGGCCCATAGTGATAGTGAATTAAAACATAGTTGTAATAAGCAACGGGTCAAAAGAGTAGATTATAAAGCTAAAAGAAGAATAACACCTGTAATCAGCAAGAGAGCCTTTCTGGCAAAAGTGCTAAATCATCGTATTTGTAACGAATTGAAATTAATACAAGCAGTAAGTTTCAATAATACTGAAGAAGTTGAACGACTTCTAGATAGTGGAGTTTCAGCCGATGGTATTGACTTAGAAAAGCGTAGTGCCCTGCATGTAGCTGTAAGCAAGGGGTACAGTAAAATTGTTAAAATGTTACTAGACCATGGGGCAGATCCTAATAAGAGGGATGTAATACAAAATACACCTCTACATTTGGCTGCTTGTGTACACAATTTGGAGATTATTACTATTCTTATTTCGGCTGGGGCAAAAGTCAGTTCCTTAGATTTGCATGGAAGAAATCCTTTACAACTAGCTTCCAGCAAACTTCAAATTTTACAGAGAACATGGAGGGATGGTTCCATAGAAATGTTTCACTTGAGATCGGAATTAAGACAGGTTTGTCCTAAAAATAGTTTTAGAAAAACCCCAGATAATACAAAATATCCTCCAGATATCCTATTTATGTACTGTCAGTAATATAATAGTATACTTATAGGATCTCTGACTTTTTGGTATAAATTAATATATCCAACTTCTCATAATTTTTGATTTGCCTCCCCATTTCTGATCTTTACATTTTTTTTTTGGTTTGTAGCATAAGTTCTTTGGATGTTTGTAAACATAATGATTTATCAATTTTTGTGTCTCTGCCATAGTTGAAAGAATCAAAAATTCTCAAGTATATATTTATGGTATATTTATTTATTTTATTTATTTATTTTATTTATTTATTTATTAACGGGAAAACCCCACTACAAAAATTAAATGTACATAAGATAACATGATAATAGAAACCTAATATAATGTAAAAAAAATAATTATAACAAAAAAAAATAGAAAAAATAACCTTGCAAATAACAAAAAACTATACAATACTAAAATTAAAAAAATTAAACATTAATAAGAAATTTAAACATCAGTGAAGTTAATGCTTTTTAAAGAGGTTTTTGTATGTATATCTGTAGATCATACATATGGTATGTCCATAAGACAAACAGACAGTATATCTGGACATACTGTATGTATGTATAGATGTAAGATGCTTCGTCAAGTGTGACGTCACACCAACAATTTTATTGACCTACTCAAAATGACTTTTTTACATTCTGATAAGCAATTTTTTTTAGAATAGTTCAATCTATCTATTCATATTTTGGCGGAGGGAATTGCTTCATGGTTTTACCATAAGATCGCAGAACTGGCAAATTGTGAATTCGCAGTGGTATTTATCGCGATAAAAGTTGAATATCAAAGACGGTCATGTCGGATTTCGGTTCTTTGTACAATAAGCTCTATAAAGCTTATGGTAAATCAAGTTCAATGAGGGCAAGATCCCTATTGTTTTTCAAAGTAATCCTCCAAAACAAAAAAGTTACGCAGTGACTGCCACCCCGTGCGCACGGAACCATAGTTAAATGACTCGCGCTCCGTGCGCACGGAACAATAGGTATGTGGCTCGTGCTTCGTGCGCACGAAACAATAGATATGGGGCTCCTGAACCATACCCATGGAGTTGCGACGTAAATGCAATAGGAGCGCCTAAATCGTGAGATCTGCACAAAGTTTGTGCTGAACTGCGCATGCGTCTTAGGGGGCTAACCGTTTTTCAATATATTACTCTTAATAAAAACCATTTTTTTACAAAAAAAAAACAATCAAACGCAAAACCAACGTTAACGTAAACCAAAACCCCACATTAAAAAAAAACACACCAAACAACAAAAAACCAAAACAAACTTTTTGCAGATCTCACGATTTAGGCGCTCCTAATGCGAGGCGCTAGAGAGTTTTTAATAATTTCGTAATGTATAATACTATTATGCCGAAAGCGCCGCGAATATATAATAAGGTAGGACTAGGTACTTACAGAAATTTTCTAATCGCTTTTCCACGACTCTTGAAATGATTTCCGCTTTTCGAACATGCATACTTATCAAAATAATACTTAAGATCTTGATTGCCTTTTGAAGCTCTAGAATACCTTGTTACCGCTTTAAATAATGATTAGAAATCCCTTTTTTGTAGAGTAATGAATTTAGTTATTTCATATTCTTTTACTTTCTCTTCCAATTCTTCAAACTTTGCAAACTTTATTCACTTAAAACATGAACTAACCTATATTAACGATTTGCGCACGGAGCGCGAGCCACATACCTACCGTTCCGTGTGCACGGAGCGAGAGTCAGTTAACTATGGTTCCGTGCGCACGGGGTAGCAGTCACTATCAAAAAGTTATGGGGGGTTAAACTTCTAAAAAAATTGAAAAAAGTAGAAGAGAATTTCGATTAACGTAACTTTTTCAGGAAAAAATACTTTTATTATAAGAATCAATTCTACCAATTTTGAAAATAATTCGACCAAAAACAAAAAAGTTATGGGGGGTTAACTTAAAAAAAAATAAAAAAACTATCATTTTCAATTTTTTTTAAATTTTTTTTCAAAATTTTTTCGTTTTTTTTTGCAAGAACAATTTTTTTTTTAGCAAAAATAGAATGTGACGTCACATGGGGGGAGGGGGTCAAAACTATGTGACAATGTGTGACATGGAGGTACAGGGGGGTCTAAAATCAACTAAAAAAGTGTGACGTATTTTATGGACGAAACTCCTTATAAAATTCTCTATATAAACTTTTTTTTTTTTTTTTTTTATATTTAATCTGATAATTTTATTTAATTTAAAATTAAAGTACAAAATAAAAAAAAATAAAAAAGTAAAATAAACTATAAAAAGAAAAGTTCTTCCAAGTCTAAAGTAGATGGCAGTGTCCCCATAATACTAGCCGCGTTTCCAGTTTGAATTGCCAAACTGATTTTTTCTACTAAAAATTTTCTTGAACGTCTATATAAACTATTTTCATTTTTTTTATTTTTTCTTATTTATATCAATTAAAAGTTGTTTAAAAGCATAATTTACGTTTTTGCAACATAAAATAATTAATTTTTCAAAAATTGTTTGATTTTTTTAAAGAAATTTTGACCAAAATACCCATTTGCAACCCCAAAAAAAGAAAATCTTTAAAAAAATTAAAAATTATATGGTTAAATAGACAACTTTATAAGCTTAAAAATGATGTATCACACGACTCCCATTTACATTTAAGAATATGTCCCTCCATGCCCCCCTGAAAATATAAAATATAACCGCCCGGCTTCCGCCACTAAAAATTTTAAAATATCCCAATACAATTCAATTAAGTTTAATTTACAACTGAACCTGGACAAAAAATACTTGAAATTGCCGGGAGTGTATTATTGAATGCGAACGTTATATATCTTCAAGGCTTGTTTTATTTTTATTTTCCTAGGATTTTCAGAATTTTCCAAAATTCTGCTTTGGTTTATATATAAAATACATACAAATTTCCTAATATAAAAAAATATATACAATTCTTTTGCCTGATGTATTAAATTTCCTGATTTTTCTATGGTCACCTTGTTATTTGTAGCTGGGTAGTTGGAGTGGTTCTTTGTGTAGTGTGTAAATTACCTACCTACCCTAATAAACCTGCCTATCCAGTGCTCTACTGTTAACTATAGATTTACTTTTTAAAATTTTAGGTTGTGTCTTTATTATTATCCCTTATGGTTCGGGAACAAGTGGTAAAAATAGAAGAAACCAACTCTACAAAGTCTGATGTGGAAGATCTCAACATGATAAAGCTATCATTGGACAGTAGTAATGGGAATGCTGAAGAACTGGATGACCAAATGACTAAGCTTCTAAATGATATAGAAAAATTCAAACTAACATAGATTTATGTATATGTATTTATTAAGTATTGCTTTATATTTAATATTTAAATCACAGGAACAATTTTTTTCTAATACAGCTGTGTTGGGTTTGGCAATAAACAAGGCTGGTAAAAACCCGAGTTTTTTAATAATTAACTGGTAAGAAAACTTTTTTCCTATTTTAACCGGTTTAAACCAGTTTTTACAGTAAATATAAACCAAGTTTTTCCAGTTTTAACCAGTTAAAATCAGTTTTTACTGCTTTAACTTTTTTTTTCGGTTAAAAATTGTTTTTCCGGTTTTAATTGGTTAAAACTTTTTTTTTTTCAAAACCACCTGTTTTTTTTGGACTACCCTATTTATTATTATATTATTGCCAAACGTGGCAACAAATGTAATATCATAACCAATTTTGTACTAAATTTTTTTGTATCAACAAAAGAGTAATTAATCTTTTAGCTCATTAATGAGCTATAGCTTAAACTAGCTTTATACCGGGTGTCCCACCAGGTTCTTGACAAGCTATATCTCCGTTATTTGAAAAGATAGAATTTTTTGCAAAAAACAAGGTTAAATGGGAGCCGTTGAAGTTTTTATTCACGTATCCAAAACCACCCCTTGCTTACCCACCCCCAACTTTTGTTTTTCAAATAGCATCCTCCCATTTTTATCAAAGTATATGAAAGTAAATTTCATTCTGAATTCAACCATGTATTATAAGTGGTATCTTATTATTTAAGGGGCTCCAAATAACAATTATTATTTATTAATAATAGGGTGGTATTTAGGACAAAGTTGCAGGTGGTTCCAGGAGAGTGGGTTATTATGTATTATAATTTATTATAATTTGTCTAGTGTTGTTTATATTTATACCATATTATTAACCTATATTTTAAGTGATTTTAAATGACTTGTGTATATGATTTTATCTTTGTCAACACCAATAAACTTATCTTATTAAGGGTGGGTTTTGGATACATTAATCAGTTCTCTTCTAGATATAATCTAACTTGTTTAAAAAAAAATTTGATGAAAAATATTGCTTGTGATCTGATGGGGTTGTACTTTAGAGCCCATTAAAAAATAAGATATCACTTATAATACATGGTTGAATTTAGAATAAAATGTGCTTTCATATTCTTTAGTAAAAACAGGGGGGTGCTATTTAAAAAACAAAAGTTGGGGGTGGTTCCAAGAGGGTGGGTAAGTAAGGGGTAGTTTTGCATAAGTCAGCAAATTCTACTTTGGATCGCATTTATTTTGTTTTTTTCGATTTTTTTTTTATCTTTTTAAAGAACAGAGATATAGCCCGTTTAAAACCTGTTGGGACAATATTATTAATAAATAATAGTTGTTATTTGGAGCCCCTTTAAGAAATAAGATACTACTTATAATACATGGTTGAATTAAGAATAACATTTACTTGCATATTGTTTGATAAAAATGGAGGGGTGCTATTTGAAAAACAGAAGTTGGGGGTGGTTTTAAGGGGGTGGCTATTCTTTTAAAATAATGGAGATATAGCTTGTCAAGGACCTGGTGGGACACCCGGTATACATAATATGTATACAGTTATTTGTTAAAGAGGCTCTAATTTTTCAATTTGAAGAGAATAAATAAAAATGACTTATTTGAGCAAAACTTCCTTACATAATTTATTTGACTTCTTTGTTGTTCAAGAAATAGCCCTTATTTAATTTTTTAAAATAGGACACCCTATTTATTTTAGTATTATTGAGAACATAACACTAAACTACTATTCAGCCCTGCTAAAGAGGAACGCGGCATGTACACCTGACACATACGGTTTTCGAGCTTAGTATTATTTTACTACGGAGAATGACGGTAAGTACCAATCCTAAGGAAATCTGCGGTAAGTTCACCGAAGAAGTTACCTGCCGCGTTCTTTCTATGTAAAAGTTTGGCATGGATTTTAATTTTTTAATAAACGAAATAATATCTAAACTAACTATATTTATGCTATTTGGTATTGAAAAAATCTGTTAATTTGTGGTATCTAAATTCAAAATAAAATTTAATTGAAAGTATAATTATTTTGTGCGTGCAAGTGAATTTTTGAAATAAATTATAACATCAAATATTTTTTATGATTTTCTGTAACAATATAAATTTTTGATACCTTATATTATAACAAGCCGTAAAGATATGTAGTGCTACGCATTCCATTATATACCATTCACAGTAAATGGTATATTGCATTTTCCCAAAAAATTATTAAAAAAAATAATTTTTTTTTAAAATAATTTAAAAAAACGTATTTTTCTTAATTTAAAAAAAAAATATTTTTTTTTAAATTTTTTTTTTCAATTTTTTTATTTTTTTTTTTCGTATTTGATTTTAATAAACCTAGGCCTATAAGGGAAAATATTATTTTGTTGGCAGCAGTTTTTATATTATGATATAATTTATATTATTATTTAATTATATTTAAATATCTGCACTGAAATTTATGGATGATGGACACTCCGTGATATAAAACACCTTATTATAATAGGTCTCTAAAGAGTATAAATAAAATAAATAAAAATAAATAAATAAATAAACTATATAAGTACCTTCACTATTAAACAATAGTAGTATAATATTAAACAATATATTTTTTTTATTTCTTTTTTTTTATTTTGTGTGTACATGCCGCGTTCCTCTTTTGGAGGGCAGTATTATAGTGCACTATAATACTATTCTAAAAATGATACTTTCTAAAAAAATTAATAATGTTTTTAGTTAAGTTAAACTTTAACTGTTAAAGGTACTGTTTATTCAGAATTATTATCTTTGCCCGATTATACTACAGGGTGTACCATGTAAAAGAATTATTCTATTATAGCCCTGTAAGCTTGAATAAAAAAAATACACTAGGTATGTATGGACTAAATACACTATTTATTTTTACACCAGCATAAATGAAGCGCTTTTTTTGACTCACTGCAAGCTTTTAAAAATAAGTTCCATACCATAGTATTTTTTTTAGTTATAAAAAATTTAGAGCAACTTGCACCGGTGATGGTTTAACTTGGAATAAATTGATGCTCTACCAATGAGAACGCAACATATTTAACTTAAACTCGGTTTACTCGAAGTAATCCTAGTTTATAAGTTGGTGCAAGTGTAGAAAATTATATGGTTTTTTAAAATAATCATTGAAACACAAAAACTAATGGCTAGAATTTTATTATTTTTGTATGTTTGACAGCTCTTGAGTTCTTGGAAAATTTCCAATAAATATGATTATTATTATTATTATTATGTTAATGGAAAATATTTTTATCCAATACATACAAATAATAAGACAATTACCAGCTTTATTTTAAATAGATAAACTCAATAATAACCCCCGCGTGGCTTTTACTTTATTAAGTGGATAATTAATTATTTTACCCACTCAACTGTCACTTGTTAAATTATTTTCTTGTAAATGTCATTAAAATTTTTAATAAAAATATGAATTCCTAAACTATTTATTGGATAAAACCCTGTATGGCACTTTTACTAGTGGGTAAACCGATATTGCACTCTCGAAAATTAACCTGCTTGGCTGACGCCTCTCAGGTTAATTTTCTCATGGGCAATATCTTACTTTACCCACTAGTACCATAAATAACTATTTTTTTTTAATAAGTGTTGTTGAAATATGGTAGGCAAAGAATACACAGCGGAGGTTTGTGATTTATGACTCAACTCTGCGTTCTAGGCTAGTAGGATAGACGCGTGCTTTCCTTTCGACTTTTCCATAGCAAATAAGGAGTCAGAGCTTCATAAATTGCGACAAAAATACTCGATTAGCTTCAGTAGACTGTCCCAAATAAAAATTTATACCACCGAACCACTATTGAAGCGGGCCCGTACTATTTATAGACCATCGAAGGAAACTTGAAATAGTAATTTTTTATAATGCAGAGTTGAGTCGTGAATCGCAAACCCCCGCTGTGTATTCTTTGTCCTTATTATTTCAACAAAACTCATAAAAAAATCCAAAAAGTTTCTAAAACAATTACATTTTTTACATTTAGTCTATCGTCTTATTTATGCAGTTACAACATAAAGGAGAAACACCCTGTAGCCAATGTTATAACACACTTAAATACAGCATTTAAAAAACTACAATTTGCACCATTGGGTTTTCTCATAGGTAAAAAACTACCAAAAAAAAATCACAAAATTATAGCAGGTAAAATTTTTTTTGAATTCTAAATTAGCAAGTTTGAGGGACTATTTCTCAAAAACTGTACATACGATTGGACTAAAATGTTGACCAAATACTACGGGTAATAGGGCAAATGAAATATATTATTTCCAGCAAATTTACCAACGGCCAAAAACAGGGGTTTTTGTGTGGGGTTCTTTAATAAATTAATAGATATAATTTTTAGTATTTCCCAGCCTAAAATATATTAATACATGTACATGTAAATGATATTCCATATCAAAATTATTACTGTGTTTAATATAGTTTTGATCAAGGGCGGATTTAGGGGGAGGGGCATGGGGGGATGCCCCCCCCCACCCAGAGAGATATATTAGCATAGAAATACCTTCAAAATTATATTTTTGGTGAATTCGCAATTTTTTTCCTTATGGGTGCCCCCCCTTAAAATAAAATAAATCCGCCCTTGGTTCTGATTATACCTAATATGTTACAAAGTTTTGTGTGCAGTGCACTGTGCATTGCACATACAACTTTGTCTTTAAATTTATAAAGGATTTTACATTTGAATTGATATTTTTGTCTGTTACATATTGCTCTAGAATTGCTTGACAAAAATAATTAAATTATTAATAAATAATGTCAAAGAATGTTTTCTTAATCAACAAGTATGACATTTCTAATAATGTGTACTCAAGTTAATTTGTTTATAAATTTAAAAACTTGAAAATGACTTTATGTTAAAAAAAGTCGAAACAATTGTCGCTGTAATGTTTAATAGACAATAAATTTATATTTTGGAGAGAACATTTTTTCTATGGTTTATTTAAATCAACTTCAATATGAGTAAGGATCAAGAATTTCTTAATTTTCTTAATCATTGTACAGGGTTGACTCTTGGTACTGAAGAGGACCAGTAGCCTAAAACTGTCAGTCTACCAATATCACTCTGTACCATGATTAAAATAGATTGATGGAATATTTAAATAATTAAATTATTGCTGGATAGTGTTTTGCGTAATTGTCCATTAATACATTGTTACACATTGGTGCACAGCTAAAATTTTAAAAATATCACTAAATTGATATAATATCTTTTGATTTAAAGACTAGATCGAAATTACCTACCTACTTTATTTAATATTTTATTTATTTATTATCACGGGTCGTGCGAAGTAGCCATTACCGGGGGCATGCAAAAATTAGAATTAAAAAAAACTCTTTTATCCAATACATACAGATAATAAGACAATTACCAGCTTTATTTTAAATAGATAAACTCAATAATAACCCCCGCGTGGCTTTTACTTTATTGAGTGGATTATTATTTATTTTACTCACTCAACTGTCACTTGTCAAATTATTTTCTTGTAAATGTCATTAAAATTTTTAATAAAAATATGAATCCCTAAGCTATTAATTGGATAAAACCTTGTATGGCACTCATGGGTAAACCGATATTGCCCTCTCGAAAATTAACCTGCTTGGCTGATGCCTCGCAGGTTAATTTTCTCATGGGCAATATCTTACTTTACCCACTAGTACCATAAATAACTATTTTCAAGTAAAGACACTTTAAACTATTGTTCACCAAGCGGAATGTCACGTCGACGCTGTTAATACTCAGCGAGTCACTTGTTTCGCTTTTCAAAAAACGAATAATTAATAAAAAAAAACAATATTTTTGTATTAACTATTCGTTTTTTGAAAAGAGAAACAATTTAAAAAAAATAAGTCCTTCTCCATGAGTCATGGACCATGACACTGAGTATTAACAGCGTCGACATGACATTCCGCTGCAGAATTATAGTAAAGGTTTTTGACAAAAAAAAGTCAAACAGCATAAACATACACCCCAAAATTTTAAAAGTTGCCTAAAAAGGTCAACTGACTAAAACAAACACCCTAAGAGCTTTGAGCCCTGAGGCTTCCGCGTCGTTGATATACCCTACTAGGGTGGACCTTAAAAAAAATTTATTATCTTAAAATTTTTATTTAGGTGTAACTAGAAAACTCTGAAAAAATAGTAATCAAACTTTTCTAAGGGTTCGAGTTGGACCCCTAAAAATTACGCAAAAATCGTAAAAAATCGTTGAAAAGGGACCGTACTTTTGTATCAGTGGAAAATTTAAAAGCCTTGAAATCTTCGTTTTTTCCTTTCGAGTGTACAAAATTATGTGCCAACT
Organism: Brachypterus glaber; assembly: GCA_958510825.1. Lineage (NCBI taxonomy): Eukaryota > Metazoa > Arthropoda > Insecta > Coleoptera > Kateretidae > Brachypterus > Brachypterus glaber. The sequence continues at coordinate 10,531,637 of OY294045.1, forward strand.
TTCAAAATGATCAAGATTCTATTAGGTGCCGAAAATCCGCCAAAGTTGCCTCTTAAACACTAAATTTAACGAATTTTCGCCATAAATGTGAGAAACCCTAAAAAGGCTTTTAAATTTTCCACTGATACAAAAATTACAGTCCATTTTCAACGTTTTTTTTTACGATTTTTGCGTAATTTCACGTTTTTAGAGGACCAATTGGAGGGACCCTTAGAGAAGTTTGATAATCTTCATATTTTGAGGATTTTCTAGTTACAGCAGAATGAAAATTTTAAAGCAATAAAAATACTGCTGACAGCAAAATAATACTTTCCCCTATAGGCCTAGATTCATTCAAATAAAAAACGAAAAAACAAAAATTAAAAAAAAATTAAAAAAATTTTTCAAAAAAAATTTTTTTTTTTCAAAAAAAGTTTCTTTTTTCGTAAAACAAAAATAAATTGAAAAAAAAATGCGTAAAAAAAAAGTTTTTACCCCAACCCGATTTTTACGAAAAACAATACCAGCCTAGAACTTGGGATAATCAACCTGTGGTCCAAATTTGAAGTCTTTAGCCCGAAGCGTTTTTGAGTTATCGTGGTCACAAATTTCCCGGACACACAGACTTACCGACAGACAGATTTTTTTTTGACGGAAATCATATTTTTTGTATAAAAACGTACAGAAAAGTAAAAAAAGCAATATTTTTTTTTCGATTTTTTTTTACTAACGCAAGTAAAAAGTAAAGGTCCACGCTAATTATTATACCCTACCGCACGGACCCGAGGAGAGTTGGGGTTCTTACATCTAAAATTTGGACATTTGCCCTTATGTAAATATTGGACAACCTCTTAATCTAAAAATCGCAGCTAGATATGTAAACTAAATTTAGATTAAAACAAAGTATAAAATATATACCTATAAAAATTTAAAACTTAATATTTTGACACAATCTCATTTTTAATAGATCATTTTTGTGGCATAGATTATATATAACAGATAATTATTTTTGATATTTTATGATTTATTTTCATTTTAATATCGCGCAGAAAAACATGTTTAATTCTGATATTATTATTAATATATATCAGAATTAAAACTACACTGCCGCACACCTATTTTTTAAATTCAAATATTTCGAAAACTAATTAATGGATTTGACTGATTCTTTTATTTTGTTTTAAAGCTTAAACATTCTATACTTTTGTTTGCTTTAAGAATGATCAAAAAATTTTTTTTCGTATAAACAGCAACAAATAATGTACAACTATGTTTTTTACCCCATATTCTAGGACTTGCATGGTACGCCACTGCAACTGTTCAAATTATTAAAGTCTTTCTTATTGCCGCAGTTTTAATGCATATTTTCTTTTTTATTTTTTTTACATTTTTACTTCTGGTTTAGGAGATATCAGGATTTTCCTGAAAGTTGTCATTTTTTCAGTTAACTTAAAAAGTACTACATGAATTTTATTGATGCTGTGCTTTAAATTTGAAGCTTAACCGAGTTACGTTTTTCTTCTAATCAAGGTTATCAAAAACATAAATTGGGTTTAAAAAACTTGTGTAGAAGAAAAAATAGGGTCACTCCGTCTGACGGCTGTTCCGCGAAAGCCTCCGTCAGAAGGCAATAAAAAGTTAACCCGGGATGAAGAAACTGTAGAAGAAGTAGAAGACATGAGAGTAGAAGAAGAAGTAAAAGACCTGGGCTTCAAATAAAAAACTCTGCTGATCTAGTACTTTACTGAAAAAATGACAACTTTCAGGAAAATCCTGATATCTCCTAAACCAGAAGTAAAAATGTAAAAAAATAAAAAAGAAAATATTCATTGAAACTGCGGCAATAGGAAAGACTTTAATAATTTGATAAACAGTTGCAGTGGCGTACCATGCAAGTCCTAGAAGATGGGGTAAAAAACATAGTTGTACATTATTTGTTGCTGTTAATACAAAAAAAAAAATTAATCATTCTTAAAACAAACAAAAGTAAAGAATGTTTAAGCTTTAAAACAAAAAAAGAATCAGTCAAATCTATTAATTAGTTTTCGAAATATTTGAATTTAAAAAATGTCAATTTTTTAGTGTATATAACAGATAATTATTTTTGATATATTTGATATTTTATGATTTATTTTCATTTTAATATCGCTCAGAAAAACATGTTTAATTCTGATAATATTATTAATTTATATATCAGAATTAAAACTAGTTTTATCTAATATGCTTAAATGATTTTGTATTAACTTTAATATGCTGTCCCCTTTAACTTTTAATCTGCTTAAGATATCAATCTAAAATTTTGAACACGTAAATAACAACCCATATATATTTTTTTGGTATATATTTAATATTTTTAGGGCCATTATGGGGCAGGGGGGGCAAAAGTAAATATTTTTTTAAATGGAATAACCATTTGTTTTAAGAAGCTGAATTTATTTTTTTTTTTTGCAAAAAAAATGCGGTTTTGTTATATTTTTTTTTTTAATTCTTATTCATCATTAGTTTAAAAGTATAATTTACCTAAAATTCCGTTTTTAATAATTTTTAAACCCGTAAAAACATGTTTAAAAAATATGTGGTCGAGTAGAGAATTTTAAAAGCTTTAAAATTATGTATCACACTACTGGAAAGGGGCCATTAAAAAAAATCCTGCCTCCCCTGCCTAAATTGTGTCCCCTAAAGATATAAAATATATACCAAAAAATTATTTGGGTTATGTTATTTACGTGTTCCAAATTTCAAGTTGATATCTTGAGCCGTTTAAAAGTTAAAGCGGAGTTTTGAGACGCACTGTGTAACAGAAGGTTGATCCTGAATGAATCAATAAAAAGTTAATAGCATATTAATAAATCGGGCTTTTTTGATTTTTCTTCTTTTTACCGAATTTTCCAAGAAGAATAATTACAATTGGGCCGCGTTAAGCAGAAAGCTACCAACCCACATTGACAGTAAATTGTTGAAGTTTTTCCCTAATAACTTATAAACGTTTTAACTAAAACACTTAAAATTAAACATTTGTTGCACTTGTTCATGTATCAGAACATGTACAAAATATGTAATCTTTAATTAAATTCCTATAAAAGATATTGGGTAAAATGTTCCGTAACCTACTGTCATCTCACAATGCCCAGACAACATCCATAATCTCATGAGGCCTCATGAGAGCATCATGTTATGATTTCCACGTTTTGTAATCATACAAACATCATGATGAGCACATCTCATGATTTTGTGATCATGTTATGAGTTTGTTATGAGTTTGTCATGAGGTGTATACATTTAACGTTAAATCATTAAATGATGTCATAATGACTTCCACGTGAAATAGCCCGGGACCCGATTGAGAACGATTGCCGAATAGTACAGGCTTCTGTAATGTTTCAATTTCAGTGCACTTGACAGCGTTATGCTATAGGTGGCCCCACATGTTATTTCCTACCACTAACTAAACTTATTAAACGATTAAAGTCGCCTTCTAGGAATACTAGTATTAAAAGGCAGCTGTCTTTATAAGGATATACTACTAGTAATAAACTTACTGGTCAGCTAATTCAATACACATTATCCGATTGGTATGGTAAGCCGTAGATATCTGGAGGCTTTAGCCTAGAGGAGCTAGTTCCTCCAGTCATCTTGGGGAACATTTCCACTGGGAAGTTCCCAGTGGGAACATCCCGGTGTCCTCAAGTTGTTGAAAATGGATTTGTGTGGGTCCTAGGGGGTCGAATTTTTCGTTATTTTTTGGTATCTCTTCGCGTTTTCAAGATATGAGCAAAAAGGTGTGTGTGTATGTGACCTTTTTAAGCAGAGTAATTAATTTCCTTTCTTTTTTTTTTAATTTCGCGGTTAATTTAAAATTTGCGCATGCGCATTCCGTAGACCGCTTCTAGATCTTCATGATATGATCTCGTAATGACTTCACAATGAGGAGTCATCTGTATGCGTTCATGAACTCAGAGAAAATCATTAAATGATGTCATAATGACTTTCACGTGAAATAACAAATGTCCGGGTGTGGGTTGGTAGCTTTCTGCTTAACGCGGCCTAATTAAAGTACGAAAATGGCATTTTTTTTTCAATTTTGATATGCACTCAACTTAACTACACATAAGATTTAGATCTATGCCACTATTTAAAATTATTATTTTAAGGAGCACGGTTTTCCACTAAAAAAATACGTAAAGCTTGTTGCGGTTTTGTCCCGCGGAATCACCTACCACCGTTAATTTATTAAATGCTGTCAAGTCTAATTAAAAGCGGCTCTAGAGTAGATAAAATCACAACCTTAGATTTTCTGCGCAAACTACTATTTGCGCCTATGGAATGTGTAGATCAGGGAACCATAACCTTCCCAAGTTCGGGGAATATTTCGGCTTGGATTGGACCGTATTCTACGTGCTCGCCGTCAACTGTCATGTATCCAACCTCGTTCATGTCTGGTTCAATCCTAAATGCGTTCACGGGAATAAGCTCGATCGGACCTCCCTCGTTTGGACATTGCGCGTGCGCGCCAGTGCTCAGGCCTAACAAAAACTGTAATAATTGAGATCTGGTGGCTTCTCCACGAACAACTAGCAACCAAATTCGGCCGTCGTTTAATTTGGCTTCAGGCGCAAATAAGCAGTCTTCGCCTAGATGGCTTTGGTAGGAAGCGTGTACCATTACAAACCTACCTGTAAGATTAGAAACGAACATTTAATTTTGAGTCTTTTATTAAAGGAAAAAAATGCAAATGTAATATTCTTTTGGGGACATTCTAGCGTTTTGGGTGTTCCACTATCACACATTAAAACGAATTTTATTGCACTAATAGATTGGTACATGTGTGCTACAATTAGACTAATATACCAGTGTTTAACAAACTGTTAAAACCCGAAATAAAATTTTAAAACATTTAAGGAATACGTTGGCCAAATTTGCCGTTTCGGGTGTTTCAAAAAAATGAAACACCCAAAACGGCAAATTTTGCCAATATGTCCTTATTTTTTTTTTTAATTTTATTTCAGGTTTTCACACCTTGTTTTCACGGGAATAAGGGAAAATGAAAGAGCAGATAAACTGGCAAACCTGAGGATTAGGATTAATAGAGAAGGGGAAGAAAAGTGTGCATGGAGAGAGTTTGAAGCGGAAATTAAGGAAAGATTGTATGAAGAATGGAGAGAAAAATGGAAAAATCTACAAAACCCTACTGGATTCTACGCGACCCACGCAAATATTTCAACTAAGGAACCATGGTTCTGGAAGTTAAGGCTAGACAGGCACCAGATTCAAGGTGTGAATGTGGAAACATCGAGAATATCCGACATGTACTACTAGAGTGTCCAAGATACGAACCTCAATGAAAATCTCTCCTACAAAGCCTCTATACTGAATTACCACAACCCATGAATTTGGCATCTATTTTAAGTAAACCTTCTCAGATCATAACAACCGCAATAAAAGTATTTTTGGAAGAATGTAACAAAGTGTTGTAACGAGTGTAAGCATGCCGCTTGGTGTATTTGATTTAGATTACCGCTTTTTAAGTAGAATAGAAAAACAACAGTACCTAATGTTATATATTCAGTAGAAAAGTCGGAACCTTACCAATGAACTAGAGGAGTTAATTGAACCTAACCCGTTTGGAACTGGCGGAGATGGAAAACGCCAAGACAGAGTAGCAGGAAGAAGAAGAACAGCTTGTTTAACTGGTATATTAGTCTAATTGTAGCACACGTGGACCAATATATTAGTGCAATAAGTTATAATAAAATCCGTTTTAATGTGTACTAGTGAAACACCCTTAACGCTGGAATGGCCCTTTGAGTACACTCTGAAATTGTACAGTAGTAGGGTGTTAAGATGTTGAGAAGAATGCAAGAAGAAGCAAAATACTGAGGACACATTCTGAGCTAAAGGAATTTAAAAAATTGAATCTTTATTTTTCGGTACATGGACCAGAGGACATGCAAACTTTCCAAATTCCCCGTTGTATCAGTAGCGTTGCCAGAATATACTTTTATATATTACGAAGGCTATCCATTTAGAAAATAAACATTTCTTAACTAAAATGGATTCCGCCATCATAACAACTTACACTTTTTTAATTTTTTATTTTAACCAATTAAAAACACAACTCTTTTGTGTCTTGAATTTTTTCCGTATCTCGCATCGTTTTCGAAAAAAAAAAAAAAAATGCATATCCCTGTTCTACATAAAAACCTAAAAATTATGCAATTTTTTTTAAACGATGCGAGATACGGAAAAACTATGTTTTTAATTAAAAAAGTATAAAAAAAAACCAAAAGTCCAAACCAAAAAAGTCTTACCCTTTACACGAAATATTATTAAAGCCTTAAATAACACAAGCCCACAAAAAAAAAATTGTGTGTCTTGGATTATAATATGATATTCCTATGTATTTTTTCCCGCTAAAACCGAATCGGTAACCCGTTTAACCCTTACACGTCAGGATTTTGACATAACCTCAAAAAACACTCGAAAAACTACTGAAACCGCTAAAATCATCTACTCTATACCACTTTCACCCCCTTCCTCCAAATTAGTAATTTCGTAACCCCATAATCCCCTCACCTCGGAATACCATTGCTCCATAACCTCAAAACCCCGTAACCTCATTAAGTAGAAAAATCTGGTTCGGGAAAACAGAACAATTACGTGAAATTTTCTTGTAGAACATAGTTATGAATAAGTAACTGTATAACCCTAAAATCTCATCACACCTCCTAACCCCTTCACTCCGTAACCTCATATATTATAACCTCTTAACCCCATCATCCTATTCTGTGGAGAAGTCCGGTTCTCGAAATCATAAGAGTTTTGTGAGGGAAGTCATGAATCAAGGTCTACTTCATTATTTTTTTAACCGGACTTCTCCACAGAATAGGATAACGGGATTAAGGGGTTATAGTATATGGGGTTACGAAGTGAAGGGATTTTGAGGTTATAGTGTTGGGGGATTTTCTAACTGGTCATGGTACTTTCAACAATCTTCTTTATAAAATGAAAATTGTACAAAGCAAACGCTGTAGATTCTGCGACTATGATAAAGAAACTGCATCCCACATTTTGGGACAATGTCCTGTCTTCTCACAAAAAAGACTGCGATTTTTAGGTTCACCATCAGTGCAACCTAGCGATTTAGTCGAACTTTCATTGGGGGAGATCATCGCCTTTTTGAATGCCAGCCCCCATGGAATATCATCCTAATCAAATGATGTGTCATCTAGATGATTGCGGCATGCACAATGGATCTCAGGTCTGAGTGCCGTGGCAATTAATTGGAAATAACCAAACCGCTTCTGATGATGATGATGATGTTGGGGGATTTTGGGGTTATAGAGTTACTTACCTATGACTATGTTCCACAAAAAAAACTGAAGAATTTTTTCTGTTTTCCCAAACTAGATTTTTATACTTAATGAGGTTACGGGGTTTGGTTATGCGGCTATGGTATTATGAGGTTAGGGGATCATGGGTTTCTGGGGTTTTAGAATTAGCAATTTAGGGACAGGGGGTGACAGTGGTTTGGCATAGATTATTTTAGCGATTTCAGTAGTTTTTCGGGTGTTTTTTGAGGTTTTGTCGAAATCCTGACGTGTAGGGGTTAAACGGGTTGCGGATTCAGTTTCAGCGGGAAAAAATACATAGGAATATCATATTTGAATCCAAGACTCAGAAAATTTTTTTTTTGTGGGCCTGTGTAATACATACCTGATATACACTTCCATGTTTCTGGCAACGCTTGCGTCAAGCACGGCAACTGAGAAGCAGGTCCATACATCCTTGGTTTTTCGTTCTTATTCGCCGGTTCTCCATCACCACTGTCATGGGTCGACTGGTACGAACTATCCGTAGCCGAAAAATAAGCACTCCTCTTTGAATTGGCACTGTACCAACTATCAACTCTAGGCCTGCCCGTGTCAGTCTCTAAATGCACCTCGGTCGGCAAGTCCAGGTTACTTCCAGAAGCACTGTTTATCTTCGGAGACTGGGTAATAGGAACATCACAAGGTAAGTACCACAACTTCCCGTTGTAACTTCTGAGTCCTATTAGCCTCGCGATGGACCAAAGCGTGAATCTTTGTCCGCCGAACATTCGCAAGCGTTCGCTCTCTATGTCTATGTCAGATAACAGCCCCCAGCCAACTGATAAAAAGGAAAACATTATTTCTGAAGTGGTTTCGATTCGGACTAAGTCCATGGTGGAAGAATGGGTTCGGACAGCTGCCAGGGCGGATGGTAGGGTGGTGGTGGGAAAGTAGGGCTCAGAGCAATGATAGGCTATGCTACGGGCTAAGCCGTTGCCAGATCCGCCGGGGACAACTCCAAGGGGTATGCTTCGGATGACCTCTAACCAATCCCAGCGTTCGAAGATGCCGTTTAGTACTTCGTAGAATATACCATCTCCACCAACCTAGAAAAATTTAAATAAATTATTGTATGGTTTTTTACTAATCCAGCCACAATCTTTACACCACATTAGCTTTTCGAGATAAAAAAATGGTTCTCAAAAAAAAACCTTTCGTGAATTTGAGAATGCTGCGTCCGGATTCGGATTTAGCGACTTAAAATCTATAGTTGGTTTGGAACAGTTGGAACCTAATTTTATTTTGAAGTCTATAACTATAAATAACCTTTTTTATTAAAATTGGTAAATCAACGATCAAAATTGACCAAAAAAAATTAGTTTCAGCTGTAAAGCGTGCTATTTTTAGTTTATTTGTTTTACTTTTTTAAATTATTTTCTTTGTTCGGCATATTTTTTTTTTTTGCTTAATGAGTAAAGTTAAAAATGGTGAATCAGGAAATTGAAGGTGGCCTTGAGTTTAACGACCTGCTTCATGCATGTTACATTTTATCAAGGTAAGAACGTACATGTTTTGTTAATAGTCCAATCAAATAACGAAAAATTCCTGTGTTTACTTGCAATAAATGTACACGGGCTGATATTTTAAAGAGTAGTAGTGGATAGTAACAGAACACTCCTGTTGGTTTTTCACCTGTTGGTTTTTCACCTGGTGATTTGCTATCTTGAATTTTAGGGGTGAGTTGCATCTTACGATAAATATGCATATAACTAATTTTGTTAAGGAGGAAATTTTCAACAATTTTTGTTTGGATGATTTTTTTAATATATTAATAACAATCGAGTTAATTATCATAAAATATCAGCCCGTGTACATTTATTGCAATTTATATTTATTATTTGACTGGACTATAAATAAAAGTGAACAAAAATCACATTAGAAAAAATAACATAGTAACATATATTAAGGTATTATATAAATAGAAAGGTACCCAGGCAGAAAAGTTAAAGCGAAAAAAACGACTTCTGCAAGTCTTGAGATCAAGAGGCCATGAGCAATATCTATGAACATTCAGGGTGAAGGTATTTTAATGGGCACTTAGGGCGGAACGTTCATAAGACCTACGATTAAATGATCAAAAATTAAATGGTTTTCCTTAAGGAAATGGATAAACAAAAATCAAAAAATGTTATATTCTCAAAAATAGATCTAATAATTCTTGACTAGGAAGGACAATGGGCATTTTGGGCCCACCCTCAACAGCAAAGAATTATACAGGGTTCCATGCCAAAATTTAAGAGGTGATTCTACATCCAAAAATATGATAAAAAATTTCTATAAAGGGTGGTCCGGAAATGGGCCCTAAGGGAGCTACGGCCCTTCGAAGATGACACATTGAATGGGGAACAAGTAAGAACATCAATAAAATTTTAATGCTTCTTCATTTAAAATAATTCTTTAATGATTCTTCATTTAAAATTGAGCCAAAAGTATTCTTCACCAAAAAACCTAAATTCAATATTAAAGGAGTAATGGCCTTTTAAAAGGTAACGTTTTTGGTGGCACACAATGTTACTTCCTTTTAATTGTATTTTTTTTAAAAACGGTTGCTCCTACAGTGTTACACTATATGACATTTTTTATGTATTTTTACTCAAGAAATCTATATTTTTTACAAAAAATCCAAAAAAACTACACACAAAAAAGTTTGTTGCAAAAATGTGTTAAGCCTCACATATTTTGTCCGTCTACGCACGCCTCTGGATAAATTCAAAAAATAAATTAACATAAACTTATTGCCCTTATTAATACTAGTATACATGCAAAAGCTTGTCACTCTAGTTTAAAGGGTACCAGAGTTATTAATTAAAAACCTTATTTTTATTACAATTTTAAAGGGCCGTAGCTCCCTTAGGGCTCATTTCCGGACTTTTAGGAACTTTTTTTGATTATTTTGAATGTAGAATCACCTCTTAAATTTTGGCATGACAGTTATTGATCACCCTGTATGTCATTAGAAAGGTATTTTTATGTAGATTAATAATTTTATTATTATTAATTTTAATTTAAAAACAAAGTCGTTAGTGCATTAGAGCGCATCATGCAATAAAAGACCTAGCACGCGCACTCGTTTTAAAATACACTAGAAAACTAACGGCATTTTAACCGAATTCGGTGGTTATTAGCCTGACATAAAATAACTAGAGGGGGGGCGTTAAAATGCCTATATTAGCCTGATGATTTGTTTACACCCTCCAACTCAGTAACACAATAGTTATATATATACCAAGGGACTAAACTGGCTATTTTAGTCCCGCTGCATTAGTGTTTCCTGAGCGAGCGTAGCGAGCGAGGGAAACAGAAATGCAAGGGATTAAAACAGCCAAGTTTAGTCCTGAGGTATATACACTATTTTTTGCAGGACCAAACATAATTTAGGTAGGTAGATTAAATTAAAATTAAAAACCACGCGTCTAAAATCGGTTGTTTTATTTTCGTAATTTAATCAAGATGCCTGTAAATTGCGAAAAGTCAGTTTTATGGCTATCACGATTTCAATTGTTTTTTAATATGGTTGACACAAACGTCAAAAAAATGGACAAAGATGATAAATTTTAAGTTATGTATAAGTTGTTATAACAATGTTATTTTTAAAGGTTTTCTTTGTTAAAATCAAATAAATTGGTTTGAATCGCTAATTTTTTACAAAACACCACCAAACCTAATTTTTGAACCAGCAAAGCACATAGTAAGTATAATATTTTAATATTATCAAGGTTGCCGTGATTTTTATTCCCTAGGGAGAAAAACGGCAAGTTTAGTCCCAAAAATGAAAGCGTAAAATTAGGTTTTAGTCTTGGTCGTGCAAAAAAAATATTATAGGCATGGAGTTATTACATAAAGTACTAAATTCAAAAGTCTATAACTCCAGTTACCTACATAAAAATGCCTTTCTAATGACATAATTAATTGCAGTTGAGGATGGGGTCAAAACCCTTATAAAAATGGCCATTGTGCTTTAATTTATGACTGCACCATGTCCCCATTTGTTTCTATCAAGGGTAGTAAATAAGGGCTGAGTTTTATTTCGAGGTTCTTTTTTGCGCTCCAAATAAATTCTAATTACTTACAAAAATAAAAAGATAAAATGAAATAAAAAATTGGAAACTTAAAATATTAAGTTAAAAAAATTAATAATAAAAATTTACGAAGTCGTGATAAAATAATTTAAATTATTTATATTTTTGTTTATAGATACGATTAAATTTAATTATAATAATAATTATTATTTATATTAATTTAATAATCGTAGTTTATTTCCTGGTCAATAAAATATACGCGAAGAGTAACATTTAAATTTTACACTTTTATTTTTAAAAAACCTGGCACACATATAGGGGGCTCTTGGGCCCCAGTCAAACTGCCTCAAATTTTAATATTTTGTAATTTTGGGGGTAAAAATTAAATTAGGAAAATTGCAGCCAAATTAAATGACCAGTTTCGGAGAAAAACGCTTTTAAAAATTGAATTTTATGACAGATTTTTTGACGTATATTAAGGTTATTTTTTACTTACGTAAATATTAACTTAGTCATTTAAAGTTGATGATCTCATGAGGCCTCATAAGATCATTACGTTATGATTTTCAGGTTTTGTACTCATACGAAAATCATGATGAGAACATCTCATGATGTTGTGATCATGTTATGAGTTTGTTATGAGTTTGTCATGAGGTGTATACATGTATACATTTAACGTTAAATCATTAAATGATGTCATAATGATTTCCACGTGAAATGTTGCCCGGGACCCGATTGAGAACGATTGGCGAATAGTACAGGCTTCTGTAATGTTTCAATTTCAGTGCACTTGACAGCGTTATGCTATCAGTGCTTATTTCCTACCACTAACTAAACTTTTTAAACGAATAAAGTCGCCTACTAGGAATACTAGTATTAAAACGCAGCTGTCTTTATAAGGATATACTACTAGTAATTACTAGTCAGCTAATTCGATACGCATTATCGGATTGGTATGGTGAGCCGTATATATCTGGAGGCTTTAGGCTAGAGGAACTAGTTCCTCCAGTCATCTTGGGGAACATTCCCACTGGGAAGTTCCCAGTGGGAACATCCAGGTGTCCTCAAGTTGTTGAAAAAGGACCTGATTTTGGGATCCTAGGGGCTCGATTTTTTCGTTATTTTTTTGGTATCTCTTCGCGTTTTTAAGATATGAGCAAAAAGGTGTGTGTGTGTGTGTGTGTGTGTGTGTGTGTGTGTGTGTGTGTGTGTGATCTTTTTAAGCAGGGTAATTAAAAAAATTTCCTTTTTTTTTTAATTTTAAATTTCGCGGTCAATTCAAATTTTGCGGTCAATTGTGCATTCCGTAGACCGCTGATCATGACACAATCTCGTGATGACTTCACAATGAGGAGTAATCTGTATGCGTTCATTTTCAGAGAAAATCATTAAATGATGTCATTAAATGACTTCCACGTGAAATAGCAAATGTTGTCCGGGTAAATATTACGAACTTTAGTATATATTTTAGATATAACAATAAAGTTATTATATAATATATAATAAATATAATAATAAATAATAATATAATAATAATAAATATTACAGTGTTACGCCCATGTTAATGGTATAGGAAAATAGCGTTACAGGGGGGGGGTCCAAAATGATCAAAATTTGCGTTACGTAATACTTGAACGTTCCCTTATTGTTTTATGGGTAAATTGTACCGAAAAATCAATTTTTTTTGTTGCATATTCGGACTTAACATGCATTGAAACGTCGAGAAAATGTGGAAAAAGTGGGTGTTAAAAAATATCTGTATGTCTGTCCTATGTCTCTAAACCTTATAAACGAACGGTCCGATTTAAGAAAATCGTTCACTAAACGATCTAGGACCTTCAAAGTTTGTCTGACTTCAAATATGGTTAACATTGGTGAGCAGCAAGGGGGGAAAAGGGGTAAAAAACTAATATTTTTGGAGATATGTAGCTTATTATTGATCGGAAGGGAACAATTCTTATCCTACAACAAAAATAATTGAAATTTTAGTATAAAAAAACACTTATTATCTGCACAAGAAATGTTATTCTACGATCAATAATAAGCTAGTTACCGCAAAAAATATTAGTATTTACCCCCTTTGTCTGATCCCAATGTTAACCATATTCGACTTTAGGTAAACTACGAGGGTCCTAAATCGCATAGTGAAAGATTTTTTTAAATCGGACCTTTCGTTTAGAAGTTATAAGGTTTAGAGACAGATGACAGACAGACCGATATTTTTTTAACACCCAGTTTTTTCACATTTTCTCGACGTTTCATGGCATTTTAAATCCGAATATGCAAAAAATATTTTTTTAGTTTTCGGTCCATAAAACAATAACGCGCTAGAAAAAAAAACAGATACGCCCTTTGGCGTTGCAGATAAGCATTTTTGTAATGTAGTGATTATAAATAATGATTTTATTATTATATCTAAAATATATATTAAAGTTCAAGTACGTTATATGCGCATATTATAATAAATTTTAAAAAACGTCAAAGAAAAACGATCGGCCTCCACGATTTTTTTTTAAATTTGCCTAAATTAATTCTTTAGGTGTGTTTAATAGTATATTAAAGTACTAGTTTTATTACATACGTTTTTAGCGCACGAATACAAGTTTAGAAAACGAGCCGCTTGCGGCGAGTTTTCTAAAGTACTAGTGCTCTAAAAACGTGTTATGAAACGAGTGCTTTATACAATTTTTTCTATTTTGCTCTAAAATTTAAAAAACTTACATTTAAATTAATGACTGATTTAGGGATTTTTGTTTTGGGTTTGGACTTTTTTAGCGCAAGAATACAAGTTTAGAAAACGAGCCGCTTGAGGCGAGTTTTCTAAAGTACTAGTACTCTAAAAACGTGTTATGAAACGAGTGCTTTATACAATTTTTTCTATTTTGCTCTAAAATTTAAAAAACTTACATTTAAATTAATGACTGATTTAGGGATTTTTGTTTTGGGTTGGCATTACAGTTTACACTATGTTTAAAATTCTAAGAACAAATGATATTTTGATATATTTTACAGTCATCTCTTCTTTTTTCACTGCAATTAACCAGTCCACAATTTTAACACGGCAAAAAATAACCCAAACACAAAATTTTGTAAAAAATTAAACTTTAAATCGACATTGACATTTGCACGCAAATGTCAAGAGATAGGCTTTTGTATGTTGCCAACCCAACAGGAAAGAAAGTAGAGACCCCTTATGCGCCTATAAGAACACGCAAAATGCGTGTGATTATGAGCTTATAAGAGTCGCAAAATAGAAAAACAATTTATGAAAGAAAAAATCAGGGGTCGAAAACAAAAAGTTAAAATTTGCAGAAAACCACCGCGTTAAATAACAAGAGGCAATAGACAGTTAATTTATATGGCCCCTATGCAAGTAATGAGATAAATTATTATTAATGGTAGCCAAATTATTATACTCCTCGCAGTATCACAGCAGAATACGTTACGTTTATTTTGGACCCCGAAAAAAGAAAAATTTTGTCACATTTTCTTTTAGACACGATAACTCAAGAAAGAAAAATCCGATCTACTTATTTCAGCCAAAAATCAAGTAAGGACGCGAAGGCCCTCAGTAAACGCAACACTCCTACAAGAAGTTCTCACAAAGTTGCATCAAGGAGTTCAACTTCTTATAAGACTTTTGTTTCATTTTTCAGAACGTGCTGGAGAATTACGAATGTCCGCCACGCCAGGAATTCTACAAAACTTTATTTATATTTGTCAATTTTTTTTTATTTTCTGGTAGAATATTTTTAAAAATTAAAATAAGTTTAACCTTAATAAGATAATCCAAGTCAGACCAAAGAGAGGACATTATTTTTTATTAACAAAAAGTTCCTATCATAATAATTGGCCCCAAAATATATTAAAAAAATTGTAAGATATTCTACCAGAAAATAAAAGAGAGCATTGGCAAATATTTTGCCGCAAAATATTCCTATTTGTCTGTTTTAGATTTTTTAAATTATTTTTCATTTATGAAAATATTATTTTTTTAAGTTAAAATTTATATAATATTATTATTTAATTATATTTAAACGAGTATACATTGTTTAACAATATATATATTTTTTTAATTGATTTTTTATATATAAAAAAGCAATTAAAAAAAAATTGTTAACAATGTACCCATTTAAATAAAATTATTTATATTACTTATTGATTGATACTTAGTTTATAATAATATTACACTTATATTTAAACTAAGTAGAAAAAAATTAAATTTTTGTCCGACAGCCTTTAAATACCCATAATTTTGTTTTCTTTTATCTTTGCTTTATCCTGTTTCTCTTTCCAAAGCAAACTTTTACATAGAAAGAACGCGGCAAGTATGGATCTTCGCAGATTTCCTTAGGATTGTAACCGTGTTTGTGATTGTGATGTTTGGAGGCTTTTTCAAAGAAGTGAACAACGGATAACATTAAATATTTTAACATTTTTTAAAAGAGTGTTTTCTAAAGATTTAATTAAAACCTTGGCGGTTAAAATCTGTTAAAAACCAAAAAAGTTATGAAGGTTTGTATTAGATGGTCGAAAACAGCAACATTTTCATGTAGCAACCTCCTTGATCAGCTCTTGCTCTGAAACTAGCAGGATTTTAAAACTTTTATATCCCGACTTATTGTTCCAGAGGATGGTACTCTCGATCATATAACTTACAGCCAAATATATTTTTCGCACGAACTGTTAAGCGATGAGGTTTTTCTTTATCACGCAGAGTGCGAGCTGGGTGTGGCTTGCAAATCCGCAGGGTCGGATTTTCGCTCCTTACTACGTCACGATCCTCGATTCAAAACGCAGGCAATTCAGTTGACCCGTCTGTGAGGCTGGCTATAGCTGAACCTGGGGTGCGTCGGCTCTCTGATGCGTTTCAAAATTTGGTGTAATGTATTTTAAATTCATTTATGTGCAGACAGAAACTACATATCACATGTAATTACATGTACATGTACATGCTTATCGTTGGGTATACTTATACATAAAAATTTTAGCCCAAACAGCCTACTTTCAATATTTTAGTAAAACATCTATTAGAATCAGCTGATTGTCGCCATCTTTATAAATCATCCTTCCTCAAAAAACTACAACAACGTTGTTGCATTATTAAATAATATGAATCTACAATTTTAATAGTGTATTTAATATAATGTGATGTTTTAGAATAATCGTAAAAATGGTATTATATACCTCAAAGTTGTTACAACAACGTTTGGTTGTACAGTTAATTTCAACAAAACTGGAAAAGTGGGGTTATAAAAAAAAATTACATTGTGAACTATCTTTCATTTGACAAATATTTGTTTACTTGTTAATAAATTTAGTGTCAATATTGTTATTGCCACATCAATGTCAAAGTCAAAAAATGTTGGTGCAATTTTTTAAAATTGGGAGAGATAAAGCAGAAAAACAAGAATAGTCGAAGAATACTGGTGTAAAACCCATAATTATAATTTTTAAATTAAGGAACTATGAGGAATACCTAGTTGTAGGAGACCAATATACTAGTAGTGTTTTTTAAAAATAAAGGTATTTAAAACAAGTTTATTAGATACAAAATATATTAATAAGGGGATTTAATAATAGACATTTTAGAATAGGGATATTTTAGAGCAGAAATACAGTAATTAACAATAGAGATACGCTTCCAAATCCAAACACAAATGCATAGAATGATTTTTAACATGGTTAAACTAACCTTATTTTTCAAACAGGTATAACCCCATTTAAATAATCCACATTCACACAACTAAATTTTATGGAAAACATGAAATTTTACTTAACCCCACTTTTCCAGTTTTGTTGAAATCAACTGTACTATTTTTAGATTTTTCTATCAGTGTACTTGCATCTGCGAGGAGTATTCTTATAGATAGCGAAGCATTATAAAACTTCACGGCTTGTTATTATTAGCTAATAGCTGTAACTAATTTTGCGTAGGTATTCAGTTGGGTAACCCAGCATACGTTGTTCATAAAAAATATAAGTAATTTTTTTTTCTACGACTGCTTTAGAATGTAAGCAAATACACGCACTTTTCAAACACAGAATGAATCCATTCTAGCTCTAGATACGGTATGAATATTCCGTATCAAGTGTTAGAATGATCACATGTAGTGCCATCTCTTGTTTATAAACGTAAAGAAAACTGTAGCAAAATTAGCAAAAATATATATATTTTACCATAAAATATTGAATAAGTTAATGCAATTTAAAGTTTTGCGTTAAAATTACATAAAGGTTCTTAGTTTTTCTTAATATCTGACTAGTTTTTTATCAATTTAGTTCAAAAACTTAAATCTGCTCCATCTATTGTTAAATATTTAAACCTGATATCTGTCACAACAATCTGACATAACCTTAAATTTTTGCATTATAATTTGTAAAGATGTGCTAAAATTAAATAAAAATCTTTTTTAAGTACTGATTTGATAAAATTGTTAAATAACATTAATTGCTTTATTTAAAAATATGTGTTTTGTTGCGTTTACAATGTCGAGTCACAAAAAACCTGGTTTTTAACATTGTCCGCAGTTTAAAGCTATACAGTGTTTCATATTTACAGTCAAAGAAAAAGTATAGTCTACAACACGTATGGAATAGTCATTCCGCGCTCGCGGGACCGTCATACTCGCCTGCCGGCTCGTATGACAAACTTTCCGCTCGCGCGGAATATTGTCTATTCCATACTAGTTATAGAATATACTATACTATCCGTTCATTTAGCATTTTATGTTCATCATCAGAGGCCGGATTTTACCGTTTACCGGTGGCTCGCAAAATTTACAATTTTAAAAATACAGTGCGATTATAAAGTGCCGAACAGTTTGAAAAGAAATTACTTTTCGTTTGAAGCCACGCCTCTGTTAGAGTTGTGCGCGACAAGCCCATGTGATTGATATGTACAACAGCTCGGTGGCCAGTAAAACGCACACAGCTTTCTTGCATTTTACTCTTCGCTAATGCCAGTTTTGCATTAAAAAGTGTTCGGCACTTTATAATCGCACGGAATATTATTACTTAAGTAATTACATAATATAATTATCTTAGCCTAAGATTCTTGGGTATACCTTATTGATCGGTAGACACTCTAATAGTCCCGGAGACCGCCCGGTAGAATTTTTTTTATTACCTCACCGTTGAGACTTTGTATATGTGTTCTTTATGTCCAGTCAAACAACTTCTTACATAAGAAAATTCTCGATGGCGGGAAGTTTTTTTTTTGGACCAACCCTTAACTTTAAGGCGTCCCACAACGGTATTGCCGAAAATTTTTGTCGGACAAGGTTATTTAAATATTTTTTCCACTACCTAATTAAGTGCTAGCTTACATATTATCTACCGTTGTCAAGGCTTGTTTACCTTGGCAACCAATAAAATCAGTGATTTATTATTGACCGTTGTTAAGCGTTGTTTATTGACGACGGTCAATAATGAAAAAAATTAAGACAACTGCCAGCTTTTTTCAACTTACTTGTCAAACTGACAGCTATGTCAAAATAGTTTTTAAACTACATTAGTAACTAATATTTGGTTACTAGCTTTAGGTAGTAGAAAAAATGGTATATGCACCACGTATGCGAACTGTCTTTAGTGTTCGAGACTGAAGTTTTTTTGCTGAGACGGAGTCGAGGCAAAAAAACAGTTCGCATACTAGGTGCATAATATACTATTATTAAACGATCCTAAAAAAATCAGCTGTGAGGTGCTAAATGTTATGACGTCATAACTAATCTAACATAGTTTTTTGCTCATCATTTCCGGACACCCTGTATAGATACGTGACTTTGTAAAATATCGTTTGAAGTGCCAATTTTATTAAAAATTTCGCGAGTACCCGGTAAATGAATACTAATAGTGCGGCATTTATAATTAGTAAATGGACATGTCTTGATTATTCAAGAAAACAAATTTAATCAAAAAATTTAAAAAATATTTTTAAATTAGCCCTTTATTAAAGAAAACGAATAGAAACGTAAACAAATAATATAATTTTTTTTACTAACGCAAGACATTCCCTATAATCTGAAAGGGAAAGTAAAAAAAAGCTACAACGTGTTTACTAAACTAAACTGCATAAAGTGGAAAACTTTCCAATTACCTACATAAAATTACATAAAATAGTATACCGGGTGTTTTTTTTTTAACCTGAAACTTTCAAATATCTCTAATACCATGCATTTTAGAAAAAAAGATGTCAGACAAAAGTTGTTTATTTTAATGGAGGAAACAAAATGGCGTATTTATTTTTTACGGATATTTACGTTTTCAAGGTCTTTTTAAGGTCAACTTTGTTTTTTTAAATGGAAGCATATATTTTTTTTACTGTTTAATTCTCCCCAAAAAAAAATAAAATCTTGTGTAAAAAGCTTTTTTTGATCGGACTTTTAGTTGCAGAGATAACACAGCCACACACAATTAAAAAAGTTGGATCTCCCACGAACTAGACTAGTCAATTCCTATGCATTTTGAGCCGCTGAATCCGAATCTGAGGTCGCAATTTGAAAGTTAGCTCCGATTTTCAACATAACCTCAAAAAACATACTTTTCGCAATGATATATGTTTTTTTTGTGGTTATGTTGAAAATAAGAGCTAAATTTCAAATTTTAACCTCTGATTCGGATTCAGCGACTCAAAATATATAGGAATTGATTAGTCAGGTCCGTCGGAGATGCAACTTTTTTGATTTTGTGTGGCTGTGTTATCTCCGCAACTAAAAGTCCGATCAAAAAAAGCTTTTTACAAAAGATTTTATTTTTTTTTTGGGGAGAATTAAACAACAGTAAAAAAAATATATACTTCCATTTAAAAAAATAAAGTTGACCTTGAAATGACCTTGAAAACGTAAATATTCGTAAAAAATAAATACGCCATTTTGTTTCCTCCATTAAAATAAACAACTTTTGTTTGACATCTTTTTTTCTAAAATGCATGGTATTCGAGATATTTGAAAGTTTCAGGTTAAAAAAACACCCGGTATTATGCACCTAGTATGCGAACTAAGTCTTTAGTGTTCGAGACCTAAAGCTAGTAACTCCAAATATCAGTTAAAAATAAAGTTTAAAAATTATTCTGACAGCTATGTTTGACAAATAAGTTGAAAAAAGTTAGTAGTTGTCTCAAAATTTTTTCATTATTGACCTTCAGTTTTGTTTTAAGTTAATTTAGCTATTTATCTATATGATATAATGTATTATTAATAATACACTTCTGCTCAAAAATATCGGCCCACCTAAAAAAATACACATTTTTGAATGCAAATATCTCCAAAACTATTTAATGGATTTATTCGATCTTTTTTTTATTTTGAAGCTTGAACTTTTAGCTCTTACTTACTGGAATAAAAATTATCAAACATCTTTTTTTATACCGGCAGCAATGAAAAGTGCACAGCTATGTTTTTTTACTGCACCTTTGGATATGCGCATGGTTCGCCACTGCATATTTTTTTACAATTTAATTAATTGATTTTATAGCCTAATTAAATGGAAGTAATCTCTTCTTAAATTTTTTAATTTTCCTTTTCTCGTTTAGGAGATATAAGGTTTTTTCTAAAAATTTACATTTTTGCAAGTAGCAAAAAAACTACGCAATGGATTTAATTGATTTTTTTTAATTTAAAGCTTAAGTCCTTAACTTTTATTTATTTAATTTAAGTTTCTGGTGCAAACATGTTTAAACTGGGTTTACATTGCTTAAATAGTCATGTTTTTTTTACTCGATCTTTTTTGTTGCAATTTAAACACAAACTCAAATCTTTCCATAAGTTTTAAAACTTATTCTAATAGCCACACTTATTGTGACTGATTCCGTCTTTTATTTTTTATCATAAGTCTTCTCATTTAGGAGAAATTATGTTTTTTTGGTAAATAAGGACTTTTTAAGTGGTGGGCTAGTGCCACCCCTGTAACTAACTTTTTTATGATTGACAAGACTTGTCACTTATGTGACAATACTTTTTTAACTCGTTAAAATTTTATTTAATTGTATTATTTAAATGGAAACAAGTCCGGAAGTAGCTGCCCAAGCTGTAGCTCTGCTACAAGAAGGGCACAGTCAGCGTTATGTTGCTCAACAGTTAAATATTACGAGAGCAGCGGTAAGAAGAGTATTCCAACGTTTTGAGGAGACCGGTTCCTTTAGTCGACGCCAAGGAGCTGGCAGACATAGGTGCACGTCCGCTCGGGATGACCGATTTATCGAGCTTAATTCCCTGCGGAATCGTCGTCTAAATTCAGTTAATTTGAGATCACGGCTTCAAGAAACAAGAGGTGTAGCAGTAAGTAGGTCCACTATTGGTCGAAGGCTTTTTGAAAGAAACCTTTGCTCTTATAAGGCCGCAACTGGACCTAAACTCACTGCTAACCATCGTCGTGCCAGGCTGCAGTTTGCAAGAAGACATTTAAACTGGGACAGAAACCAATGGGCAAAGGTTATGTTTTCTGATGAAACCAGGATATGTCTATTTGGGAATGATGCAAGACAGCGTGTCTACCGACGTCCTGGAGAACGTTATGCACAGGCCTGCATTGCAGAAAAAGTTAGTTATGGTGGTTGTGTTTATAATTGTTATTAAATAATTTTAAAATTTAAAATTTGTTTATTGTTATTTTATTTGATAAAATATTTTGTTTAAAAAAAATTAAAAAGCAAAAAGTCCTTAAAAAGACGTTAGAACTTGTTTTTGGAGTACCATTAGAGATTTAAACAGTCTGTGCAAAGTTCGTCCGACATATATGCCTCAAAACGCTGTCTGAGCTGGGAACCAAAAAGTTGCTAACGCAGAAAACGTGTTAATTAAATGTATTTATTTAAGCTAAAGTTATAGAAGTGCAATAGATCTTTATATTCTATCGACGCTTTTCCGTCATATACAGTTTTACAGGGGTGGCACTAGCCCACTGATTAAAAAGTCACTTTTTCCGAAAAACTTTAATTTCTCCTAAATGAGAAGACTTATGATAAAAAATAAAAGAAGGAATCAGTCACAATAAGTGTGGCTTTTAGAATAAGTTTTAAAACTTATGGAAACATTTGAGTTTGTGGTTAAATTGCATCAAAAAAGATTGGGTAAAAAAAACATGACTATTTAAGCAATGTAAACCCAGTTTAAACATGTTTTCACCAGAAACTTAAATTAAATAAATAAAAGTTAAGGACTTAAGCTTCAAATTAAAAAATAAATCAATTAAATCCACTGTGTAGTTTTTTTGTTATTTGCAAAAATGTTTATTTTCAGAAAAAACCGTATATCTCCTAAACGAGAAAAGGAAAATTAAAAAGTTAAAAAAGAAATTACTCCCATTTAATTGGCCTATAAAATCAATTAATTAAATTGTAAAAAAATATGCAGTGGCAAACCGTGCGCATATCGAAAGAAGCAGTAAAAAAACATAGCTGTGTAATTTTCATTGCTGCCGGTTTAAAAAAAGATTTTTGATAATTTTTATTCCAGTAATTAAGAGCTAAAAGTTCAAGCTTTAAAATAAAAAAAAGGTCAAATAAATCTATTGAATAGTTTTGGAGTTATTAGCATTTGAAAATGTGTATTTTTTTAGGTGGGCCGATATTTTTGAGCAGAAGTGTACAATAAAAATTTCTTATTGTTCAGTTTCGAACATAGGCGTGTCATTTTCAAGGGGGGCGGGTTGGAGCAAGCTTTTAGTTCAACTTCTTGCGATTTTTTTTATAAACTTTTTCTTTATGATGATTTAAAACCAAATATAAATAATACCTAATTATAATCGTTCGGTTAATTTTTGTGCAAAAATATGAAAAATAGATAATAAAGTTTAGATATTTTACGTCAAAAATAAAAAAAAAGTTTCTATAAACTATTGTGCTAAGGGAGCTTGGTCCCTTAAAATTTTAAGGGACCATTTTTTATTTTTTTGACTGTAGTATAGAACCAAAAAATGTATAGTAGAGAAAAAGATGCAACTCGCTTGCAAAACAACTTTACACTACGATATTTCAAGAAATATTTGACATAGAGACTTGAAATTTGGAACAAATTTTGTGTAGTACTTAGAAAATCTTTGTTCCAAATTTCAAGTCACTGGATCAAAGGGTTTTTGAAATATCGTAGTGTAAACTTGTTTTTCAAGCGACTTGTATCTTTTCTCTTCTATAAACGTCAAATGTTTTAATCATTTTAAACTTTGACCAGGGGCGTAGTAATTGGGTGCCCCCAATATATCTGGTTCCGCTCCTGGTTAAATATTTTGTTTATTATAGGTACCACGACAGGATAGTATTTATTCAAAGCGCGTGCGCTAGAATAGTATATTACGGTAGTTTGGAATTTCCCAAAAAACGTCCTAGACAAAAAAAATCTTGGATAAAAATGTGTGTTCATGAAAAAAAAAAGAAACTTTGAAAATGCGCGTCCGTCCGTTCATCTGTCCGTCCGTCTGTCCGACCGTCCGTCCGCCCGTTTTCTATTTGTCATGGGTTGAACGAAAAAGTTATATGGACAACCCTAAGTTGTTCTTTTAGGACCCTAAAACACTAAAATCATGCAAATATCGATAAAATTCGTATAAAACAAGCCCTAGTATTTGTAGTGTTATAAAATTTAAAAACCTTGATATCTATATTTTTTATTTTTGAGTAACAAATAACCTCTGCCAACAAGGCCCCGAAATTGCCCCTAAACTCCGAAAAAGTGCATTTTCTATTAATTTATGCCACTGAAGAATTATAAATATTGAATAAAAAAGTGCGATAATCTACACAACACGTATGGGGTCCCGGCATTAAACTTTAATAAATAATGAAATAACTATAATTTTTGATTTTTTTTTTAATTTTCGTTTTTCGCAAAAAATAAAAACAAAAATTTTTCGTTTTAAAAACGATCTTATTTAAATATTGTTTTTTTTTTAATATTTTTCAAATGTTTTTCATTTTTCGCAAAAAGAGAACAAAAAAAAATGTTGATTTTTTTTTATTTTTTTGATTTTTTTTAAGTATTTGAGAAAATGCAATATGCCATTTACTGTGAATGGCATATAATGGAATTCGTAGCATTACATATCTTCTTGGCTTGTTTTCATATCAGTTTGAATTTATTTTCGTTTGGACTTTTTTCAAGGATATAAAACGCCGAGAAACGTAAAAAAAACAATAAAAATTTCTCAAATTTCTTTTACTAATGGAAAACTTTCCTAAGAGAAAGTAATTATTAAATATGAAAAAATATATATTTTCATTAAGCCTTTGCAATTCTGCCTTCCTAAGCTGAAAGGTCCTATCGGTGTATGTTAAACCTATGTAGATAGGACCTTTCAGCTTAGCACGGCAGAATTAGCTTTAATATCTTAAATTATATGTATGCTTCTTCATCTTAATATGGAAATTTACCTGTAGTAACTTAAATCGTATGTATGATTCTTCATATTAAGCTCTTGAAATTTATCTTTAACTAAATGAAATGTTGCAAGCACCCTGTCAAAACATCGGCACTATTGTACACTAGAGCCATCTAGTTTGCAAATTTCAAACTAGGTGTTTTGTTTGATTTTAAATTCTGTATCTTTAAAACATAATATTCTAGAAAAAAACTGTATATAACATTTTTTATAGGGCTTAAAAAGAGCTTTTATTTAAAATATAATTTTTTGAAATCGGGTTATAAATATGTGAGATATCCATAAAAAGCCTTTTACTGCTTTAAACGCCAATATCTCGAAAACAATGCGTTTTAGGAAAACGTTGTTTATAACGTTTTTTGACCAATTTAAAATTATCTTTTATATAAGTGCTAAATTAACCAAATACAATAATAATTGCCTTAATTATAAACAAAAAACGCTAAAAATAGGAGTTTTACCCTATTTTTACCCCCCTTACCCCCAATCGTTTACCCCCAAAATCTAATCAGCTCTTCGGAATACAATAAGAAACATTATGCAAAAAACCGCAAGTCGATATCTCATGTAGAAATGTAGTTAGAGAGTTTACACCCAGACAGACGCAAAAATTTTTTTTACTGTTTTCGACTCAGAATGGTCTAAAACGTCGAGAAATGTGAAAAAAACTTACCACTATAATCCCTGTCCACTGGAACACATTTGAAGTCCTGATAAATTCCCTAGCATAGTTGGCATATTTTGTCAGATGTAAATCAAATGGTATTTCTGCTTCCTGCAGTATTGGAACCACTTTTTGTTCAAATATTTGCTTGCCCTTTCCAGGTCCACTTTTAGGGTTACACAAAACTAGAAGCCGCCTGTTTTCTTTGTGCTTGTGGCTTAAAGAAAAGTCTGCTATATTTGTTATTGTTACATTTTCTCCTTTGATCAGTTTCTTTATTGTTGTCCTCCACCTTTGTGCTTCTTTGTTATTTTCTTCGTATTTATCAAATAAGCGAAACCTTAAAGTAATTATTGTACGTTCTCGTTTTTTATTGGAGCTTTTGCTACCCTGGAAGATATAAGCATAAATATAAAGATATGCACTAAGATCTGAATCATCCAAATCTCCGGAAGTCTCTTCGACAACTTGCAAGCTGGTGGATCTTGGTAAATTCTGACAGGTGCAACCATTTGATTGCCTTTTGCTCCTTAAACACCTACAACCTATAATATCTTGAATAGGAATTTTTTGTTCTTTTACATTGTTTTCAGTTTCCTTGATTAAACATAAACCATTTTTAGTTAATCTAACTCTGAATATGCAGTTTTTCTTTGTCAGCACATAAAAGGTTTCCTCTAAAAGGATTCTGTTTGGATTAAGGTCCTCTTCTTTGATTTCAAGGTTGGTCATTTTTGATTTATTAATGATTTAAAATTCTTTCACGATATCACAATAAAACAGTTAATTACACTTCCCATATTTATCAAAATTCGACAGGTAGTCTCACTTACTATTTGTTACTAAACACGGTTTACTAGAATGTAAATTTTCAAGTGGGACAGCGTATTTTTATCAATAGAATAAATAAATTAGCGCGATTTCAAATAAAAATTATGCAATAGCATGAAAAGCAGCAATGTTATTAAATTTTTAGTGTAAATTAATCATAAACACATCTAATTTACCGTAATTATAAAATTTACGGACATCCATAACCAACAACCGAACACACGCAACCGTCTCGATGACAAACAGTATGAGAAACTGTAGAACTAAAAAATACACTGTGAAGGTTCAGTGTGAAATAAGAATTCAAAACACCCCTAGAATTTTTTATTTATTTTCCAAATGGCAACATTGATTATCAGAATTGAAATCAATGTCTCCAACGGAAGAAATAAAAATAATAGAATTGATACTGGCTAGTTATCCGCAAGAAGACTACATGATAAACAAAAATAAAGGAGCACTTTCCGTAAGAGCAAAAGAGAGAGACCATCAGGTGAAAAAATGTCGTAGTTTTCAATAAAAGTTGTTTTGGTTGAAAATGTCTGCAGGAAATTTGCAAAAATCAAGCATAAGCTCTCCAAAGAAAGAAGATTCAGATGATCCGTGTGTGTCAGCTTTGAAATGTACAAGATTCTATGAAATTTTAAAGAATAGTGCCCAAACAAGTCTTCAAGATATGCATATCAACAGATTAAAGGTCTTACGAAAAGAACTGGACCATTTAAAGGATACCAAGTGGAAATATGAACCTATTGATAAATACATAGGACAGTCATAATTTATAATTAATGTTTATGAGTAATAAATTATTTTTTTTATAAACACCCCATTTAGATTTATTTCAGTATTGCCAACAAAGGAAAATAAAAATTCCTTTTTCGTCCATTTGTGACAAACTCGGACGTGTGTCAAACACGTTAGTTTTTATTTTGTAAAATAGTTAATAGTGTAAGGATAATAACAATTATGGCCAAGTTTGATTTAACTTTAAAGATGGGCCAGTACCTAGACCGGCATTTGGTGTTCCCGCTTCTGGAGTTTTTGTCAGCTAAGGAAGTATGTTCTCCGAATTTAAGGTTAGAATGTGTCAATTATTAACAAATTTCGTTATTTAATTTTAGGTTTACGATGAAACCGAACTTCTTAAGGCCAAACTAGATATTCTAAGCAAGACTAACATGATAGATTATGCTATTGATATCAGAAAACAGTTGTACCCTGGTGAGGAAGTACCAGAAGAGCTTAAACAACGTCGTGCCCATGTTGTGTCTCAGTTACAGGAACTGCAGCAAGAAGTTGAACCTATTTTACAAATAATGGCGGATGATGAAATTATGAAAAACATGGAAAATATGAGAGATTCTAAAACATTAATTAATTTTCTTTCAAAAGACTATAAATTTGAAATTGATATGATTGATAGTTTGCACAAGTTGGCTAAATATAGGTATGAATGTGGTAACTACTCTGTTTCCACTTCGTACTTGTATTTCTGTATGTTAGTGCTACCCCCTAATGATAAAAACTACTTAAGTTCTTTATGGGGTAAGTTTGCTTCTGAGATATTGGTTCAAAACTGGGATTCAGCATTGGAAGATCTTAACAAACTTAGAGACTACATTGATTCAAGCCCCAATCAATTTAGTGGTAATAGTTTACAATTATTACAACAAAGGACTTGGTTGATTCACTGGTCTTTATTTGTATTTTTCAATCATGCTATGGGTAGGGAACTTATTATAGAAATGTTCTTATACAGACCACATTATTTAAATGCCATTCAAACCATGTGTCCCCACATATTAAGATACTTGGCAACTGCAGTTATCATCAATCGTGGAAGACGTTCAGCTTTAAAGGACCTAGTTAAAGTAATTCAGCAAGAAAGTTACACCTACAGAGACCCAATTACAGAATTTGTGGAACATTTATATGTCAATTTCGATTTTGATGGAGCTAGGAAAAAGTTGCATGAATGCCAGACAGTATTGTTTAATGATTTCTTCCTTATTTCCTGTTTGGATGAATTCGTCGAAAATGCTCGTCTGATGATTTTTGAAACTTTCTGCAGAATTCATCAATGCATTAGCATTGGTATGTTGGCAGAGAAGTTGAATATGAATCCGGATGAAGCAGAATGCTGGATTGTGAATTTGATCAGAAATGCAAGATTGGATGCCAAGATTGACTCTAAATTGGGACATGTTGTGATGGGGGCCCAACCACTTTCACCATATCAACAACTCATTGAAAAAATTGACAGTTTATCAGTCCGATCGGAAGCACTTTGTGGACTCATCGATAGAAAACTCAAAGCTAGACAAGACGTAAAGTTGTACTAATTTTTTTTTGTCTTAATTTAAAAATAAACCTAAATATTTTTGCAGATTCGTTGGGAAAACCCAGAATTCTAAAAAATACTAAGGAATATTTTATAATAAATCAAGAATAAAATCTTCCAACAGAAAATTTACATTTTAATAAAGTACTTCTACATTGAAAATACTCCAATTTTAAGTTTAAAGTAAGTAATTTTACTTCAACTTAACACTATTCACATGTTTTTGTTCATTTCACCAAGATTTAAAAAATCAACCTATTTCTCTACATTTTATATACAGAGTTGAACCAGTTGAGATATCGACTTCAAATTTTGAACTTTTAAATAAGACAACTTAAACTATCTTTTAGCATATATTTAATACTTTCAGCTCTTAAAATGTGGGCAGGGGGACATGGGGGCACATTTTTTTAAATGGAAAGGGGGGTCGTGTAATATATCATTTTAAAGCTTATAAAATTCTCCATTTAACTCCATATTTTTAAATAAAAAAAAAAAATGGGTTGAAAATGGGTATTAATGTCAAAATTCCTCTAAAAAAAACAAATAATTTTTTAAAAATGCCTAATTTCATCCTAAAAAAATGGTTATTATACTTTTAAACTAATTTTAGTTGACATAAATAAAAATTTATAAAAAAAAAAACTTAAAAAATCGAATGTTTTAGCACAAAAAATTGAAAAATCAAAACCTTAAAAAACATTTTAAAAAAAATTAAAAATGTTAGTTTAAATAGAGAATTTTATAAGCTTTAAAATGATGTATCACACGACTCCCCTTTCCATTTAAAAAAATGTCCCCCCATGCCCCCCTGTCCACATTTTAAGAGCTGAAAATATCAAATATATGCTAAAAGATAGTTTAAGTTATCACAACTCGTTCAAAAGTTAAAGGGGGGGGAGTGACTTTTGGACCGCACTGTATAAAAAAAATTATTCCTGTCCAGAAAATTTGTGATCACGATAACTCGAGAACGCTTTGAGCTAAAGACTTCAAATTTGGACTTTCAAAAGTTCTAGGTTGGTATTTTGATAAAAATTTCAAAAACTTTTCATTTTTCGAAAAAAAATTGAAAAAGCAAATATTTTCTTTGAACCTAAGCCTACTGTTGCAGTAGGTTTGTAACAGGGGAAAGTATTCTTTTTGGCGCAGTACCTTTTTTAGTATTTTGATATAATGGTCTGAAATCTGGACTGGGTTATATAAAAAAATCAAAAATAAATAAAAAGATTTATTAAAGATATTCATTCATTACTTAAAATCCACACAAAAAAAAATCATTCATTCTCAAACAAAATATAAATATTTTTTAGTAAATATAAATTTAATTTATTACTTAATTTATAAGCGATTTACACAGATACACACCAAATGGGACTGAAGTGCATTGGGATCAATCATTGATTGGGGTTAAAAGTTGAAAATATTTTTTTAAATAGATAATTCCTATTAGATTACACAGCCACACAAAAAAAAATCATATTCCAGAGACTAGACCAATGCATTTTTATATTTTTGGGGTCCTTGAAACCAAATCTGACTTCAGAATTGCTCCATCAAACCACATTTTTTTCTACCCATAAAAACATCTGAATTTAAGGAGTTTTTGCACCCTTTTTTTAAGTGTATAAAAAAATTGTGACCTGATGGAGCAATTCGGTTTCAGCGATCCCGAAAATATAAAAATGCGTTGGTCTAGTCTCTGAAATATGAAAAAAATATTTTTTTTTTGTGTGGCTGTGTTATATAAGCTGTAACTATAATTTAATAATTATTTTAGTTATATTGGGCAAGATGACTGTATGATACAGGGTGACCACAGCAAATTAATATTTCTTGATCTTTCCCTGATCAAAAGTTAAAATTTAGTACACACAAAAAAATTTAAAACCACATATCTAGGGGAACTTAAAAGGGGCATAAAATGACCAAAAAAAACTGCAGTTAACATGAAATTACATTTTATTACATACAGGGTGTCCCATGGGCAAATAATATATCAAAAATTATGATAAGTCATATAAACAGGGCCGCAAATCGGTCCTAATGGAGTTACAGCCCACTGAATATAGGCCCCTTAAATAGGACCAAAAAAAAGCACTAGTAAAATAATTTGACACATTAAAAACTAATAAAAAAATTTTGCTACACCTTGACCCAAAAATAAATATTAAGTGAGTTATGGATTCTTAAGTAGTAACACTTTTTAGAGACATGTCCTGTAATTTAATTTAAATGCATTTTCCTCGAAAAACAGTTGCTTTTACGGATTTACATTAAAGGAATCTTTTCATGTATTTTTACTTAAAGAATCTATAATTTGTAAAAATAATGCAAAAAATTTACATTGAAAAAAGTTTTGGGCAAAAATGTCACAACCATTTCGAACGCCTAGACGCGCTTTTGGTAAAATTTATAAACAAAAATAACTTAAAATAATTGACCTTAATAATACTAAACCATATGAATAACCTTGTCCCTCTAGCTCCAGAGATGTTAAATAAAAACCCCATTTTTGGTATAATAATAAATAAATAAATAATAATAATATTCATTTATTTCCAACAGGACAAGCCCAATTACAGGAAAAATATATAATCTAACATAATATATAAACTAGAAGAATTAAAAATCTACTATATAATACATAATAATATAATATATAAATATATATTATATTATTATATTAATAGGCGATAACTACCTTGGGAGCAATTTGCGGGTCTACATATTATTATTATTTACAGATAGCGGCCAGGCCGATGAATCTGTTTTGCTTTTATTAAATTACATTAGATAAAAATATTTATAACTTAAACAAAATTAAAAGAAAATGTTAAAAAATATATATAAACTTTTCAATTAATTTTTGATGTAGTATGTGTACCTTTAAGGATGGACGCGAGTTTTGGGACACCCTGTATGATAAGAAAAATTATCAAGTCTCCCTTTCACTATTAGCCACTTTGACCAAAATAGAATAAATCTTTTATAGTTCAAATTCCCTGATTTTCTCTGATCTGTGGGTAAAAAAATATTCATTATAAAATAAAGCTGTAAATAACATCAAAATTAATATTTTTTATAAAGTTGGGACCACAATGGTGCCATTTAGAAGTTTTCTCTGTATTTCCGCCTCTATCAGTTATTATTCATCTCCTCTGATTGCTCTGTATTTGTTTAGTTCAGTTGGAAATGTTCTGCTTAATTCTAACAGCATATTGGATTTGAATTTTCTGTATGCATCAATTTTTCCTTTAACTTGTTCATTTTTAGCAAGGGCCTTTTCAATGCAATCTTTTGTGTACAGCTGTGGATTTCTTCCTTGATCAATATAACTAAAAATATAACATACAGAACATTATGTACAGTGCTGGAAAAACCCTAAGTTTTTAGCGATTTACCGAAAAAAACAAAAAAAAATGGTCAAGATCATTAGTTTTTTCTGGTTTGGACTGGCTTTTTTCTGCTAAAACCGTTTTTTTTTTTCGGTAAAAACTAGTTTCTTTTTTGGTTACACCTAGGTGGCGCATGATAAATAAAGTGAACTAGAGTTTACTGTATCTTAGATATTTATATTGATCTAGTGTCCAAGGTAAGCCCCCAAGATTTTGCCTGAATTAATATAAAATATACTTACTCAAAAACTTCTAATGGTACATGCACGTCCTGAACTTGTGATTTGAGCTTATCCACCTCTTGTAACCCATGGACTAGTGCTTGCCTAAATTTTAAAGAAAAATTATAATAATAGACCTATATTCTACTTTTTAGTAGACCTACTTACAATTTTTGATTTAATACATTCTGGCTCTGCGGCTGAAAGTCGCTAACAATAATATGTATTTGTCGAACATTTTCAATAAACATTTCTAGTTGAGTTTCCAAATTTTCCAAGGAAGAAGCCATTTTAAAGAGAACAACAACTTTACGAAACGTCAAATAAACGCAACATTTATCAGTGTTGCCAAACTAAGTTCCTTAAATATCATTAATCATGGTTGCAAACAGTAACATATTTAAATAAAATCCCTAGTTTCAAGGTTTTAGCCACAAACGAACTACTGATTCGTTTATGGTTTTAGTTGCCGGAGCTATCCAAGGATCACTTGCACCAACTAGCAGCAACAATGATTTAACTTTAAAAAGGATTTCGGAAATGGAGCAACTCCAGAACACTTTACTGTGACCTGAAACCCAGAATACAATTTTAATATATAGTTTAAATACAAATTTATACTGAGCTGGCCAAATTTCGAAAGAAAAAGGTCAAAGAAAATTAAAAGAACTTTCAACTTGGACAAGTTTCGTCAATTAGGCCATAGCAGCGAAAAACGACGTTAAACAGTATAAAACAACAAAACATGGACAAGAAAGACTAATCAGAACGCATCACTTTTAACCTAAACTAAGTTTAGTCGAGATAATTCAAAGCGTTTTTTAAGAAAATGTACTATGAGTGCCAATCATGCTCGAGTTTGGAAAATCCACTGTTCAGTCAGAGACCACTTCTGGTTCAGTTGGTAAAATAAGCGGCAAATTTCGGAAAATGAGAGGTAAATTTCGGAAATTGATAGAAAGTTTGGAAAATTGAGGATTACAGTTGGGAATTTGGTAGAGTACAGTTGGGAAAATTGGAGTATAACAGTTGGGCCTTTGTTCAGATAGGGCTCATCAAAATTTTTCGTCATGGGTACCTTTTTTTTTGGAGTTGGGAAATTTCTTAATTTAAGTTTCTCCCCCCAGTAAAATCGCTTCCTGAGAATTGTTCATATTTTTTTTTAATTTTTTCTTGGTACAAATAAGAAAAATGTTTGCATGTAAAAAAAGATCAAACATTTTGATATCAGCATATTTAATTTTAAATAGAATGATTACTAATAAAAAAATTTATTCTTAAAATGTATAAGCACATGGTAACATACCATTAATAAAAAGAATATTAAATATTAACAATATTTTGCTATATTTTGTCAAGTAATATTTGTAGGTCTGGGCCTTAGAATTAATTTACCTGTATCATCACAAGACATATTAAAATCACTTAAAACTTCTCTAGTCCTAGATGTAATAATTGAAGCAGCAACAACTCTTCTATGTACTCCTAGTAATAAAATGCCGATTAATATTAATGTAGATAAAATGAAAAAAGGATGATTTGAAAGGGACTGTGTTAGAGAAACTGTCCTGGTATCTGGGTCCATAATCCATTGACTAGCTCCAGTGGCTACACAAATAGAAACAGCTATGAGGACAACTAAAATAAATGCATTAAATGGTTAGATATCGTTATCATAAACAGAATTAACTATTTACAGATGGCAATAAATAATACAGGCAATATCAAAAACCTACTTCTCCATCGTGTTGTTGAAGGATGTAAACATGCTATAACCTCCGTTAGTCGTCTTTCAAAGGCTTTTAAATCTAAAACAATACCTATTTTATAGGTTATGATAATTGTGTATAAATTATAAAATA
Source organism: Brachypterus glaber (assembly GCA_958510825.1). NCBI lineage: Eukaryota > Metazoa > Arthropoda > Insecta > Coleoptera > Kateretidae > Brachypterus > Brachypterus glaber. The sequence goes on from OY294045.1 coordinate 10,565,693, forward strand.
AATACCTTCACATGCTGTCTGTTCAAGAGACATTGCTTACTTTATTTCTTAAAAATTATGTAAATCACAAACGATTTAAAAAAAATTGTTTAAAAAGTCGAAATAGTCTTGTTGACGTTACGCCATTTTGTATTAAACCAATGTGGCCAATCATAGATTAGCGTAAGGAATGTCCAATAATAAAAATGTTCTCCCTCTCTACACGTTTTTTGTAAGTGGCTGATTATCCGAAGGACAGTATGACACAGTATATGCGTTTTTTCACAACCGCCTAATTGCAGCTCTCCGTGCCGGAGTTTGTTTTAGTTTTTTGTTGTTTGGTGTTTTTTTTAATGAGGAGTCTTGGTTTACGTTCACGTTCGTTTGACGTCTGTTTGGTGTTTTTTTTTTGTTGTAAAAAAATGTTTTTTATTTAAAATAATACGCATACCGTTAATATAAAGTATCGCCAACATCTCGGTTTGTTTGTAAACAAATAGTAGGTATATTCAGGCCCGAACAATAACAATTAACAGTAACGGTTATTGTTGTCTCTGTTAGAACAAGGCTGTGCGAGTAAGACAGACAAATGTATATGTTGGCTACGTTTTTTTTTAGTTTTTACAAATGAAATGTCTATTCTAGAGAGAAGAGTTATTAGTTCGTTGATGTATACATGTATGTATATTGAAAAACGGATCCCCCATTTTTGCAAAAAAAAAGTTTTCTCCTCTGAAAAAAAGCTTACCCCTGGCAGAAAATTTTCGCCGGGCCCCCATCGGAGGCCCGCGCCCCGGGGAATCTTTTCCCCCTGAATCCGGCCCTGGCCCCACCACTTCAATTCCGTTTAGTCGATCTAAATCGACGGAATGAAATTGTGTAAGCGAGAAAACGGCTAAACTGTTCAACCCATTCAATCCGGCGACAAAAGTTTCACCGACAAAACCCAACATACCGACTTCCATTGGAGGAGTCAGTCCGCGCGTGTGACCTTGGCTAACCTGCGCATCTGCCGCCAGGCAGATAAGACCCTTTTTCTTACAGCGGCAGATGCGCAGGTTAGCCAAGGTCACACGCGCGAGCTGACTCCTCCAATAGGAGTCGGTATACTGTATATTCTATGTCCGAAGCAAAAAGTATGCAGAAGAAGCACAGAGTAAGAAGAAGACGAGCGCCTAATTATAGCTACCCGCACCGAGATTGTTTTGTTTTTAGTCGTTTGGTGTCTTTTTTAATGGGGGGAAGGGGCGTTGGTCTTGTGCCTGTTTTTTTTGTTTTGTAAAAAATTGGTTTTGATTTAGAATAATACATTGCAAAACGGTGTTAGCCCTCTACTTCGCATGCGCAGCTCGGTGCGGGTAGCTATAACTAGGCGCTCCTAGAAGAAGAAGAAGGATCACGGAGAAAAAGAGATAATCTTTGTTTTATTATATTGGGGTCACTGATAAACCAATTTTTTTGAATTCCCATTTTTTGTTGTTATTTTAGGTAAGTTTCACTCAAACTAATTACTTAAATTGTGTTAATTAATCTACAGACTATAAATTTATACTGTTGCTTTTAATACTATATTTTTTATGATGTTTGCTTTGTTTAAACAAGAATTTATTATTAAACAATGTTTACACACAAATTACATTTCTGACAGGGTTAAACTGATGACTCATCCATCATCAATAGTTTGTTTGGGTCTTTAAGAGACAGGCGCAGCCTATGGCTCATTTATCTAAAAAAATACTTAATCTGAATTGAAATTTGGGGCAGTGAGTCTATGCTCACTGATGCGAGTTGCATCTGTCATAATTTGGGGGGGAGTGAGTCTTGCTCACTGATGCGAGTTGCATCTGTCATAATTTGGCGCTGTGGAGTGGGTGGGAGGGGGATGGGGAGGGATGTGATAGGGAGAGGAGGGATGTGCGGGAGAAACTGATGACTATCATGTTTTATTTATTTATATATTGACTACCTATGCTTGTTTGTTATTGTTGTTTTGTTGCTTTTGAAAGTTAAAATACAACATTTCCAATAAAAGGTAGGTGTCCTAAGTTTTACTAAGTACTTAATAAGTTTTTCACGTAGTACTTATTACTATTATTATTTATCATTATTATATTAATAATAGTACTACCAAAGGCGCCGACTTTTCATAATCCCAGGGGGGCCAAAATTTTTTAAAGTAAAGAAAATGTATAAGTTATAAATTTTTATTAAATAAAAAAAAGATCTTTTTGCACAATTCACAATTTTTATAATTACTGGAAAAAAATAATGACTGATTTCTGCTTGAGCGCGGAACGCGAAAGCCGAAACCACATTTTTCGGTCGTAATACAAACAACATTTTTTCTACGATCTAAAATAAATAAATATATAAATTTCAGACAGTTTTTATAACCTTACCGGTTCGCAGCAATTTTCTTCAAATCTGGTGGTTTAGAAGTAAAATCCTCATCACTGTCACTCTCCATAATTTCTTCGTAACAACAAATATTTAGCACACGAAATTGAGATTTGATTCAAAATAAATAATAGTTTCATATTAAAAAAATGGCGAACCTACATCTCTTTGCATATAACTGACAGTTGTTTTACGATTGACATGCCGGTTGCCTACAGCAAAAAAAATCTATTTTCTGCTTGCTGTTATGGTAACGAGCAGAAAAGTAAAATACTAAGAAATAGGTTATTTTCAAGTTTGAAAACTTCATTTGTTTTTGTAGAAATGTTAACTTTCCTACTAGGTAGTAGAAAAAAATTTTTTTTTTTTCGAAATTTTATCGAAAAAAAAATCTCAAGTTTAACAAGTAACTAATGCAAAATTGTAAAAAAGTCGAAAAAATTGTTTTTTTTTATTTTGATAATGTTTACACAATGTTTATTTTAATTTTAAAAATATTTATACAACACACTTGTTCCTTTAATTGTTTAGTAAAACTTTGAACAATCGGTCCGGAAAATCGATTTGTTGGATCAATTTAAAAATTTACAGGGCCATGTGGGTACATTGAGCTGTAAAAAAAATACGTTCGAACGTATTAGATCTAATGTTGATCAACATTAGTCGTTTCATACAAATTTGCAAATAAGCCGTAGATTTTCTAGTTTCAGTTTTTTCAAATTAATGTGAAGGATTGAACGCAATAAATTAACGATCAGATCCTTACTTTTAACTGAGTCGAACCAAATTGAAGTTCTAAATATTAAAAATATAATATAAATATACGAATTGTACTAATTTAACAACTAATAGACAGTTTATTAATTGAAAAAAAAAAATGTTGAGAATTGGCTACGAAAAATTAAAAAAAAACAAAAAAAAACCGTTTAAAACAACGTATTAAAAAAAAACCTTTTTTTAACATCCCTAGATCAAAGCGCACAACATGTAATGTTAACATTCAAAAGACGTTTTTATACTATCTTTCTACCATGCCATTTGATTCCGGATGCAATGGCGTTACATCCAAAACCAAACGGTATGATAGAGAGGTTGTATAAGATTATTGCATGGCATTAAAACAAAGTAGTTGTTATTCTTGTATGTTAGGGACTGAATTTATTTCCAATCAGGTCTTCATTTTTCTGTGCTTTTCAGATAAAGAATCGGTCTAATACGTTTTAAAACATTTTTTTTTTAATCGAGTTTTTGAAAATATATTGTTTTATACTTTTTAGTTATCCGTAACACGTAACTTTAAAAACTTGTTTTTTTATTTAATTTTATTACCATTTAATTAAATGAGGGGGCATGCGCATCATTACCCCATCATGGACTTTTTAAATTAAATCACTTCACATAACAGAAACTATTTAACCTCTTCAGGGGCATAGGCACATATGTGTACGTTTAAAAATAAATTCCGTAAAATGAAATTCACCGAATTGATTAACGCTCAGTGGCTATAGCTGTTACCATTTGCTTTGTTTCCAATCACAAGCGACATCCAATGGCCAAGATTTGCACATCTTCAGTTGTTTACTTGTTTTGACAATAAAAAGCATTTTTAACTTTTGCTGCTGAATTAATTTAAACAAAAAAATCGTTCCTGAAGAGGATTTTAAATTTTAAAAATTAATGCATGGATAATAGCAAATGATAATATTCTTCAAGAATATATTTATTTTAGAATAATCGATTAAGAATTATGAACTTACCATCCTATTTCGTACACGTTTAAAATAATAACAACCCTGGTAGAAAAGTACATAAATCTAGCTTAACATAACATTAGATTAGTGACATTTTTATGTTTAGTCTCTAACGTTATACAAAAACGTTATACAATATATAAATTTAACCTTAAAAACTAACGTTTGACAAAAACGTTATAAAATACATAAATCTAACATTATCTAACTAAATTATAACCTTATTCTAACTTTAAATATTTTTTAAATTTCCATTATTAATACGTAAGCTATAGTAGGAAATACTCATTTCAGACAGCTACCCAGTCAACACAAATACATGACAGGAACATAGCAGGTACATAACCACTGTTCTATGTGATGCCATATATATGATACTGTACCGCGTTTTCCTGTCTAGAATAAGTAAAAACTAAAAAATTATCAGGCGCTGCCCTGGTTACTTATTATAGAAAAGAAAATGTACGGTTGCGATCGGCTAACTGGCATCAGTACGGGCACAGGGGTTCATGGATTAAAAATTATGATAATAAGCTTAGTTTAACACCTTGGGCGCCAGAATCTTGTAAACATACATGTGCTTGGCAGTTTATGTGTTAAGATTCAAACACATAAAAAATAATGTACTAGAATATTAATTATCTTTTACAGCATGTATAAACCTGAAAAATAACTATGATTTGAATAGATTTGTATATCTTGTGTTGATTATAATTTAAACAAAAACTCAAATATGTGCTGTTACAATGTTTATTTAAAATGACAAGTAGACAACTTTAATTAATCATATTAATTAAAATAAAATTATAAATTACCAAAAGTATGGTGAAAAGACCCCATTGCGAAATATAAAAAAAATGTGGTGAACTACCCTATTGCAAAAATGTTAAAATATGTATACCAAAATTATTATGGTGAATAACCTAAATAAAAACAGTAATATAAGGTATGTGTTAATAAGTGAAAAATAGTAATCTAGGCGTACGGCCCAAAGTTGCAACTTTGTTTACAAACCAACCTAGAATATTCATAATAAAATAGAGCACCTTAATAAATATTAAAATTTGAGAACTTGGATATTTTGCCAAAAATAAATATAGTAAACCGCATTTTCATTATTTACACTAAAACTATAAAAACCTGTTAATTAAAGTTGTCCCTGGAACGACCAAATACGTTGTCCCACTCCCTGATGATGTACGTCACTGTGCAGAACATTTCCTTGTCCTTGCCTTGAGAACTCCTTACAAATTTGAACACGTTTGAAACTCAAACGCTTGAGGATCCATTGAAACGTTTGTAAACCTCTTGGCTTAAAAACGGTACTGCAATTTACTGAACATCTTGAAAAATCTTGAAAACTCTTGAAAACTAAAGTGGAAAATTGAAGAACACCTCAATGAAAATTGAAGTTAAAGTTGAAATGGAAAGCTTCGCCATCGATACTCGTAAAATTTGAGATAACGGTAACGTTGTAAAATATAAAAGCTTCACCAACAATATTCATAAAATTTGGGATAGAGGTATCGTCAAAACATTCGAAGAACGTTAGAACAGAAATGGAAAAGCTTCACCAACAATCTAGAAAGAAAGAACAGCGACTTTAGAACTCAGCCATCGATATGAAAAATCGAAATCCGTAATTAGATTTAAAATAAACTTACCCAGTCCAAAACTGAATTAATTGGAGCAGTAAGTGCTGAATACTAGAATACTCTGCAGCCTGAAGCCTTCATCTGTACGCCTCTAATGAAAATAAAGAAAACAACGTGTTAAACACTTGTAACTTAGGTAACCAAAAAGCGACTTACTTTGAAAGATGAATATTGTGGAATTTCCATTAAAACTGCTTGAACTAATTACGTAGGATTATACTACACTTCATTACAAACTTATTGCAACATTTTTACACAAACATAAACCACGGATGGTTTCACAAAAATCAGATTCTGATTTTACGACCTGAACGCCATTGCTTGTCGTTTTGAAAAAGAACGCCTCTCCCTTCAACTCCGGCAAGGTACAAAACTCCCCCCGTGGCGAAACTTGGAACTACGAACAACAAATCGATTTTGAGGGTAGGCAACACAAAAAACATCTATTCATAATCCCAATATTACTTGAAAATAAAGAAAAAGAATACTCTAAATAAGTTTAAAATGCCTAGCCATACATCTAACAATCGTTTCATATGGTTTAAGAAATGATACGACGAAAATAAACCAACTTGAAGTCATCAGCTGACCATGCAATGCATACTGTATACCTGAATGCGGGTAGAAGTAAAACTAACCTCAAAATTAGGTAAACAATCTTTGATAATGATTTTATCCGACTTCCAGAAGCTTTAGCTGTGATTAAAAAGGTAAGACTAGCTGAAAAACATCAGTAGCTAACTCAAGTACTGAATGTAGTAGATTACTAGACGTTTGTTATTATATTTTAGGCTATCAAAAGTAAACACCAAAAATAAGACAAATTCTGTAATAAAAGAAAAATGACCCAGCAAATGGAATCAAGGACCATCGCAAGACTTCCACAAGACCATACAATAAGTCTGTACTCAATCTTATATGTGCAAATAGAAAGAAATACTAACTTCTGAAAAAATGGTAACATCGTATGATTACGTGACACAGATCAGGTAATCTTTAAAAACAGTGGCAGTCATAACTGCTACACAGCCCTCCTCCGAATAAATAAAAAATATTTATTCCCAAAAATATTTTTTAACCCAGAGTATAAACTCCAATAGTTAACTCTAAATAGAACATTACAATATCACAAAGAATAACCCCGTAACCAAAAAAATTACTCCTAACTTATGCTACTAGCATATTCTGATTCTGTAACCAAAAACTATTAAATTTACTTATTATTTATTGTAGCTTTATTCCCCTTTCCGAATATATACAAAAATAAAAATATTTATTTATTTTTCATTGCATTTCTATCCAATTTTTATGAATCAATATTGAATCAATGTTTATTGAACTTGTTATTGAATGCATTTTTATTGAATTTTTAGTTAAGCCTGATATCTACGCGTACCACACGCCTATTTACTAGGGACAAATCCATGAATTGACAAAATCGAGTTATAGTTACACAATCGGGAAGTTACATAATCGGGAAAATTCTTATTAACTAAAATTCAACAACAATGACTTTTTAATATCAATAATCCTTATTATTGACACTAAGTCCAAAAACTTTTTAGTCCATAGCTTTGACCGTTATTAACCTTTTAATTTTTCAGGTATTCTAATCAAGATCTCAATCAAAACTGAAGAACACTCACTCTACACCCATCTACTAAAATGTCGCAGCAATCAGTTCTAGACCTGATCCCTCGAGCATCAAAGAAAATATTTTTTTTTTTTACAATATTTGACTTTATTTTATTTAAAATAAAATTTAACTATTTACACTTGACTTTTACTCACTCTTAGCTAATATTTACAATTAACGGTTTTATTTTTCTTTCTGAAATTTAAAAACTCATGCATGCAGTTATCCGACGGATACATCACTATTCGAACCCAAATATTTCTTAAGATCTTTAACGTGCCAGTCTCCAATGGATTGACCGTTTTTATCCTGTAACACATAAACCAAATTTGACTTTTTACCTATTATCTTACATAACACGTACTTAGGCGCTAATTTTGACGCAAAATAATTTACTGCGCTGGAAAGAACTTTATTTCTTTTCCATACCTTCTCACCTATCGTGAACGTTACGTCACGCTTTCTAAGGTTATAGGCTCTTCTATTTCGCTCGTATGCTTCATGCAATTTAGTTTTTACATCCGCAAAAATGTCTTTTAACCCAACTAAATCCTTAAAATACATTTCCCGAGAATCCGGTTCCAACTCAACGTCTTGAGTGGACGAAACTTTGCCATAGTAAGCCCCTGTTAAAGGTACGATTCTTCCAAAATTGAGAAACGCCGGCGAATGTCCGTGGACCTCATTAACTGCGGTACGAAGCGCAAGACCTATTTTACCTATATTTTTATCCCATTCCCGGTGATTTTCTTTTATATAAGACCTTATCGCCGTTTCTACCGTTCGATTCTGTCTTTCTGTAGGATTTACTTGTGAATGAAATTTGGCATTGTACCAGATTTTTTGAACTTGATAGTCGTCCGCAAGCTTTTTGAAAGCTTTCCCAGCAAACTGAGTACCATTATCGACAATAATGTACTGCGGTACGCCATATATTAAGAACACCTGATTTTCTATAAATTTTATTACACCTTGAGCAGTAGCTGTTTTCAAAGGTTGTAAAAGTGTATATTTTGTGAACCAATCAGATACTACTAATAAATAACAAAACCCTCCATTCGATCTAGGTAATGGACCTATAAAATCTGTTGAAATACACTGCCAAGGGAAACTAATATTCTTTTCTTTACCCATCAACCCATGACGTGCATAATTCGGAACCTTTTGTTCAGCGCAAATTTTACAACACTTAACATATTTCAAAATATCTGATCTCATACGTGGCCAAAAATATTCTTGTGATACCCTATTAAAAGTTTTATAAAAACCCATGTGAGCTGCTAAAGGATCATCATGACATTCTTTCATAACAAGCACCCTACAGAGTCTCGGAACCAACAACTTCCACTCTTTAATATTCGTTTTAATACCTAAATTAGAACGATCAAATTTATATATTTTATCTTCTACAATTCTATACTCTTTATATTGATTTGGACTCTTCAATATCTTTTCTCTTAATGAAACATAGTACTCATCTTTACCATACTGTTCCGAATCAAATGATATTAAATTAACTGACGGAAATACTGGTTTTTCTGGTTCAACTTCTTCAAAAGCCCTACTTAATGCATCTGGAACTACTTGTAAACTACCCTTACGATATGTAATATTCATGTCATACTGTTGGAGTTTAACCGCCCATCTAGCAATTCTTCCTGTCGGGTCTTTAAAATTTGCTAAATACTTTAAACTAGAATGGTCTGTTATAACATTAAACCTAACTCCTTCAATATATCCCCTGAAACGATCAATCGCGAATAAAAGAGCTAAACATTCTTTTTCACCGGTGCTAAAATTTCTTTCTGATCTTGAGAGAGTTCTTGAGGCGTATGCAATAACCTTTTCCTTTCCCTCCTGAACCTGTGTTAACACTGCTCCCAAACCTACATTACTAGCGTCACATTGTATGGTGAAAACAAGGTCGTACCTAGCACTGGTTAAAACCGGAGCTGAAACAAGAGCTTCTTTTATTTTAACAAACGCGACTTCAGCTTCATTATTCCATTTAATTGGTTGTTTCTTTCCTAAACCTTTCAGCAAAGCATTAAGTGGTGCTACTAACGTTGCAAAATTTTTTACAAACCGTCTGTACCATGAACATAACCCTATAAACCGTTTAATCTCTGTAGTTGTACTAGGACGTTTATAATTTAACATATCCTGTACTTTTTCTATATCTGTGCGTAACCCTTCTCTATCCAAAACAAAACCCAAATACTTTAATGATTTTCTAAAAAATTTACACTTATCAAAATTTATTGTAAGATTAGCTTCTTTTAAAATACGATAAACCTCTTTTAGCAGACGTATATGTTCTTCAAAACTAGATGATACTATTATTATGTCATCTAAATATACAAAAATATATGGTTCAAAGGCAGCACCAAACAATTTATCCATCAATCGTTGTTGCCTTTGCGCCGCGTTAGCCAACCCAAAACACATACGATTAAAGTGAAATAGACCATAGCCAGGTACAGTGAAAGCGCATTTTTCCTTTGACCTTTCAGTCAGTGGAATCTGCCAAAAAGCTTTTTTCAGATCGATTGTAGAAATATATCTCGCCTTACCAAGCATACTTAAAATTCTATCAATTTTTGGTAATGGATAAGAATCCTTCTTTGTTTGAGCATTTAATTTTCTACCATCGAAACAAAGCCTATGCGATCCATCAGATTTTTTCACTAACAATACCGGACTATTATAATCGCTATTCGAAGGAGAGACTACCCCTTGTGCTAACATATCTTTTAATTCTTTAACTAAAATTTCTTGCATATACGGAGACATTTGGTATTGTCGCATTTTAAAAGGTTTGTTATCCCCAGTATCAATATCATGTTTCATTATATGAGTACACCCTAACTTTTCTTTTTTTAGTTCTTTGAACAAATCTTTAACTTTATTAGCTAAATGTTCCTGATCACTACTTAACTCTAAAATTCCAAATTCATTACTAGAATTAATACTATTTATTTCTACTTTATTCAAAAATTTCCAAGAATTATTTTCGAAACTTAGAGATATAGAAAATTGTTTCAAAAAATCTACTCCAAAAATAAATTCTGTTTGCAAAGTCGGTACTACTAAAATTTTTAAAACATTTACTGTATCATTGACTGTAATTGGTAACTCCACAAAACCTAAAACTTTTTGATGTGCCTTATCAGCCGTAGTTACATATGGTATACTACTATTACAAATTTCTAAATTTAAACTTTTAATCAAACTAATTCCCAAATTTCCTATAACTGAACAGTTAGCGCCAGTATCTATTAATGCTACTATTTGCTTATTAGCGATACTTGCTTTTATATAAGGCCTATTATCATTTGGTAAATTTTCAAAAGGATTTAAATTTACTAAGGAAATTAAGTGATTTTTATAAAATGCTTTTACTTTTTCTAGCCAAATTGTCCAATTGAACCAATTGTCTTCGTAGCTACTAGTTATCTTACTATCAGGTATGGCCTTATGAAGTAGTGAGCGTCGGCCGGGATTTCCCACTACTGCTCTACATTTTTTTGACAATTAGAACAATCTTTTAAAAATACGTCTTTTTTTCCACAACGGTAACAAAACTTAGTCCTTTTTGCAAGACATTTACTAAAAACATGATTAATTCCATTACAATTATAACAGACTATTTGCTTTACTTGATTACTACTATTTACTGTACTATTATTTTCTGAACTGCTATTTTTCTGATTTTTATTACTATTAAAATTACTGCTACTATTACTACCAAAAGATTTATATCCATTATTTCTGAAATTTCTATTATAGTTACCATTACTATTATTATTATTTCTAAAATTGTTACTAAAATTACTATTTGAATTTATCTGACAACAGTGCCCTTCTTTACAAACATTTTTACTACTACTTGCTTTATTTACACAACTACTTTCCTCTGCAAAACTACTATCTTGAGTTTCTACCACATTTACCCTAGGTACTGATTTCTTATAAATTGCGTTTTTATTTGTTACACTTTTTTGTTTCAAAATGTAAGCTTCATCTAACTTTTTACAATACTTTCTGAGGTCTTCAATCGAGTTTACTTCTACTAATGATAACGGAGTAAAATAATGTGGAAGTATCCTTTCCCTAATTGTTTTCAATTTTGTAAAATCACTAGGATAACGCAAAAGTCTCTTAAATAATGTCTCCATAGCCGCTGTAAAAACTGAAATTGACTCATCTGGTTTTTGATACTTTGCCCTGATGTCATCCCAAGTATGATCATCTACACTAGCAGACAAAAATTCTTTCTTTAATAATCCTATTAACTCTGACCAATTATTAACTGAACTTTTAACTGACAAAAACCAAGAGAGCGCCGGCTCTTTAAATAAGTCATAAGCTGTTTTAAATAAAATTTCATCTGAGACGTTTCTACAAACTTTTAAATAATCTACTTTTTCAATGAACGAAAGTACGTCTCCAGTACCGTCAAAAGAAACACCCCATTTATAAACAGGTACAGGCTTTATAAAGTCCGGGTCTGATCTAGCCGAAGTATTAGCTGCTGCATGAAACGTTGTGTCATTTAAAGAAATTCTTGTCATATTAGTTTCATTGACCTTATTCTCATGCGCAGTATGAGCCTCAATCAAATCCGCCTCTAATTCTAAACAAGTGGCTTTAGAAATCTGTAAAAATTTTGTCCTATCTGCTTCTTTATCCTTTACTTCCGGAAACCTATTTAAACGCTTATTTATGTGCGCTAGATTTGACTTTATACGAATGAGTTGAGAAATTGAGTACTCAAACTCCTCAAGTTCTTTAACTAAAGTTTTTACAATATCAATATTATCATTAATAGCTTTTACCTCATTATTGAAATTAAACTCCGGATCGACATATTTATTGTCCTCCGTTTCCCTTGCTATAGCTCTACTCAATGTTTTAATTTTCGCATTTCTATCATTCCTAGCCGTTAAAGACCTAATACGCAATTCATAATTTATTTGCTCTACCGTCAAATATCTAAGATCCATTTTATTTAAATCTTCCATGATTAAAATTTTAATTTATTACTAAAATTTACTATCAAAAATCTGTCAAAATCTGTCAAAAATCTTTCGCAATCTCTCTTTAAATAGTCAATATTCTTTCTAAAAATATTCACTCTCAAAAATCTTTTGAAAATCTTTCAGAAATCTTTCAAAAATCTCTCGTAATCTCACTCAAAATTTGCAATATTTTTTCAAAAATACTTGCCCTGTCCGCCACTCTTTTTTAGATTCGGATCGGAACCAAAAACTCCACGATTTATTCTCGCGTACTACTACACCTTTTTTGTTCACCCTGTATATTTCAGAATTTCACAAACTCAAAAAATCTCTCATCTTTCATCAAACTTTAATCCATTCTATATATTTTAGAATTTCATAACCAAAAACCTCTCAACTTTATTTTCTCCTATATATTTTAGAACTAAAATAACTCACTGGCCAAACTTTTCTCTCTTTATTTTACTCTATATATTTCAGAATTAAAATAATCAAAACTATGCACCAAAATGTTTGCTTTTCAAAAAAAATTCTCTCTAACTTTTATTTTTACCCTGTATATTTCAGAATCAAAAATAACCAAAAACTGTACCACTGCGTCCAATACTTTTTTTTATTACGATCCTATATATTTTAGAATTCGAATAAAACTCAAAACTTTACCCTTTTGGTACTCTCAACCTATCCGTGGTTTCTTTTCTCCCTGTATACACCAAACTATTTTTTAAACATTGCACACCTATTGTTTAAATCAAATCAACAACCATATCCAGTTTTGTCTAAATATCTTAAAAATATCTTAAAAATATCTCAAAAAAAATTTTTTTTTTTTTTTACTTTATATTTTTTTCACAAACTTCAAAAATTTAAAAGTTAAACTAGCTTAATCCCACGTTATTTGGGCGCCATTGTGTACCGCGTTTTCCTGTCTAGAATAAGTAAAAACTAAAAAATTATCAGGCGCTGCCCTGGTTACTTATTATAGAAAAGAAAATGTACGGTTGCGATCGGCTAACTGGCATCAGTACGGGCACAGGGGTTCATGGATTAAAAATTATGATAATAAGCTTAGTTTAACACCTTGGGCGCCAGAATCTTGTAAACATACATGTGCTTGGCAGTTTATGTGTTAAGATTCAAACACATAAAAAATAATGTACTAGAATATTAATTATCTTTTACAGCATGTATAAACCTGAAAAATAACTATGATTTGAATAGATTTGTATATCTTGTGTTGATTATAATTTAAACAAAAACTCAAATATGTGCTGTTACAATGTTTATTTAAAATGACAAGTAGACAACTTTAATTAATCATATTAATTAAAATAAAATTATAAATTACCAAAAGTATGGTGAAAAGACCCCATTGCGAAATATAAAAAAAATGTGGTGAACTACCCTATTGCAAAAATGTTAAAATATGTATACCAAAATTATTATGGTGAATAACCTAAATAAAAACAGTAATATAAGGTATGTGTTAATAAGTGAAAAATAGTAATCTAGGCGTACGGCCCAAAGTTGCAACTTTGTTTACAAACCAACCTAGAATATTCATAATAAAATAGAGCACCTTAATAAATATTAAAATTTGAGAACTTGGATATTTTGCCAAAAATAAATATAGTAAACCGCATTTTCATTATTTACACTAAAACTATAAAAACCTGTTAATTAAAGTTGTCCCTGGAACGACCAAATACGTTGTCCCACTCCCTGATGATGTACGTCACTGTGCAGAACATTTCCTTGTCCTTGCCTTGAGAACTCCTTACAAATTTGAACACGTTTGAAACTCAAACGCTTGAGGATCCATTGAAACGTTTGTAAACCTCTTGGCTTAAAAACGGTACTGCAATTTACTGAACATCTTGAAAAATCTTGAAAACTCTTGAAAACTAAAGTGGAAAATTGAAGAACACCTCAATGAAAATTGAAGTTAAAGTTGAAATGGAAAGCTTCGCCATCGATACTCGTAAAATTTGAGATAACGGTAACGTTGTAAAATATAAAAGCTTCACCAACAATATTCATAAAATTTGGGATAGAGGTATCGTCAAAACATTCGAAGAACGTTAGAACAGAAATGGAAAAGCTTCACCAACAATCTAGAAAGAAAGAACAGCGACTTTAGAACTCAGCCATCGATATGAAAAATCGAAATCCGTAATTAGATTTAAAATAAACTTACCCAGTCCAAAACTGAATTAATTGGAGCAGTAAGTGCTGAATACTAGAATACTCTGCAGCCTGAAGCCTTCATCTGTACGCCTCTAATGAAAATAAAGAAAACAACGTGTTAAACACTTGTAACTTAGGTAACCAAAAAGCGACTTACTTTGAAAGATGAATATTGTGGAATTTCCATTAAAACTGCTTGAACTAATTACGTAGGATTATACTACACTTCATTACAAACTTATTGCAACATTTTTACACAAACATAAACCACGGATGGTTTCACAAAAATCAGATTCTGATTTTACGACCTGAACGCCATTGCTTGTCGTTTTGAAAAAGAACGCCTCTCCCTTCAACTCCGGCAAGGTACAAAACTCCCCCCGTGGCGAAACTTGGAACTACGAACAACAAATCGATTTTGAGGGTAGGCAACACAAAAAACATCTATTCATAATCCCAATATTACTTGAAAATAAAGAAAAAGAATACTCTAAATAAGTTTAAAATGCCTAGCCATACATCTAACAATCGTTTCATATGGTTTAAGAAATGATACGACGAAAATAAACCAACTTGAAGTCATCAGCTGACCATGCAATGCATACTGTATACCTGAATGCGGGTAGAAGTAAAACTAACCTCAAAATTAGGTAAACAATCTTTGATAATGATTTTATCCGACTTCCAGAAGCTTTAGCTGTGATTAAAAAGGTAAGACTAGCTGAAAAACATCAGTAGCTAACTCAAGTACTGAATGTAGTAGATTACTAGACGTTTGTTATTATATTTTAGGCTATCAAAAGTAAACACCAAAAATAAGACAAATTCTGTAATAAAAGAAAAATGACCCAGCAAATGGAATCAAGGACCATCGCAAGACTTCCACAAGACCATACAATAAGTCTGTACTCAATCTTATATGTGCAAATAGAAAGAAATACTAACTTCTGAAAAAATGGTAACATCGTATGATTACGTGACACAGATCAGGTAATCTTTAAAAACAGTGGCAGTCATAACTGCTACAATACATAATATGCAATATTGCATGTTATGTACCATACATATGTATGTTACATCTTATGTAATATGGCACATGTAACGTAAAAAATCTTTCTGTTATAGGGCATGTTATGTAGCATACATATGTATGTTATGTCTCATGTAATATGGCACATGTTACCTAAAAAATCTTTCTTTACCATGTTGCATCCATATATGTGCGGACTGGGTATGGGCCTAGGTTTGATAATTATTTATTATTTCTATAATAAGTCCAAACCAAAAGTCAAAATTATAGTAAGTCTGGCAATGCTGTACTATAATTGAAAAAATATTTTAAGATTCTGAATGTATAAATAAATATTAACTAACTAAGGGCCACTTGCACCAACTCTTAAACTGGGATTATCTCAACTAAACTGGGTTTAAGTTAAAAATGCTACGTTCTGATTGGTCGACCGTCAACTTAATCTAAGTTTAAAGTTAAACCATTGTTGGTGCAAATGGCCCTAAATATAAAGTTTTTCTGAGAGGTAAACGTATTTATCGAAGTATAACAGGATATTACATGAAAAATATTTAGGGCCACCTAGAAAGATGGCTATTTTATAAAAAAATGTAACGAAATTATGTTTAAAAATATTATGATTGTTAAAATATATTAAGATTTATTTATATGAATAAATTTGTCTCCAGCTGCCATTTTATGATACAGGTAGAAATTTCCTAGTTGGCCCCGCCCCCTCCGAAAGTTAGAAATTAAACATACTTATAACGTATTTCTAACTTAAAAATCTAACGTTAGATTAACGTTTGTAACTAACGTTTGATTCTAAAGTTAAAAATCGGGACTTTTGCACATATTTTATAACGTACTTTTATACAGTTTTCTACGCACGGTTACCCTACTTCCCCCTACAAGTTTATTTTTGTAAAAAAAATCATTCTTTATTTTTAGTAGATAAAGTAGATAATAAAATTTGGTATATTTTTTAGCAATGACACAAAAACTAGACTTCGATGTGTTCATGAACGATCTGATAGAAAGGGATTTGATTAAATGCGCTTCATGCAGAGAAATTTTGACTGGTTCTGTATGGGAGATACAAGATGTAGGTAATGTTTGTGATAATTGTAATAATAAAAATTACATTAATTCACCAAGCAAACCACACAATTTGCTAAACTTCATTTTAAGTAGTTTACCCTTACGCTGCAAGTTCTACAGTCGCGGATGCAATAAGAGATTTTTGCAAGATTCTCTATCACAGCATGAGTATTCTTGTTCCTTTCAAGTGAAATCATGTCCAATGTCCTTTAAACTAATTAATTATTGCCGTTACGAAGGACATCCCAGGGATCTTTTTAGTCATTTTGAACAGGAACACAAGGATGATGTTGTAAACAGTGCAGATAATACATTTTCTGTAAACACAGAGTTGACTGGTACGATTATATATAAGTTAATTATGATACGTGGTAATGTGTTGGCATTAAAAATAGTAATAGCTGAGGATGCTAATTTATTGTATTATGGTTTGTGCGGCGTTTTGAATGATTTTTCTGTGAATTACACCGTTAAGCACAAATCTGGAATAGATAGCTCGTTAAATCGTTATATTACGACAAGAAGCGTAACTTGTCCTCCTGACAATATTTATAAGGATAATATTTCCTGGATGACATCCATAGATTTAGGAGCTTTGAAAGCCATAATGGGAAGTGATAAAATTGTGAAACATAGCTTTAAAATAAAATTAGGATTGAGTTCAAAAGACCAATTTGAAGAGATATTTATGAGCCACTTGGAGTGTCCGGTATGTAAGATATATATGCGACCCCCGATTCAGCAGTGCTTATCAGGCCACAGCCTTTGCAGTAAGTGTAAACCAAGGTTGGACAAGTGCCCTACATGCAGATCTTCTTTTGGTTCAGTTAGGAATTATTCTTTAGAAGCATTGACCGCTGGTATTAAGTATCCGTGTATGTACTATGAAAAGGGTTGTTTAGTCACAGCGGGTTCGGAAGGATTATTGACACATGAGCAAATATGTCCGTTTAAACCTTACAAGTGTCCAATAGCAAATTGCCATTTGACTGGAAATCATGATTTAATAACTAGTCATTTAACAGAGTTTCATGACAAACTATTGATCCGTGGTCCAATCTTTCAGGATAAAATTCGATTAGATCATCATTTTTCACAAATGATAGAAAAGAAGATAATTTTAGCGTTCGAGCAGATATTTAGGATATCTTTAAAACGGACTTGTGATCACTGCTTTTGGGCTGCTGAAGTAATAAATGGTAATAACTGTTCACAGGAATTTATATATGAGGTTAAAATTGTCGATGGTAGAAAACCATTAAAAACTTTGATAAGAACTGACCAATGTTTACCAGATAACTTGGGAGAAGAGATTTATAATAGAGCCATTATGTTTCCCAATAGTTTTCTATCCTCGTATGCTTATAATGGAGTAGTGAATGTTCATTTTACTATTGCTCAAAATGAGTCACTTAGTTAAATGCATTTTCGTACGACCTAGTGTACACGAATTAAAAAAAAATGCATGTTCACTATATATCCTCGTTAGGATATATTTCTATCGCACGAGTACATAGTGCATATTTGAATGAAATGACAACTATGCACACTCATTTATCCAAACGAGTACACATAGCTTTCATTTTGACAAAAGTCATTTGACGTTTATAAAATGTTGAAATGTCAAAATTAAACAGGTTATTGTTAAAATATACATTTTTAAAGAGTCTAGACTGTAGATCAAACGAAAAATGTTGTCCGCAACTCGTTTGAATGATTTTTTGACTTCGCTTCGCGTCGTTAAAAAAACTTCATTCTCATGCACTAAGGACTAAAGTCGCTTACTCGTTACGAAAACTATTATTTCGTACACGAAATAAAGAAAAATGCATGTTCACTATATATCCTCGTTAGGATATATTTCTATCGTACGAGTACATAGTGCATATTTGAATGAAATGACAACTATGCACACTCATTTATCCAAACGAGTACACATAGCTTTCATTTTGACAAAAGTCATTTGACGTTTATAAAATGTTGAAATGTCAAAATTAAACAGGTTATTGTTAAAATATACATTTTTAAAGAGTCTAGACTGTAGATCAAACGAAAAATGTTGTTCGCAACTCGTTTGAATGATTTTTTGACTTCGCTTCGCGTCGTTAAAAAAACTTCATTCTCATGCACTAAGGACTAAAGTCGCTTACTCGTTACGAAAACTATTATTTCGTACACGAAATAAAGAAAAATGCATGTTCACTATATATCCTCGTTAGGATATATTTCTATCGCACGAGTACATAGTGCATATTTGAATGAAATGACAACTATGCACACTCATTTATCCAAACGAGTACACATAGCTTTCATTTTGACAAAAGTCATTTGACGTTTATAAAATTTTGAAATGTCAAAATTAAACAGGTTATTGTTAAAATATACATTTTTAAAGAGTCTAGACTGTAGATCAAACGAGAAATGTTGTTCGCAACTCGTTTGAATGATTTTTTGACTTCGCTTCGCGTCGTTAAAAAAACTTCATTCTCATGCACTAAGGACTAAAGTCGCTTACTCGTTACGAAAACTACTATTTCGTACACGAAATAAAGAAAAATGCATGTTCACTATATATCCTCGTTAGGATATATTTCTATCGCACGAGTACATAGTGCATATTTGAATGAAATGACAACTATGCACACTCATTTATCCAAACGAGTACACATAGCTTTCATTTTGACTAAAGTCATTTGACGTTTATAAAATGTTGAAATGTCAAAATTAAACACAGGTTATTGTTAAAATATACATTTTTAAAGAGTCTAGACTGTAGATCGAACGAAAATTGTTGTTCGCAACTCGTTTGCGACAAGTCCTTAGTGCACTAGAATCATTTTTTGACTTTGCTTCGCGTCATCAAAAAAACTTCATTCTCGTGCACTAAGCACTAAAGTCGCTTACTCGTTACGAAAACTACTATTATATTACCTACAGAATAATTATTTCTTTTTATTGCCCAATTAAGTGCTAGCTTACACATTATCTACCGTTGTCAAGGCTTGTTTACCTTGAAAACCAATTGGCGATGGTGAATAATGAAAAAAAAACTAAGACAACTAGTCATTTTTTTTTAACTTATTTGTCAAACTGACAGCCATGTCAAAATAATGTTTATATATATTTTTATATATTTTTTACTGATATTTGGAGTTACTAGCTTTTGGTAGTAGAAAAAATGCACATATGCATTAATGCATTCGCATGCGAACTGTCACAAGTGTTCTCGACTGATTCTTTGCCTTAACTACGTCTCAGCAAAAAAAAACTCCAGTCTTGAACACTAAAGAATTAGATCGCATACTAGGTGCATAATATATGAGGATATGACTTTCAAAACGCAGTTTTTGACAAATAACACATTCAGAGACATTAACCAAATATATTTATATACATTAATTTAGGAACTATAGCATTTTTTATATAACCAATGAATATTTCTGCCTTCCTAAGCTGAAAGGTCCTATCTGTGTATGTTAAACCTATGTAGATAGGACATTTCAGCTTAGCACGGCAGATCAGGTATTATCTATTTCAGAGGGGGGGGGGGGCATGACACCCCCTGGACTCTTAACAGGGGGGACCGGGCCCCGTTGGAATATTGTTTAAACTTTTAAATAATAAAAACCTCACCTCACATTTTTTAATTTTTAATTTTTAGTCTTTTTCTTTCATTCAGTAAAAATTTATAACTTTTATGTATTTTTTTACTTCAACCAATTTTGCCCCCCCCCCTGGGATTTTGAAAAGTCGGCGCCTATGTCAAAAAAAAATAGTTAAATTAGTGACGAATTAAATCATTTTTACTAATTATTTAAAAATAAAAAAAATCACAAACTGCGTTTGAAAGTCAAAAGCTCGGTCAAAGTATAAAAATTTCGTTTTGATAGTCCAGAATTTAAATGAATATCAGTATTATTAATATAATCTCTAATCTATTGAAAAATTTCAAAAATGTGTTTTGAATGTCACCTCCTCAGATATACTGGGCGAGTTTTATTTATGTCCATCTCTAAAATTAACATTAATCCTCATTCAATAAAAACGGAACTTGGGTGATTTATAAAATTTTACATTAGCTATAAAATGGCGGATTTAATTTTTTTGTTTCGCCGGAAGTGGTATAAATATGTTTTTTTAAATGGAACACCCTGTATTTTTTTACATTTTTAAATTCAGCCGATAATTCCATGTAAAAAACTGATTGTTTTTTTTTTCAAGTTTCGTTTTTATCGAATAAATATTAATCTTAATTTTGGGGGTGGACATAAATAAAACTCACCCGGTATAGTATACCTATTCTATTATAACTTTAATTTTAATTTTAAATTGGTACATTCTTAGGTATCTACATAACTTTAGACTTTTTGTGATTATATTGAATGTAAATCACAGCAACAAAACTTTTTGGGCTGTGATATATAATATAATTTTTTATATAAATACAAATATACAGGGCGTTTTTGTTCATGAAGTGATACAAATATTTTTTAAGTTATATTTAGAAAATCTGTATAATAAAATATATTTTTTAATTTAATTTTGCTTTTGTTTAACGAAAATATTGAAAAGTATAACATACATACAGAGTGTTCCGTTTAAATTGGAATCACCCCTGTTATTTTATGAGGGTCGGGTATTTTTTTAATACTTCATCAAAAACTGCATTTTCTGAACTAGTTTTCCAAAATATTAAATCTGAGCCTGCTACGATTTTTTAAAAAGTACCATTTTTTTTACATTAAAATTGACTGCACAGGAGGGTTCAGCATCCAAGGAGATGGCTAGCTGTCTTCATTTTCGCATTATTCTTCAGTGCTGCTCCATCCTCCAGTACCTTTTTTTTTTGTAATTTATAGGCTCTTTATACAGCAATTGTAAATAAAAATAATTTTAGAACTTGAGTTGACATTTCTCATTTGACATAATTGGAAATATTTAGAAAAATAAATTTATATTTTAAATGTTTTTTAATTTGTCTATACAGGGTGTCTCAACGAAGACGAGTCGTTCTATATATAGTAAAGTATCCACTTTACTGTACAATGACTGACCCAAACGACGGGGAAAGTGTAACCACAGGACATGGTAAAATATTTTTTTTAGATTAAAAAATTGTGGTATAAAATAAATCATAAGCTTGTTACTACTGTTTTTCTAAACCTCCAGGTAACCTACAAAAAATACGTACTGCCCTGCTAATGCTTATTTAGTCACGGCTAATTTTTAAAAACGAATTAAGCATTTTTGCCGTTACACTTATCCCACTCCACCCTAATTAAAAAACAAATATTTTTTTTAAGTTCTTTTCTCCAAAAAAAGAAAAAAAAATTAAAAAAAAATTTTTTTTCGCAAAAAAATTGAAAAAAAATTTTAATTTTTTAAAAAGAAAGCTTTTTCATTTTTTTAAAGTTTAACCCCCTTTTAACTGTTTTGTTTTTGGGGGGATTACTTTTAAAAATAATATAGATCTTTCCCTAATAGAATTGATTTTTCCTGAAAATTTTGAGTCGGTCGGATTATTCGTGTCCACAAAAATTATGGCACTGGACGGACAGACGAACGGACGGACATTTTCAAAGTTTATTATTTTTTCAAGAAACACATTTGTATCCAAGAATTTTTTGTCTTGGACTTTTTTTAGCGATTCTGGAAAATTCTTCTTCTACTTCCTTATAATAGGGAAGTCAGGATTAACTGGGCTACAGGGTTAACTGGTCCACCTGGATTTTATCAACTCTTTTTATTAGTATTGGCGCCTTAGGGCAAATTCTAGTGATATTTAGTTAGTAGTATTGTTTAAAGTATTATGACGGACCGTGTTGTCCACGTGTAAGTTGTAGTAAAGAAAGTTAATTTTTTTCGATGAAAAGTGGGTATTTACCTTAACTTTTATTTTTTAATTAATACTTTTTTTATTAATAGGAGGATCTAGACTAATATTTTACCTAATATACTGAGTATTTTATTAATTATTCTGCATAATTTTCGCCTTCTAATATCTTATTAAGTAATAAAATTTTACGATTTTATTCAGTGGTGTCATTCAGGGTTAACTGGTTCGGGGTTAACTGGACCACTTATGTCAATATTAATTAGTTCGGGGTTAGCTGGGCCATGTCCAGTTAACCCCGAACCAGTTAACCCTCAGATATATCTAATATTTAACATATGTTGTCTATTTTTATGTTAGAATTAAATTTTATTTGATTTCAAATCGTTTTTATTCACAATAATTACAATACAATACATTTTTGTTAGTGGACCAGTTAACCCTGAGTAGTGGTCCAGTTAACCCTGCTCTATGGGATTAACTGGTCCAGCGGGGTTAATTGGTTTATCGTTAATAACTTTTTTTATATAAATAATATTTGTCTGAAGTATTAATATGTTCTAACTATAGTATTAATCTACCTTTTGCTATAGAAAATATTTGAAAATTTTTTACAGGTTTTTCAAAAACTCGATATGAAAAAAAGCGGCCCAGTTAACCCCGACTTCCTCTACTATTAATAGCGCTAGAATTCTAGCGCTACGCGCTGTGAGTAATATAATAATATGGAAACGTGGTGATGCCAGAAAAAATTCTGCAGCAATTGTCCTTTAAAGGTAAAAAACTAATTTTTTTCTCCACCCTTTAAGGGAATTGAATGAATCCTACTCTAAGCACCGAACATTTGGAGAGGGGTAGTGCAAACGTCCACGTGATCAACTATCGACCAGCATCTTGCCATCCCTACCGCTATTATCAAACTCTTCATAGAACGTTATGCTAGAAAAGCGTATATGCAATGGTATTTAAATTTTTAAAATAGTAAAAAATTACCCGAGATCAAAAATTTTTATTATGTTACCCGTTTCACATAGGGGTATTTAGGCAATCTGGGAGGTCAAAATTATTTTTCAAATAATTCGATATAGAATGTGTTTTCATGTTATAGTAAACGATAAAAAAGTAAAAAACCATTTTTATTTATACCGGGTGTCCTATATAAAAGGATCAACCCTTAATAATTTTTAAACCAAATTAAAAAAAATCCTCGGACAGGTCGATTTTTGTTTCAAAGGGCATATTTTTTGATGATATCTCCACCACCTCCCAATTATCCCTCCGCCGTGGGGAGGTACCAACTTTGAATTATTAAAAGACTATATATTGAGTAATACCTTGATTAAAAGGTATTTTAATTCTCTGTTTAACGGTGTCTTGTTTTTGTAAATCGGTCCAGCCACTCTCAAGATTTTTAACCTTAAATTTATTAAAGGCGCTCCATTATTTTTTGACAGTTTACCCATTACATACTTCTTAACTTTAAAATTTATTATTTTTAGAAAAAAGCCTTGGACAGTTTGATTTTTCGTTAAGGACATCATTTAATGTTATCCCCATCCCAACCAAAAAAATAATGGGGTGCTTCGAAACCTTAAGGATAAATATCTTGAGAATGGCTGAACCGATTTTCAAAAACAATACACCGTTGAATGGAGAATTAAAATACCTTTCCAACGGATATTACTCAATATATAGTGTCATTTAGAATTTCAAAGTTGGTGGTGAAAATATCATCAAAAGATATCCCTCTTGAAACAAAAATCGACCTGTCTGAGGATTTTTTCTAAAAAAAATTAGTTTAATTATTGAGGGTTAAAACTTTTTAATGGGAGGCCCAAGGCCGTATCCAGGGGGGGGGGCGGGGGCCGGGGGGCCCGGGCCCCCCCGAAATCCTAAAATTTTATACGAAAATCTAAAAAATTTCAAAGCTTCTCCGGGACCCGGGTTCAAGGCCCGGTGTTGATAGTTTCTTTTGGTTTATAATAAATAGTTTATACTTTATTTTTACTCCCCCAGAACGATAAGGACACAAAGCAAAGCAAATATGCAGGCTCTTTTCCAAGTCGACCATACACCTTAAAATTGGTAAAAAATTTCGCCCGCGGCGCTAGAGCGTTTTTCCACTTTTAAAATTAAAATAGACTATAACATTTCTAAAAAGATTCGCCTGCGGCGCTATAGCCTTTTTACTCCCCCAGAACGATAAGGGCACAAAGCGATCAAATATGCAGGCTCTTTTCCAAGTCGACCATACACCTTCAAATTCGTAAAAAATTTCGCCTGCGACTCTAGAGTTTTTTTTGCATTTAAACTTTAAATACACTTTTAAAATTAAAATAGTCTATAACATTTCTAAAAAATTTCGCCTGCGGCGCTATAGCCTTTTTACTCCCCCAGAACGATAAGGGCACAAAGCGATCAAATATGCAGGCTCTTTTCCAAGTCGACCATACACCTTCAAATTCGTAAAAAATTTCGCCTGCGACTCTAGAGTTTTTTTTTGCATTTAAACTTTAAATACACTTTTAAAATTAAAATAGTCTATAACATTTCTAAAAAAATTCGCCTGCGGCGCTATAGCCTTTTTACTCCCCCAGAACGATAAGGGCACAAAGCGATCAAATATGCAGGCTCTTTTCCAAGTCGACCATACACCTTCAAATTCGTAAAAAATTTCGCCTGCGACTCTAGAGTTTTTTTTTGCATTTAAACTTTAAATACACTTTTAAAATTAAAATAGTCTATAACATTTCTAAAAAAATTCGCCTGCGGCGCTATAGCTTTTTTAATCCCCCAGAACGATAAGGGCACAAAGCGAAGCAAATATGCAGGCTCTTTTCCAAGTCGACCATACACATTAAAATTCGTAAAAAAATTCGCCTGCGGCGCTAGAGTGTTTTTGCATTTAAACTTTAAATACACTTTTAA
This sequence comes from Brachypterus glaber, assembly GCA_958510825.1. NCBI lineage: Eukaryota > Metazoa > Arthropoda > Insecta > Coleoptera > Kateretidae > Brachypterus > Brachypterus glaber. Next base: position 10,591,190 of record OY294045.1, read on the forward strand.
AATTAAAATAGACTATAACATTTCTAAAAAAATTCGCCTGCGGCGCTATAGCTTTTTTACTCCCCCAGAACGATAAGGGCACAAAGCGAAACAAATATGCAGGTTCTTTTCCAAGTGGGTAGGGTCTTTTCCAAGTCGAACATACACCTTCAAATTCGTAAAAATTTTCGTTTCGTTTTTCTTGCATTTAAACTTAAAATAGTAATACTTCTAAAATTCAAATAGGCTATAAAATTTATAAAAAAAATCGCCTGCGGCGCTATAGCTTTTATACGTTCTTTTTTATTGGAGTTTATAAAACCTAAGCTTGAAATTTGTCAATATTTTCGCATAAGGCGCTAGAACTTATACCACTGTTTTCAAATTTAAATAGACCAGCACAGTTGTAAAGTTTTCTAGACTCAAATTTCAAAAAAATACACTAAAAATAGCACTTAAGTGAAACGTATTTTTTTAGTTAATGTAAGAGATATAGCCACAGAAAGCTACGTAAGATAGGCACACTTACCTGCTCTATCAGAATCCATGCTATTTATTTATAACTGTATACAAAAAAAAAAGGAAAAATAGCTACTTATAGGCGAAGGAACCGAAAAACAAAGCTTGCACTTGAAATGACAACTACGTTTCGACCGATCGTAGTGGGGCTAGGAATGTACGGGGTGTGGGGAATATACTGTATCTCGACTTTATATAGGACCTTCCCTTTTCTGCTTACGCTTAAGTTTTTATGACCGACTTTTGGCCGGCTAGATCAGCCAAATACCCGTCTGTGTGTTCATCTGTTCCAAATCAAAATGAATTAATTTCTGTGAGAAGAACCCTAATGTTTTTGAAAAAAATCTATGTAAAAATTATAAAGTTACAGGGGGCGCAACATTTCAAAACATTATAAAAATACATGGTAAAGTTCAGTTATCGTACTCCGATAAGTTTCAAATTAAGGTTTTTTTACAATAATTATTATTATTTAAACAATATTAGTATAGGCGGATAATATGACAAATACCAAAAGCGGATAAGATGACGATACTTCATATAATACATATAAATAATATCGATGTAAACGTTTCGAATGAAAAGAACTGTCTATTATGCGGGGATATTGGTAAAGATAATGAGGTATGGTTTTAATGCTTTAGCTGCAGATTATAGACCTATGCTTAGCTCAATGAAATGAGTTCAAATAAGCCAAAATAAAGATTTAGATTTGTGATTTTTGTGAAAATTAAAATACCCTTCAATATCCTTACAAGTTTTAAGCTATTTTTTTTATTCTTATTATTTTGTTGTTTTTAATGAAGTTTTTTTTTAGATTTTCTATTCTTCGTCAACTTACCCTGGTGATAAGATGACTGTTTACATTTTCTTTTAATTATTTTTTTTAAGGAAATAATAGAAACAAAACAAAATGTATAAACTAGATAAACTATTACTTAAATTACCACCTTCTAAATAAAAGAAATGATTTAATTGAAAACCCTATTTTATAAAAACCATCAAAACTTATATTCCCCTACTTACGCAAAATATTTTTTCACTTAGCTAACTTAGCTAACTAGTTTATTGAGACAAAGAAACTATCTTATACAGGGTGTTTTATAAACAGAGGTACTAAATTTAAAGGGTAATATAACATTTAAAAATATTAAAAAAAGTTCCTATAAACCTTGGTCCGAAAATAGGCCCTAAGGAAGCTAAGCCTTCTAAGGGTCTAAAATAGTGGTTTTATTAAATATATCTGAAACCCTACAAACTACAGCAGTTATTAACTTGCTAGCAGCCATACACATGGTTTATATTAGTAACAATTTGCTACATTTCCGCCACTTTCCCAGGAATTTTCCCCCTGTTTTAATTGTTTTAAAATCGTAACAACTTTGGCTAAAAATATAGTAGAGCTAAACTGAACAAAAAAAAAACACTAAAATACGTGCAGAACCAAACGAAAGTAACGCGTGATATACCGGGTGTCCCAACTCTATTTACCCAGCGATTTTCTCGTAAACTAAAAGAGATAATCAAGTTCTGAGAAAACCATATTAAATAAGACAACTTAAACTATCTTTTAGCATATATTTGATAGTTTCAGCTCTTGAAATCTGGGCAGGGGGCATACAGGGACATTTTTTTAAATGAACTGGGGGGTCGTGTGATACATCATTTTATATCTTATAAAATTCATTTAACTTTATATTTTTTGTGTTGTTTAAACTTTTTTTTTTGGTTTAAAATAGGGTTAAAAATGGGTATTTTTGTCAACATTTCTCCAAAAAATCAAACAATTTTTTAAAAATTACTAATTTCATGATGAAAAAACGTAAATTATACTTTTAAACTAATTTTAATTGACATAAATAAAAATTTACAAAAAAAAAACTTAAAAAATTGTATTTTTTATCACAAAAAATTAAAAAATCAAAACCTGTTTAAAAAATTAAAAAATATACAGTCCAATAGAGAATTTTATTTGCTTTAAAATGATGTATCACACGACCCCCCTTTTCATTTAAAAAAATCCCACCCATGCCCCCTGCCCACATTTTAAGAGCTGAAAGTATTAAATATATGCTAAAAGATAGTTTAAGTTGTCTAATTTAAGATGGTGTTCGCGGAATTTGATTATCTCTTTTAGTTTTCGAGAAAATTGCTGGGTAAATAGAGTTGGGACACCCGGTATAATACCTAGTAACTGCATATTGCACGCAGGCATGATATGAACAAAACAGTCAATATGTTAGTAACACTTCGTCAAGTCAATTGTCCTGTCCCTGCAACTAATGATACTGCTAAATTTTTAGGAGTACACCTTGACAATAAATTATTGTGGAATACACACGGTGAGGCGCTTGCAAATAAACTGTCATCCACCATTTACCTATTACGCAATCTCTCAAATAAAGTCTCTGTCAATATACTACGCACTGCTTACTTTGCTATGTTTCAGTCAGCTTTATTGTATGGTCTCCTAGCCTGGGGGCACTATCTATCGTGATGACTGTAAAGAACACTTTAAATCTTTAAATATTTTAACTCTTCCCTGCCTGTATATTTTAGAAAGCTTAATTTATGTTAAATGCAACAAAAGCAAATACAAAACCTACGATAAAAGTCACAGTACAAATACACGTAATGGTCAAAATATCTGTCCTGAATTTACAAGATTGTGCAGAAACCAAACTAGCACAAAATACTATGCCATAAAGTTTTTTAATGTTCTTCCTGAAAATATAAGACAGATAAACCTAAACCCTTTTAAAAAAAGAATAAAATCCTATTTGGCATTAAAGGCTTTTTATAATTTTGATGATTATTTAAAAAATAATTTTAGTAATATTTAGATTTTAATTTGTTTATTTATTTGTACCTTATTTATTTTATTGTAATATTATTTTTATTTAAACTATTTATATGACAAGTGTAATCCGTATAACACGAAATTATTATTATTATTATTATTATTATTATAATCACGTGACTTCTACGTAAAATTCACGGGTACTATCCATTGTGAAGAGTATACTATGAAATGCGAAGCATTATATTTCTTTACGGCTTGTTACCTTAATGTAAACCATTTCCACTAACATAAATAGCAGAAATTTATATATTTTTTTAAACTATTTAGATAACTAAGTATTTGCTTTTTTACTAGATAGTTAATAAAAGTAGAAGTTATAAAACATTTTTTTTTACAGTTTGGGATGATATCGATGAGATCTCTGGGGTGGGAAATAGGGGATACCACTTGTAGAGTCAGATATCATCATATATTTAATATGTATGAACTAATATTAAGTAAAGGAAAGTTGCCTAATTTTGGATACCATTTAAAATTTATCCAATATTTAATAGGCGGTATTACTTTTTGATATTTTTTTTATATAACAACACACATTTCGAATAACGAACCATGATTTATTATGAAAACAATTTTATTCTCAACTGTATATGTAATACATACATTACATCAAAGAACTTTTACCTCAAGAATGAACATGATGAAATCTACCGTATGCTTTGTTTGAAGCGTGAACCAACTACGGTGAGTGGCTGGTGGGAGTGACTATTGTTTACACTTAGTACGCGTAAAGAGAGAGAAAGAATGTGTAAACTCACAGTGTAATGTCGTAAACTTTGTCAAGCAATACAGTGTTGCCGGTTGCAACACCTGCTTTAGATATTTTATTGTAAATTTTAAGAAATATTAGTTTTATTTGAGTTTTATGTGAACTAGTAGTTTAATTTTAATAAATTTAATTATATTACATCAAACATAATTATAGTGTCGCAGTATAGTAGTTTTTTAAAATTTTAATGTAGGTATAAAGATTTATCATAATGGTAAAGTGAAAATTACGCAACATCGCTCTGGTCACCAGAAGGTCAAAACTAGCGATACTTATGTTTACAACAGAAGCAGTATCGCGTACGTTTATGTAAACAAACAAACAAACAAATAAAAAGATGACACATTCATTAACATTGGTCTTAAATAACTTCTTGGGGTAAAAGTTTTTTGCATTACATGTATTAATAAAGTTTGGAAGTACGTAATTTCTTGTCCCACTTTCTCACTCCTGGACCTGACCTGTAATGAAAAATAGAGACCAGTAAACTAATTATTACTGGTCTGCATTATAATTCATTAATTTTGGCTAGATGGCACCACTGTTTAAAATGTCAAAATGGCGGAACTGCTGTTGTCACGATAAACACCAAAGTTGTTACAACCACATTTCTGTGTTTGTATTTATTTTTAATTTGGGTTTTATTATACATAATTTCATTTAATTTCTTTACTTAGTTATAATTCAAAAATAATATTTTGTTTTAAATTAATTGTATTTTTGTAAGTAACGCGCTGAAAACCTCCTAGCTTTTCTGCGCGAGTTCGGGTAGGTTGCCTTCCGAACAGTAGCAATTTGACACTCGAGAACGATCGATGCGTGTCAATAAAAATATACTCAAATCCGCTGACGAATATACCACGCGCCGGGCATTTCGTTAGAATCTACCATATTTTACGGCTGCAAACTATAGAAATAAGTTCCATATACACATATGTATTTAAATAATTAGTAGTGTATACCTACACTGGTCAAACAAACTTTAATTCGCGTACATCAGTTTCCAATTATGTGGTGTCTCCTGTGAAGAAATGGCGGTCATGACCTGTCGTGCTGAATGCTGTAACTAAGGTAAGATTACCATATATATTATTGGAACTGTCGTTTTGTCTTTAATATTCTTTTCAATCATTAATACCTATTCGCAGTCCACTTAATTAATATCATAAAGGCGATGTTACGGAGGCAATCCCATATCACCGAATGGGACCTTTCGACGTCACACAACAAAAGTAGTTTGATAAATACGAATATAATCTAATAGATTTTGTTGAAAAAAAACTAAATTTACAGTTTTAGTCAATGTTTATTACTTTTGAGACTGAAAAGGATAATAAATGTTATAAACGATGCCTTGTGAACTATCACCAAATGCTTTTTGTGGTTGTTTTTTTTGGGTTACGCGTATGTGAAACTTCAGTTTTATATGATTGTGCTTCTCTTGTGAAATGCAGGAAAAATGATTTGTAGTAAATATGAACAGAAATAAAAAACAAATCATTATAGTATTATTTTCTTCATTTGAATTACTGCTCTTAAATAATAAACGATGTAGAGTGTAGAAATTTGAGTCAAATCAAAGAATTGGCTAAGGATAGGGTGGGATGGAGAGCTGCCTCAAACCAGTCTTAGGACTGATAACTTGATGATGATTTATTGATAATGATGATGATTTAATAATGTGAAGACCTCCTGCTAACATGATTAACTCTTAATTTGCATTGGCAAGTCACTTAAACTTAATGTCTGTTTAGGATCAGTGTGCATATTTATTCCTGTCAGTTCAAAAATTGTTTAAATGAACATTTAGGTCAATTGGTTCATTACCCGTCTGTTTTGTTTTGTTTTACAAATGACAATGAGCAAAATTTAATTTAATATAACATACAAATCTGTATAAATAAACGAGCAAATCAAAATGTTTCATCTAAGGGGCTGTCCATAGAAAAGTCGCCTAATTTCGGATACCATTTACAATGTATTCAATATTTAATACTCGGTATTACTTTTTGATATTTTTTTTATATAACCAGATACAACTTATTATAGCGAACCATGATTAATTATAAAAGCAATTTTATTACAGTTTATTTTTTCCAAAAAACACGGTTAAAAAAAATCAGCGCATTTTTGTGCATTTGAAAAAGGGCTCCTAATTTCGGACATATCCGAAAAAATTTTTTCAAGAGTGGATCTGGATCCCATTGCTTATGTTTCTTGTTATTCCTTCACATTTAAGACGTAATTTAATCATTAAGCGATTTTCTACGAAATACTATAGGAACTATAATTTTAGATTCCCAATTTCGAATATCTTAGTATCTTAGGTAATTTTCGTTTTTTCAAAATTGCTTATCTTAGTTTGTTGTATCCTTATAAAAATAATAATTAATGGTTGGTTATCCTGAATAATAATTACCTTGCGGATATCCGAAATTGTGAATCAAATGCACAAAAATGGTCTATCCGAAATTAGGCAACTTTCAGCTTTTTAGATTAGAAATTTGTAGAATGTTTACGTTTTCAAATTGCTTAATTATGAATAGTGGATCAACTTAACTAACATCATAACTTACCCAAGACAGAATCACGAACTTTTATAACGATTATTTATAAAATAAACAAGCATAATAATGCAACTGAGCACAAAACTGCCATTTGCAATATAAACGATTTGTGCTGCCATTTAAAGGGGAGAAGCTCTACCGTTATCATATTACAGGACAGATTTAGTTTGGCTTTTGGCTTCACATAAAAGTAGGTTTCTGTTTACCTTTGCAGACAGTATCTTAAATACACTACTATCCGAAATTTGGAAACCATCCGAAATTAGGCGCATTTCCTCTACACTTCATACCCCGGTTCTTGCGTTATTAAAGGCTGTAGAGATTTTATATTTTCCCTTGCGACTTTACAATCACGCTGAAAAAACTATGGAAACATTCTAATAACATTTTGTAATCATGCTGTTACCAGAGTATTTCCAGAGTGTATTTGTGCCCTTTATCCATAACGTTCCCAGAGTAAAATCAGAGCGTTTTCAGAGTGTTTTCGTTTGGACTTTTTTTTTTTTTTTTGAAAAAAAAAAAAAAAGTCCAAACGAAAACACTCTGAAAACGCTCTGATTAAAAAAAAAAAAGTCCAAACCCCGGTTCTTGCGTTATTAAAGGCTGTAGAGATTTTATATTTTCCCTTGCGACTTTACAATCACGCTGAAAAAACTCTGGAAACGTTCTAATAACATTTTGTAATCATGCTGTTACCAGAGTATTTCCAGAGTGTATTTGTGCCCTTTATCCATAACGTTCCCAGAGTAAAATCAGAGCGTTTTCAGAGTGTTTTCGTTTGGACTTTTTTTTTTTTTTTTGAAAAAAAAAAAAAAATTCCAAACGAAAACACTCTGAAAACGCTCTGATTAAAAAAAAAAAAAAAGTCCAAACCCACTTTGGATCTACTGTGAATCAAGCCTGGAACCACTCTGATTCAACTCTGACAAAATGGCACAAAACCACTCTGGAAACACGTTGGCAGCAGAATGTTTTCACTCTGACTCTGTTTCCAGAGTGTTTCCAGAGTAAGTTGAAGGTCGCAAGGGTTGGCTACCCCCCCTAGCACCCCCCTATTTGGGGGGGGGGGTAGCCAAAATACGAAATCTCTACAGCCCTTAATAACGCCAGAAACAGGGTATGAAGTTTATGAATTTTGGTACAATTTGCGTTACGTAATATATGGACAGCCCCTAAAGTTAAATGGATAATCGAGTGATATCTGTGTCTACGTTTACACGATAAGGAACTACCGTAGGTATAAATCGGTATTTTTTAATATCTATTAGAGAAAGGGGTAATAAGAAACACTCGGAGTTTAAGAGTTTTAAGAATGTTAAAATTAGGACTTAACATAAGGGGTCGTCCATAAAATACATCACGCAAATTGACCAAAATTCATACACTTCAAACCCCGTTTCTCGCGTTATTAAAGGCTGTAGTGATTTTATATTTTGGCTACCCCCACTAACACCCCCCTATTGGGGGGTATTCAAAATATGAAATATCTACATCCTTTAATAACGCAAGAAATGGGGTATGAAGTGTATAAATTTTGGTCAAGTTGGCTGACGTATTTTATGGACCACCCCTAAAGACAGAAACTTCTTTTTTTTTTGTATTATGTAGTATTAGTTTATTGGATTTTTTCACCGATTAAAGTAGTATCCGGTGACTTGAACTTATACTTATTTGCAATTTTTAAAAATATTTTTCATTTTTTCACTTATCTAGCTGGGGCTAGGTTAAATCGCGCCAGGGGAATTTTTGTTGTGTTTCATAATAGGTAGTTGTTTAAAGGGTATTTGGAAAAAATTTTAACCAAAAATTCATTTTCTAAAAAAATTCAATCAAAAAAAATTTTGAGAAAAAAAATCTGAAAAAAAATGAGCCAAAAAAATATGCTGATTTTTTTTTAGCGATAAAAGTTATTTGTTTTAGTGACCACGGTCCCTGCATTGGCGTTATTTTTCGATTTGGCCCCGGGCAAAGGTTTCCCTTAGTACGGCCCTGTCGACATGCCTCTGACTTTCTCATTATCATCGTTATTGGTTCATCCTTCAGAGATACGGATGGCTTTCGTGACGTGACAATTTCATAAAGAATTTTATTTCCATTCAAGTGGTTGACGGGGTGGGGCAGAAATACTCTGGAAAAAACTCGAGAATTATAAAAATTTAAATATATCTTTATACTCTCCGCAGCGTCCCAACCCATTCAGATAAATGTCAAAATTATTAACCGGCAAAACCATGTTAAATATTTAGGCATTACTCTATACAAAAACTTTACGTGGAATCAGCACGTCAAACACATGGGTAGGAAAAGCCTCCTATTCATTAACCCTTCGTTAACCAGATGGGGGTATGACAAAACCCAATGAGTTTATTTTAAACAAAAAACATATTTAGTCTTATTATCAGTTGTGAGAAAAACCATTGTGAAATAGGAGTGAAAGTGTTCTGGAGGTTTGTGGAACCGCATGGTTAATGGCGTCCCGATTTATTTTAACATTTTACAAGTTAAAATATGCTTGATATATTGCTTATAATTTATTACCAAGTTACTATTTTATACATAATATATTATTTTGCTGGCTGAAACTTATTTCAGTCAGAAAAATATTTGTTGCTGGGTGACTAACATTATTTATTCATTTGGGGGTAAAGCCAGCAAAGGTAGGCTTATTGACATATTATGGGAGTTTCATAGTCATATTATGGGAGTCTTATAGGCACATTATGGGAGTCTTATGGGACTAGCGACCCGAAAGCTCTTTAAGGCTAATACAGACATTTCGCACTCACTGAAAGCTGAAAGGGCTGAATATGGGACATCCCATGGAAGTTTATTGTGGGAGCTCCCTGGAATAATTTTGTTGACTTTGTATGGATTACTTCAAACCTTTATGGCAAAGCTGTTTATGTTTAAATGAATATAATAGGTACTAACAATTTTTTTCGCAATGGAATTTGTTTGAAGTTGCAGAATATCCAAAAAAATTAGTTTTTTTATTTTATTTTTTAATTATAATTAAAAAGTTTATTTCATATTTAATTATCATATAATCATTTTATTGAAATAAATGGTGTCTGTTATTTTTTTCTTTGTATTTTTATTAGGGTTTAATAAGTCACACGTGGTTAATAACGTATTTTTTTTCCAAAAAGAAATATTTTTACTGGAAATTTTAAACAGTTCAAAATAATTGTAAAAGAAACAAAATTCCGGTTTACGTTAAACCGTTTAACTATTAAAAAAGTCACTTTTTACTTGATACCCCTTTTTGTCACTCGACGTCTGACCCCCTCCCACTCTAAAGCGGTGAAATAATTGTTAAACAGTCCCTTATTATAATTACCTATTTATAATTTTGGCTAAGGCGCAACTACGTGATCTTCATAAGGTGAACGACGCAAACACGATGTCGACACGGGGTCAGGGATAACGCATAGGGGCAGAGGCGCCACCCTCCAACCACTGTCGAGTTGGGGAATAGTTGGAAAAATTAAGTGGCAGAGTTGGGAAATTGGTAGAATAGTTGAAAATTGGTTGGCAGAGTTGAGA